>JAPDNY010000009.1:50327922-50350228 GCA_029375565.1 Gekko gecko | reverse complement strand
TGGAGACCCGCAAGAAACTTGCGGGATGGTCATCCCATTCCTCACACCTTTGCTTCCTCCCCTCTACCCCTACCTATCTCACACTCTTTCTCCCTTCTGGGGGTGGAGCCATAGACTCAAGCCTCCAAAGCAGCCATTTTATCCAGGGGAACTGATCTCTGTCACCCGGACAACAGTTGTAATTCTGGGTGATCTCCAGCCCTCACCCAGAGGCTGGCAATGGTAGTTCTCATGGAGGAAATGGCTGGTTTGGAGGGTGGAGTCTATGGCATTATACTGGTCTGAAGTTCCTCCCCTCCTCAAACCCCACCATCCCCAGGATCCACCCCTTAAATGTCCAGGAGTTTCCCAATCCAGAGTTGGCAACCCTATTTCCTTCCCACCCAACAGCCAACTTAACCTTTGTCTGCCTTTATCTGTCTTCAGCTTTTTGTCTCCACCCTCTCCCCCACAGCTTCTACCAAGGAAAATTATAGTCTTTCTCCACAGTGGGGACCAAAGCAGCTTACATTATTCTCACCTCCTTTTTATCTGCACAACAACCCTGTGAGGTTGGTTAGGCTGAAAGTATGTGACTGGTCCAAAATCACCCAGTCAGCTTCCACCGCAATATGGGGATCTGAACCTGGGTCTTGCAGACCTATTCTGAGGCTCTAACTGCTGCATCACTGCTGGCTTTCATAGGGTGGCTGCTGAACAGCAGCAAGCAGCCAGGCCAAGTTGAGTCATGCAAATTAGGTGGTATCAAGTCACCCAGAGGGTGCTACCTAGGGATGCCAGCCTCCAGGTGGGATCTGGGGATCCCCTGGAATTACTGATCAGCTCCAGACTACTGAGATAACTTCCCCTGGAGAAAATGGATGCTTTGGAGGGTGGACTCTAGGGCATCGTACCCCACTGAGGTCCCTGTCCTCCCCAGACTCCATCCCCAAATCTCCAGGAGTTTCCAGACCTGGAGCTGGCAACCCCACTACCCCATCCCTTGCCAGTGCCCGTGGGGGGACCTGGCAACCCTATACTGCTGCCAGGCCTAGGGTTGGCAACCTCCAAGTGGGGCCTGGAGAGTGAACTCCAGAGATCTGTGAACAACAGAGATCTGTCTCCCTGGAGAAAATGGCTGCTTTGGAGGGTGGATTCTGTGGCATGATACCCAGCTGAGGCCTCTCCCTTCCCCAAATCCTGCCCTCCTTGCACTCCACCCCAAAACCTCTAGGAATCCCCCAGCCTGGCCCCAAGGCTCCCTCCCTCCCCCCCTCCCTCCCTCCAAGGCCGAAAGAGGCCTGGAAAGAAAGGGCCCTTCCCCCCACCCTTTGACTGACAGAGCCAGTCAGAAGCCTCTCCTCCCCCCCCCAACATTCTAATCTCTCACCGTTGCTGCCTGGAGTCAGGTCCCTGCAGAGGCCATTTCAAAAGGCTTTTGGGGAGGAATTCAACTGTCCCTGAAGGGATTTCCTCACTGTTTGGATTTTTCTACAAACCCAGGAAGTCTACTGACTATGTAGGAAAAGCTGTTGGGGGAGAGTGAGGCCCCTGTTGGAGGGAATAGGTATCCGCACAGAAAAAAAAAAGTCTGGAATTAGAATAAGGATAATAGCTTGTCTTTCTGTACTCTGATATATTACCTTTTGTTAAAAGTTACAGTGACTAGGTAGAGGTGGCAAAAATATGTAAAACCAAATCCGTAGTAAAGGTGAAACCAATAACATAGGTGTAAAACAGATTAGTTATGAAATTTGAAATCTAAAATATTGAATATATATGCACCCCAACAGAAGTAAGTACCATTGTATCATATAGACATTGTATCATATAGACTATCACACAATTGCACTCATTTTACACGCTAGCGAGGTCATGCTCAAAATCCTACAAGCTAGGCTCCAACAGTACTTGGATAGAGAACTGCCAGAAGTACAAGCTGGGTTTCAAAGAGGTAGAGGAACTAGAGATCGAATTGCCAACATTTGCTGGATTATGGAGAAAGCAAGAGAGTACCAGAAAAACATCTACTTCTGCTTCATTGACTATGCTAAAGCCTTTGATTGTGTGGATCACAATAAATTATGGCAGGTTCTTAAAGAGATGGGAGTACCAGACCACCTCACCTGTCTCCTGAGAAACCTGTATAAGGGTCAAGAAGCAACAGTTAGAACCGGATATGGAACAACTGATTGGTTTAGCATAGGAAAAGGAGTACGGCAAGGATGTATATTGTCACCGTGCTTATTTAATTTATATGCAGAGTACATCATGCGAAATGCTGGCCTGGATGAATCATAAGCTGGAGTTAAGATTGCTGGGAAAAGATCAATAACCTCAGATATGCAGACGATACCACTCTGATGGCAGAAAGTGAAGAGGACCTAAAGAGCCTCTTGTTCAGGGTGAAAGAGGAGAGCGCAAAAGTGGGCTTGAAGCTCAACATAAAAAAAACTAAGATCATGGCATCTGGTCCCATCACTCCTTGGCAAATAGAAGGGGAAGTCATAGAAGTAGTGACAGACTTCATGTTCCTAGGATCCCAGATCACTGCAGATGGTGACTGCAGCCATGAAATTAAAAGACGCCTGCTCCTTGGGAGGAAAGCGATGGCAAACCTAAACAGCATGATAAAAAGCAGAGACATCACCTTGCCAACAAAAGTCCTCATGGTCAAAGCAATGGTATTCTCCGTAGTAATGTATGGCTGCGAGAGTTGGACTATAAGGAAGGCCGAGCACCGAAAAATAGATTCTTTTGAACTATGGTGCTGGAGAAGACTCTTGAGAGTCCCTTGGACTGCAAGGAGATCAAATCAGTCAATCCTAAAAGAAATCAACCCTGATTGTTCCCTGGAAGGCCAGGTCCTGAAGCTGAAGCTCAAATACTTTGGCCACCAAATGAGAAGGGAGCATTCACTGGAGAAGACCCTGATGCTGGGAAAGATTGAAGGTCAAAGAAGAAGGGGACGGCAAAGGATGAGATGGTTAGACAGTGTCATCAATGCAACGAACATGAAATTGAGCAAACTTCAGCAGACAGCAGAAGACAGGAGGGCCTGGCATAATCTGGTCCATGGGGTCGCGAAGAGTCGGACTCGACTGTGCGACTGAACAACAAAATCATATAGACAGTATTTTTAAAAATAAAACTATAATGAAGGGGGTGTTGGGAAGAAATAGTTTTGTTTCATACACTCTCTGTGATATATAATTATTTCTATATACATAACTGAAGAATATCCTTTCATTCTTAATTCTAATTAATGACAAGTATCATCATTTACTGCTGTGGATGTAGACTCATGGACAGTTAAACTCTAAAACCACATTTCTAGATGTAATCCAGGGTGAAAAATTGATTCAAACCAAATCTGGATTATGCATGTACTCGTGTATGTCATTCTGTGGAATGCATAAAACTAAGTTTTTCTGGAGGGCAGTTTTATAAAAGGAACAGGTTTGTAATTTTAATATCTATAAAAATTGTAGCGAATTTCCATTTCATTGTTTACTGTACACATTATACTTTTTTATTGCATTCTTTTCCAGTTTTATAATCCTATTTTACTGCAGTTGTATTTTTTTGGGGGGGGAATGTATAGGTTGACTACCGATAGCTTGTCGAAATGTGTTTGGTCTTTTGTTTTCCAATTGGTAATAGGAAAATTTTGTATGCCATGATTATTTTACTATACTAGCTGTATATTTATTCAAAGATATTTATTTAGTTTAGGATTTACTGACTTTGTAATAATTTATTTTTTATAATTCAACTTTTCTTGTTTTATGGCTGTCTGATTTTGTAATCCAGTTTTAATGCATTATCTGTATTATTATACTGTTTTTATGCCGTGTTTTTTAAATTGTTTAATCCATCTTGAGTCTTGGTGAGAGCTATGAAATATAAATTAAGTAAATAAACAAATAAAAGTTGTCTAGAATAAATTATGCAGATTTATTTTATTACAGAGTTTCAACTATTTAAAGGTTTATAAAAAACCAACTTGTCTTAGAACCCATATAGATGCACTGTCTAAAATAGTATTTAGTATACAGAATGTTAAAAATAGTCTGTTTTTCTTTGTACAGTTTTTTATTTCTTTAAAGAAACCTACTCATTTAAATAGGATTATACATATAATGGGTTGTACCCGGCCAGCTTTTGCACTGTCTCACCTAATTCCCCTTCTAACACATGGTTTTTGTGCATATAGTTTCCATAATCCTCAAGAAACCTTTCTTTAATGGTGTCAAAGGACCCTCTGCTCTCTCTTTCACCAGTGAAAAAGTTAGTTGAATTCAATGCACTATCAAGAACTTTAAATCTAAACTCCATCACTGTAAATTCACCAAACCAATCTATGCACAGTGTAAGGTTGCCCAGCCTCTGCCCTCAGCCACCGGGAGCTTGGGGGGGGCAGCATCAATCAATGTCATGATGTCATTTAAAACCATAAAGAATTGGGGAATTTTTAGAACTCTGTGACATTACTTCCAGGTTAAATCCAGAAGTGACACTGCAACTTCAATTGACATCGATCCCCTGACTCCTTTTTTTACCCTGCTTTTCTAGTGAGTGAGTGCAGGCAACACAAGAGTATCAGCGGGAGAACTCCCACCACAAGCAGGTAAGTGGCAACCCTAACTCACACCTAGATGTCATGTTATGTTTTTTGGCCTAGATTACCTTATGTTAACAGAAAACTGGGTCATCGTGTAGAAATCACAATCTGCCTACCAGATTGTCTCGTAAATTTTGCATATGTTCATACAACAGTGCAGACAATCTGCCAACCTGAGCACAAGCATTAACCAGAATGCTTAGTCTGCTTTTCCTCTAACTCAGGAGGAATCCATCCAGTGCTGTCTAATATATCTACTACTAGATTTCTAGAATTCTCAGGGCTGCTGTAGAATTCTTTCCTCTTCATCTGATTTGGATCATGCAATCTCAGGCTGAGTTCAGACTGGCAGTTTGCCCTGCTATAGCCATGTTTCAGCCATGTTTTACAAGTGAATTAAAGGGGACGTTCACACAGGCACATCTGCCTGGCGTTCCCCACCCGTAGTCAACCTGTGCTGTTACACTTCGCTCCCGTGTTTAAAAGATACCTGGTAAAAGCAGTAGCAAATCCCTGAGAGCCCGTTTATCCTGCTTCATTCCACTTCCAGGAAGTGTGAACACCAACCTTTAATAGCCAGGAACAACCTGCGTTGCACATAAGGCAGCAGCGATATGATTGGCAGTGCTCCGCTCTACCACCCAATGCGGTGCCAGTGTAACAGGATCCTCCCCAAATTGCCCTGGTGCGCATGAGCACATGCACATAAAGCCGAATTACCAGGAAAAAGCCGTTTACAGCACCGCCTCCGGGCCAGCAGTCTGAACGCTCCTGCACGCCTCCTCCCGGTATGCTCCCGCGTCAGTCAGCACAGTGTGACCAGTAAAACCTGGAACAGTTTGTTCCAGGGCTTTTTTGCCATGACTGGCTCCCGCTTCAAACCGCCAGTCCGAACTCAGCCTCAGTGTTTACATCATGGTAGTTTAAACCAATCCATACTGATTTAATTGTATGTTATGCTCATTATTGATGGGGTTCAGCATCCTTCCCAAGTCACATTTAGAATATCATCAGTTGATCCTAGAGCCAAATGGTTCAGTTCTCTTCAGTTATACATTCAGAAATCAATAGTTACTGTTATGTCTTCATAGACATAAGGCTAGCATAAGTTGAGCAGGTGCTCATTATGCGGATTCAGAAACTGTCTTGTATTGCCCAATCAAAGGGCTTATGGAGGGAACATCTTTGATTGGCTATAGTTATGGAATATGATTGGTCCTTATAACTGCATTATGATTGGCTGCCTTGTTCAAATGTTATTGGCGCGTTACATTCTGTGGGTGTGGTTGCTACAACCTGAAGTGTATATAAACTGCTGTTTTTGGACTGTATTTTGTCTAGCTGGTCTAGTCCTTAGCTGGTCTAACTTGGAGCTGAAATAAAGCTGAAATCACTTTTGAATCTACCTCCGGTGTGTTGTCTCATACTTATCAACTGGTGACAAGGATGGGATATAGCGGGTAGGCAGCCCCGCTGAGACACCACGGAGGAAGTTCCGATCGACCGCGAGTTTCCGAGGGGGCCGTCCGCTCCAGGAAGCGCCGCGATGAGCTCCAAGCACCGGTTCGAGCTGTTCGAGCCCGCGACCGAGGACTGGGAGGCGTACCTCACCCGGTTCGAGTTTCACCTCGAGAGTGGCGGGGTGACGGATGCTGCAAAGAAACGAGCTGCACTGCTTAGCTCGTGTGGCAAAGAGGTGTTCGACATTGCTCGTTCACTTGTCACGCCTGATGACATCAAGACCGTGCCGTACGCCACGCTGACGGAGAAGTTGAAGGCTCATTTCGCACCACAGCCTTCAGAGATCGCTTCCCGGCACGCGTTCTACGAAAGGCGGCAAGGCTCCAGCGAATCAGTAGCCGAGTTTGTGGCGGCATTGAGGAAGTTGGCAAGGGCTTGCAACTTCGCCGATCTCGAGACAGCTTTGCGAGACCGGCTGGTCTGCGGCCACCGCGATGCAAAGCTGCAACAATGCCTGTTCGCCCTAAAGACGCTGACATTCAAGGTCGCGTTCGAGGAAGCCATTGCCACTGAAGCTGCTGAAAGGTCGATGCGAGAAGTGCGACAGTGGCCTGCGGCAGCTGAATCCAGCATTCACCAACAGGTCGAGGACTGTGAGCCGGCGGCCGCCGTGGATGATGTACGAGAGCCTTGTTCCAGCAGCCAGCCGTGAACCCAAGTGAAGACTGCGCCAGCGCGTCAGTGCCTTGGTTGTGGTGGGAAGCACGAGCGCGACACCTGTTGGGCCAAAGGGTTGGTTTGTCGGGCTTGCGGAAAACGTGGGCACATCACCAGAGTTTGCAAGTCGAAGAGATCGCCGCCTATGTTGCCTCTGCAGCGCTCTCAATTCCGAAGCAAGGTCAACACAACCTGCTCTTCATCCCTGTCGTCCCGAAACCCGACCCTGTCGTCCAACCCCTCTTCATCGTCCGTCCTCACCACGGGAGCACCCCAGAGGAAGAAGATTTTCGTCACCTTGTTCCTCGACGGAATTCCCTGCCCATTTGAAGTCGATTCCGGGTCAGCTAGAACAATCATTTCAACGTGCACATTGGATCGTCTTTTCCGAGCCGAAGCCGCCGCCGCCTCCTGCCCACTGATGCCTGTCTAGCAGATTTTCAAGGGCACCGAATTCCATTGGCAGGTGAGGCGGAATTTGACGTCCGTTTCAAAGAGCGTAAGGCGGCTCTGTCCCTGATTGTTGCCGAAGGGGACAGGGTAAGCCTGTTGGGGCTCGATTGGTTTGAGCCATTGGGCATTGCTATTTCTGGTATTAATATGGTATGTCATGATAAATGGAATTGTTTGTATGACGAGTTTCCTCAGGTTTTTGCAAAAGGGCTGGAAACGTATACGGGTCCCCCCGGTTTCATTTGAGTTGGCTCCAAATGTTAGGCCTATTAGGCTAAAATATAGGAAGGTGCCATTAGCATTGCAACCCAAGATTGAAATGGAAATTGACAAGCTCCTAGAGCAAGGGGTCTTGGAGCCAGTTCCGTACAGCAAATGGGAAACGCCCATTGTTACTCCTGTCAAACCTGATGGAAGCATACGTATTTGTGCAGATTATAAATGTACAATCAATAAGGCATTACAACAGCATTCTTATCCTGTACCGGTAATAAGCCATGTACTTGCATCTCTTGGGGGAGGCAAGGTGTTTGCAAAATTAGACCTTGCCCAGGCATATCAACAGTTGCCCGTAGATAACAATGCTGCGGAAGCACAAACCATCGTTACGCATAGAGGTGCGTTTAAAGTTAAGCGCCTACAATTCGGGGTTAACGTCGCACCTGGAATCTTCCAGGGTTTAATAGAGGGGTTGCTCAGAGGTATCAGGGGAGTAATTCCCTATTTTGATGACGTGCTTATTGCGGGAAAGAGTGATGAAGAGTTGCTTGAAAGGGTCCGGAGTGTTCTGAAGTGCTTCAATAAGGCTGGGTTGCGAGTAAAACGGGAAAAATGTGCGATTGGGGTCTCAAGTGTCGAGTTCCTTGGGTTCAAGATTGATGAACAAGGTGTTCACCCAACCCCTGGAAAGGTAGCAGCTATACACAATGCACCCAGACCTAAAAATAAAACGGAGTTACAAGCCTATCTAGGACTAATCAATTTTTACCACTCATTTCTGCCCCACAAAGCTTCGGTAGCTGAGCCATTGCATCGATTGTTGAATAAAGGAGCAAAATGGGTTTGGGGACGGCTACAAGAAAAGGCATTTGAAAATGTTAAAGCGTTACTGACTTCTGACAGTGTGCTGACTCATTTTGATGAGGGTAAAATGTTGGTTTTGGTGGCTGATGCGTCGCCATTCGGTATTGGGGCAGTTTTGAGCCATGTAATGCCTGACGGGTCTGAAGCGCCAATTGCATATTACTCAAGGTCATTGAGTGGTGCAGAAAAAAACTACGCGCAAATAGATAAAGAGGGTTTGGCACTTGTAAGTGCGGTCAAGAAATTCCATGACTTTTTGTATGGCCGCCATTTCATTCTGGTGACTGACCACAAGCCGCTACTGGGAATATTTGCCCCAGACCGCCCCACGCCCAACATACTGTCGCCCAGAATGCTGAGATGGGCCCTGTTCTTGGCGGCGTACGAATACGACTTGGAACACAGACCTGGAAAATGTATCACGCACGCTGATGCTCTGAGCCGCTGTCCTCTGCCTGAGACTGGTTTCGATCCGGCTCCTACAGCGGACATTTGCGCCTTGGATGATCTGTTGGAGTCTCCACTTCGGTCCGAGGACGTTGCCGCATTCACCCAGAAGGACTTAATACTATCTCGTGTTTTAAACTGGGTGTGGAGGGGGTGGCCGAGTGTGTTCAGAGCCTGAGTTCAAGGCGTACTGGGACAGAAGGTCTGAGCTGTCCATTGTTAAGGGTTGTTTACTATGGAGGAACAGAGTCGTGATTCCCCCCAAACTAAGAGGAAGGGTTCTTGAGTCCCTGCATGCCGGGCACCCAGGGATTGTTCGCATGAAGGCCCTGGTGAGGGGGTACTTATGGTGGCCTGGGCTCGATGCAAACATCGAAGAGAAAGTTCGAGGCTGCGTGCGCTGCCAGCAGTCACGGCCTGACCCTCCGCACACACCACCAGCACCCATGGACAGAGCTGAAAAGCCTTGGTCAAGGCTGCACTTTGACTTTGCCGGGCCAATCAACGGCCAAATGCTCCTGGTGGTTGTGGACTCTTATTCGAAGTGGCTGGAGGTAGTCCCCATGAAGTCCACAACGTCGGCAAACCTAATAAAGGCTTCGCGCCAACTTTTTGCCACCCATGGGCTACCTGAAGTACTGGTCAGTGACAACGGCCCTCAACTGACCTCTAGGGAGTTCGCCGGCTTCCTAGAGGGCTACGGAATCCGGCACATCACCACAGCCCCGTTCCATCCCTCTTCTAATGGCCAGGCAGAGCGGATGGTTCGGACGGCGAAAGAGACCCTCGCCCGACTGCCTGGCGAGGACTGGGACCATCGAGTGGCCGATTTTCTCCTGTGGCAGCATGTCACTCCGAGCTCTGCCACAGGGAAAAGCCCGGCCGAGCTGCTCATGGGGGGGAAGCTGTCAACCCTCCTCGACCGCCTGCACCCGAACCTGGATGGCAGCAGAGCTGTACGGGCCGAACCGCCCACGCCATCCAGAGAGTTCCAGCCCGGGGACTGGGTCTTTGCCCGGAACTACTCCGAGGGGCACCGGTGGCTTCCCGCCGAAGTCACCAACCGTCTAGGGTCCAGGATGTATGTGGTGAGGCTATCTGACGGCCGAAAGATACGCCGCCACATAGACCAACTCCGGCAGCGATGGTCTCCTGCGGACCAGGAGATTGAAGCCGGAGATTGTTTCAGGCCCAGGGAGCAGTCCCACTTGCCTCCGGATGAGGTGAGTGCTGCTGGTTCTTGTCAAGAACCTGAGACAGGGCAGACCCCTGCACGCTCGGACCCTGAAGAGCCTGTCAGCCCAGCAGTGCCTGGCGCTGAGCCTAGTGCAGACCCTGATCCACCTGAAGCCCCAGAGTTAAGGCGGTCACAACGAAGCAGAAGGGCCCCTCCCCACTTGTCTGATTACGAGTGTGTTCCATCTAAGGGGGGAGGAGTTGTTATGTCTTCATAGACATAAGGCTAGCATAAGTTGAGCAGGTGCTCATTATGCGGATTCAGAAACTGTCTTGTATTGCCCAATCAAAGGGCTTATGGAGGGAACATCTTTGATTGGCTATAGTTATGGAATATGATTGGTCCTTATAACTGCATTATGATTGGCTGCCTTGTTCAAATGTTATTGGCGCGTTACATTCTGTGGGTGTGGTTGCTACAACCTGAAGTGTATATAAACTGCTGTTTTTGGACTGTATTTTGTCTAGCTGGTCTAGTCCTTAGCTGGTCTAACTTGGAGCTGAAATAAAGCTGAAATCACTTTTGAATTTACCTCCGGTGTGTTGTCTCATACTTATCAGTTACCTTTCACTGTCATTTCTGGGGCCCAAAGATGTACCAGTTATATGAAAAGCATTTCATAATTACAAATGTCATGTTAAGTCCTCCCTTAAACAGCACACCTCAAAGAGGGACCTTATTCTCTATCCGGCATTATTAGATATTCATTTGCTGGTTTGCTAGACGAGCTGTGAGCTGAAGCCAAATGAAATACTATACAGCAGCCAATAAAAACCTTACAACAGCCAAGCATTCAAACATATCCTGGCATTTTTAAAAACACTGACTTGTATTGGGCTGTGAGGAAGATATTACATATATGTGAAAAGACCTGAACATTTTTGAAACCATCTAAATTGGCAGATAACAATCCAGCTCCCAAGACATGTATGACACTGAAAGCAGCAGAGGAATGGCTCCTCATAGGAGCCAAATACAATGCTTTCCTCCATGCTGCACTTGTGATAGGCACTGCTGCCATGCCTCTGTATTTGGTCACAGTCAAGTAATTGCCCTCAGGCCTCATATAAGAGAATATTCAGCAGCCAACTGACACACACACACACACACACACCACTAGTGCAAGACTTTTTGCATCAAAGGCAAGAGCAGAGCTGTGTATAGTAATCTTTATTCCTGCTCTCAAGTTATTTCAGTCAGGCATGTATGTCTGCTAACATGTTGCCCAGTCTTAGGTGTGATTTCGCTGACTTTCCATTAAATATCACTGATTGCAGTTGTCAGTAAAGGTCAATACAGTGACATTGAATTACTGAAAGGAATAATACAGGATATAGCTCAAACACTTTTAGTAAAACAAACTTTGATGGGTTATCGTTTTTCCTTTTGGAAAAAAAGATTGCTTCTTCTTAATATAACATTTTAGTGAGCCGTGAGAAAACAAAAAGAAAAAAGCTTGAAATAATAATGATTTCCTGGCTGAAATCATATTGATTATATACAGGCACCTCTCTCCGACTCTCTATCTCTTACATTCTTGCTCTTTCCATGTGTGTGCGTGTATATAGACAGAGACACTCAAATATATGTATGTGTATATGTGTTTTCAATTCAAGGGTATTGTTTTGCATACCAGGCATGTCAAGAAGGAGTTATGTCCTTGCATTTTAAAATGTTCCTTAGTAGTTCAACTTAAAAGGTTTTTTGTCCTTCTCACTTTACAAAAAAAGGCGAATCGCTTCCAAGATATGCCATCTCACACACATTCATGTAGATTGCAATTTATTCAAGTGGTTTGGCTGTGATGACCTGTGAGACTTGGCCTTTCCACTAAGCATCCTAGTATAACATCATCAGGAGGCTCTGGGTTTTAAATCAAGTTGATTCCATTAAAGTCAATGGAACAGACCCAAATATTTGGGTTTAACCAAGCAGTTTAGAACCAGATTGTTCATGGTGAGTGTGTGGATGTCAGCATTAATAGTTCCAGTTCTTTTTTCAGGCATCCAAGTACGTTTTTAAAAATGCTGATATACTAATCATTAAGATTTTACTAAAACTGTTTGTAATTAGGTCATAGCAACCCGCTATTTCACCGGAGAAGTATCTACTTTGCATATCTTAAGAAGCAAAAGAAACTAGAGCTGTCTCATGTTGCTCCCATCTGTACAACAAGTAGGTGGAGTCTTAGACAAAAACCACAGTTCAGGATCACATGTACCAACAGGGCTCCAGTAGTGGCAACAACAGGCGTAGAGGACTAAAAGATCAGAGGGGCACCAAAATCCAGCAAGATCCAGGAGTGATGCTTCGACACACATGCAATTTTAAATTGAAAACCTGTTGTGTATTTGAAGAACATTTGTTGTGACATTTTTGTCTACAAGTCATCATTCCTTTTTTTATTATTCAACATTTTTATTGAGAATACAAAGGTCTGACATGCATGTTACCATTAGAAGATACATAGTTTTGCAATTTACAGTTGGTTTAGAGGCAAAAAAATAAACAAATAAATAATAATAAAAAGGAGCTACAGCTTACTAGCAGAGTAGATGGATAACTTCAGCTTACAATTGTAACAGATCTAAAGGGTAGATGTTTTTCGGCACTTTACCATTGGTTGTCATGTACTCTAGAAATGGAAACCAAATCACTAGGAACTGAGCTTTTTGCCTAGTATTGTCATTCAGAACATTCTTGTATAAAATTAATTCCATCACATAGACTTGCCAAATCCTATCATGCCAGAGCAAAATTGATGGAGGTAGGTTATTTTTCCATTTGATGGCATTGCAGTAAATTAATACTTTCTTTGTATTCAGCAAATCATCATTCCTATAGAAATGGCAACTCCAGGCTATTAACGTTGGCATGTGTATCTTTGTCATAAGCCTATTTAATTGCTTATAACTGTAGTAATTCAGCAGGTACAACCTATAGGCTCTGAAACATGGGATCTCAAATCACTTGGGGATTTGACAAGGGATCCTAAACATACAGGAAATCACACTGCTTCCCTGTCCATCCCAAAGAGCACTCCTATATTTCAGACAAAGTGGAAGGTTCAGATGAATAGGGGATATGACGCAGATGCTTAAAAGTATTGTGCTTTACCATTTGGCAAGGCAAGGGCATGCAATATCACCTCATTGGTTCCTGAACTTCCAAGTTGCTACACAGTGGTAGTAACATTGGGCTAAGCTGCAATCAGAGGCAGTGAGTTTTAAGTGGTGTCAGGATTGCTTAGTCTTCCCAGAATTCTACAAGTATGTGGACATTTATTTTATTTATCTGAGAGCTTTTAACCTGATGCAAGCTCAAAACCAACAAACTAATCCACAGAGTTAAAAGGAGGACAGAGTAGGTGGTAATAGTTTTACCCTTAATGGAAACATAATTCTCTCTCCCAAACAGCAGTCAGACAGTCCATCCCTTCATTTCTTCTAGCAGACAGCTTCCATTTATGTTCTGAGGGTCTGGAGGGGAGAGGAAGAGCAGATGGTCACGACCCTTCCCTTACTAGAAACACAGCCTCTTTCCAGGCAGCTCCTCACTCTCTTTCACCTTCCATAATTGGAATGAACCATTCCCTCGCACACCTGGGGCTGCCTCTCCGCATCTCTGTCTTAATTTACGGTATTTCCCTCTTTTGAAAACATTGCAACATGATGCCCTGGGGCTCTTCATATCACAGAATCTAGTGCAGCAGATCATTTTGAGGCAACTCAGACATAGTACCCTGCTGATACGCACAATTTATTGTCTACATAAAAATGTCTCTTATCCTTTTAGCAAAGAAATGGTAGCTGGGTTTGTGGTGAGATTTTGTATTATGAAGACTTCATTATATTTACAAAATATGCCACAGAACATTACAGTAAATGAAATATCATGAATAATTAAAACTGAGCTGTCAGTTGTCTGTCTAATAGAAGTGCGCTTTCTACTGTGTAATGTTTTTTACTGCATTTTTCATATTTTCAGCATTTCATAGACAATTACTCCCACTATTATAACTCATTCGAGAGGATTTCTTGTGTATGTTGGGAATGGAATCATATATATCCTAGGAACTGTCTGTTTTGAGCGTATATTTTTGGCTATAATCAAGCAAATTCTTCTGTTCCTGGGAAAAAAATCTTAAATGAACATAGGATCAGAAAGTTCCTGTTTTCCTGGATGGATGTAAAAATATAAACCCTGAATTAAGTGTACAAAAGATGGCCTATGGCAATGACTCTTGACAGGGGCCCAAATAGCCCCTAGGTTGCGATCTACACATTTGGGGGACTTTTAGAAAGAATAGGAGGCATTTATGATTTTAAACAGCCCTCCTCAACTCCAATGGCTCCTGACAGCCAAAGGAGGAGAGTTGCTTTATAAAGCTCACCTTGCCTTGAGGATAAAATCTAGGATTCAAGATTTCTCCTTCAGACCCTCAAAAAATGGTATGCAGCAAACAGGTATCAAACCTACTGTTAAAAATTGGCTGATGGCCACCACAAACAGTTATCTTATTGAACGTGTGCCCAAGATGTTTGTATTATATGAAGATATCATAAATATACCTGTATAAATAAAGTTGTATTGTCTGGAATACTATGTTAACCAAAAGAAAGATTTTTTTAAATTAGTTAATAGCCAAGGCCATTGTTTGGAAAATCTCAGGATCTTCAGCAACAATCTACTGCAAATTCATTTGTATCCTTCACTTATAGTTGATTATTTTCTTAAAATGTGTCTGAAATGTAAGCTGTTGGTTAAAGATTGTAGCTTTCATCTTGTCTAATAATATATCACAGTCAAGGAAATCAGTATTGTAAGTGTACTGCACTTACATAAACTTCTTTGAAAGTGGCTCACTAGAGGTCCAGGAAGTCTTTATTACTTTCAGCCAAAAGATACTGCAAATCACCAAACAGAAGAACACAATAAAATACAAAGTAAACTCATAGGTCTTATGATATAAAAAATAAAGATTACTAAAAGAGTAGGACCTGGATTTCCTAGACGTTTAAGCATATGTGGTACTTTAAAAAGAGTCTTACATCATATTAGTGTAGCGTAATGGCAGTTTGCTCCCAACTCAAAAATGGCTTTTGCTTTGATCTTATTTATTCATTTAGGATATTTCTAAGCTGCTTTTTCAGAATCTTGTTCTAGGCAGCTTACAATTGAAACCACAACAACATTAAAAACAAAACAAATCATTAAAAATAAGCCATTAAAGAACAAGTTTAACAAGTTAAAAAACACACACTGAACAAACCCTAATTAGAAGCCTGGGTAAAAAGATAGTTTTGACTTGGCATCTAAAAGAAAGTGAAGTAGGCACCAGGCAAACCTCCAAGAGGGGGGGCGGTATTCTATAGGCAAGTTGCCACTACAGGAAATGTCCTGTCTCGAGTTGCAGCAACCCACCTTACCTTTGAAAGTGGGGGCAGAGAACGTAGGGCTTGAGAAGCAGAATTTTAACTGGTGGGCTGGGAGGAAACGATCTTTCATGTATTTAAGGCTGTTTAGTGCCTCAAAGGTAAGAGCCAGCACTTTGAATTGTGCCTGGAAAGAGATGGGTAACCAGTGCAAGTATTTCAGTACAGGGTGATATGAGCTCTGTTACCAACCTCTGCCTGGCAGATGCACTTTATACAAAACTAGGAATAAGGCCCATTGTAGAAATAAATACAACGGGCTCTAGAAAGAGGCTCTGGGAGAGTGCCCCGGCTTTGGGCACTCAGTGACAATTTGCTGTGGCAATCTTAGCAGGGTATAATGACAGAGTCCACCATTTTCTCCAGAGGAACTGATCTTTGCTACCTGAAGAGCAGTAGTGATCTCCAGCCCACCCCCAAGATTGGTAACAGTGGTTCCCCAGAAGGGAGTGGCTGGTTTGGAGGGTGGAATCTATGGCATTGTACCTGTCTGAGGTCCCACTCCTCCTCAACACTCACCCTCTCCAGGTTCGACCCCTCAAATCTCCAGGAATTTCCCAACCCGGAGTTGATAACCCTATCTTCCTCCCAGCCAACCATCAACCTACCTTTACTTTTCCATCTCCTCCTCCCTCCCTCCTAAAGGCAGTTGTAATTTTGAGTGATCTCCAGCCCCCACCTGGAGATTGGCAACAATGGTTCCCCATCAGGGAATAGCTGGATTGGAGCCCAATGAGTTTTCTCCCAAAGGCCAACATAGGTGTGGAAAGGGCCTTTTACTGACAGAGGAGAAAGTACAGGTGCCAACTCTGATTAGGGAAATACCTGGAGATTTGGGGGGTGGATCCTGTGGAGGGCAGCATTTGGGGGGGGTGAAAGGACTCAGCAGGGTATAATGCCATACAGTCTACCCTCCAAAGCAACCATTTTCTCCCAGGGAAACCTCTCTGTCATCTGGAGGTCAATTGTAACAGTGGGAGATCTCCAGGTCCAATCTGGAGATTGGCAACCCTAGGGGAAAGTCAGCTGCACTGAGGGGAGTTGAAGAAAATGGTTTGACGGTTGCTGGCCCACTTCGTTAGCCAGCCAGCCATGCTGAAGCTAAGCAGGAGAAAGAGCCTTTTTCCTTTTATTCTGATAGGAAAGTGGCCATTGGGGAGGGGGTTATGGGCGGGGGAGGGGGTTATGCTGAAAGTCCTTTGTTTTTTTACTCACAGAACCAAACTTGGCTGCCTACCAACAGCCACTGAGGGGACAGTCCCTCACAGGAGTCAAGAGAACTGTCTTCCTCAGGGAGAGAGCTATCTGCCAGGGGGAGTGGGTAGGGAAGAGGAGCAGACCCAGCACCCGGCCAATGGCACACGAGTACTCTTGAGTGGCGGCTGATGGGCCAATGGCTGAGGGAGGGCATTTTACAGCCAATGGGAGCTCATGGAATCTTATGAAACCAAAAGATAATTATTATAAGGAGAGATTAAAGTTTCTGAACTATTGTCAAAGGCAGCCCCATGTAGATCAAAATGGCCAGATCACACATTTTGAGGAACCATCGCAACTGCCAAACTAGCCAGATCTGATAAAAGGTCCTAAGTACCACAGAGGAGACCTGAGCTTCCAACCATAGGCAAGGATCCAGCAGCACCCTCAAGCTGTGAACCTGCTCCTTCAGGGGGAGTACAGCTCCCTCCAGGAAAGCTTGATTTTGCAGTCCCCAAGCAGCTTCTCCACTGACCAACAGCATTTCAGTTTTGTCTGTCTTTATTTGTTAGGGCACCAAGCCAGCAAATCAGTAACATCATACAAAACCAATATAAACAATTCTATTAGCTTTTCCAGACACCTATTCAGGACTTCCACAGACGCTCTTGGGTTAGCTGTTAAAAAGAAATAGAACTGAATGCCATCTGCATACTGGTGATACCTCTCTCTAAATCCCTGGATGACATCTCCCAGTGATTTCATATAGATGTTAAATAGCATGAAGGACAGGATGGAATCCAAGGGACCCCACAGCATAAGTGCCATGGGGTAGAGTCCCCTAATACCACCTTTTGTAATCAGTTGGTCTAGTAAGAGTGGAACCATGAAAGCACAGTGCCCCCTACTCCCAGCCTAGCCAGCCTCTCCTGAAGGATACTATGGCTGATGGTTTCAAAGGTAGTTGTCACTATTCCCTCAAAGGTCATCACTCAGGATGACCAAGGCCATTTTTGTCCCTAAGCCAGACATGAGTCTATATTGAAATGTATCCCTCTCCTCCAAGACCATCTGAAGCTGTGTAGACACCACCAGCTTGAGCACCTTGTCCAACAGTGGAATGTTAGCTACCAGGCAGTAATTGCTTAGGTCATTTGAGTCCAGGGATACCTCCTTGAGAAGGGATCTCACAGTTACTTCTTTCAAAGCAGTCAGAACTACAACCTCCCCCAGAGAGGCATTTATTACCTTCTGAAGCCAGTCAACCTACCCAGCCTAGCATGATATTGCCATGAGGGACAAGGGTCAAAACTGGATGTGATGGACTGCACACTTCAAAGCACCTTGACAGCTTCAGTAGTGGTTAAGTGCACAGACTCTAATCTGGGAGAACCATGTTTGATTCCCCACTCCTCCGCTTGTACCTGCTGGATGATCTTGGGCAAGCAATAGTTTAGCACAGCTGTTCTTGAAAAAGAGCAGTTTCTGTCAGAGCTCTCTCAACCCCACCTACCTCACAGGGAAGGAGTTTGAAGCCACTCTGAGACTCCTTTGGGTAGTGAAGGGAGGGGTATAAATCCAATCTCTTCTTCTTCTTCTTCATCATCATCAGGCCTCACCAACTGAAAGTCATCCATAATACTAGGGCCAGACTACACTCTGATAACATCCTGAGGTTGAAACTGTCCAACTGTGGTATTTGTCTTGATGGAGGCAAGCAATGTTATCTGCAAAATACGTTGCAAATGAATCACAGAGGGCTTCCAGGTCAACCTCCTCTGAGCCTGACATAAGCCCCCTGTAATGTATCCACTCGGGAACATGGGCTCAGGACAGCCATGTGCTCAGACTGGTTCTAACTGGTCCGCCATGCAGCCAGGCGAAGGGCCTGAGCTTCACTCCCAAAGACAATGGACTGCAGGATCCTAGCTCCCCTCCAATTGAGGAGCAGGAGATAACTCAATCACTGTAAATAGCGAATCACAAGGTGTGTGTGTGTTGGGGTGTGGGTTCTTTTGGGGATAAAAGCCGGCCTGTGAGCCAGCTTCTCTTGTCTTGTTCTTCAACCAATAAAGTATGTGAGAACTGAATCACTCATCAGTCTCAGTACTTTTCACCCCCTCACAACACAAAAAAGCTCAGCTGAATGGCATTGTGCAGATGTAATGGTAGCAAAAAAGCAAGCTTGCTTTGCCACCATCACTACCACAAAGTAGGCATGATCATGTGCTCTCACTGTGTTCACATTTGCTTTGAGTGCTTGGTTTCCATTGCATATAAGTCACAAAGTACTCCGATTGCTATAATAAAGGTTGTTTTTTCCACAACGGAGCTAGAATAGCAACAATAAATTTGTGACATGATTCCAAAGAGGGGGAACATCACATGAGGTGAAAGATGTTCTCATTTAGAAGGACCACAGACAGGGCCAGCTCCAGGTTTTTTTGCACACTAGGCGAGGCTACCTTCTGCCCCCCCCCTTGTGCCCACCAGTGTTTTTGCTCCTGATCTGGTTCTACAGTAACAATTAGCACAATAATACATTCAATACAATCAAACTGGAAGGAAACACACTCAACTCTTTGGGGTGACTTTTTTTTCCTCAGGGGAGGGGAGTGCCCTCTTTTCCCCTTCTCCTCTCTCTTTTTCTCTCCCTCTCGGATCCTCTTTTTAAAAGGAATGAAACTGACCAGCCTCAGTTGGGTAGAACTGGGGACAGGGGGTGTCATGCCCTTCCCAAGCCTGGCAGTTCCCCGGGCTTCTGCCCCAGAGTTTTCTTCTGCGTTCCCCCCTACCCACACTTGATGTTCTCCCCCCATTTCAAAAATAAATACAGATGCTGGGAAGGTGGCTTTCCCTCTCCTTCCCTCCCCCACCCCCGCTCCGAAACCTCACCCCATTCCTGGCCACCAAAGCTGCAGCTGTAGCTGAACCCGGATTAAGGTGCCTGGGCTCCCTTGCTCTGCATTTATTAAAGTGCAGTGTTTCCCTCCCAGCCATGCTCAAGTGGCCAGCCCAGCACAGGCAGTGAAAACACATACGCCGTGAGAATTTGGGTGAGCGAGGGCAGCAGCAGGGAGGCTCAAGGCCAGTGCCAGAGTGCAGGGCGGAGCCACACGGGAAGGAGGGTGAAGCCCAGCAGGGGGCTTGCTGGAGGCTGGAGCAGCCATGTCCTGATGGCTCCAACTGTGTTAGCATTCCTATGTGGCCTCACATGCAAATTCTTGAAGAACTGCAAGTAAGCATCTGAACATGATGAAAAATTGAAAGACTAATATCTCATCTGTGAACACCTCACTAAGGTCCAGAAACAATCTGCTTCTGGGATAGGAAAATGTAAGAATAAGCATCCTCTCTAACTTGCTTAGAAATGATTTTATGTACATTTCCACTCATTGCTTCAACATTCATTTACAAAAAACAAGTCCATTAAATTCAGTGATGCTATTTGTTGTTAGTGACAGCTGCAGTATAAGACTTAACATCTTAAGCTGGCTTCATTTGGGAAAGAATGATTGTGTCATAATAAGCCGATTTTCAGCAAGGCGGGATATAAATGGAAAATAAATAAATAATAATAAAAGAATTAATGTTTTGCATTTGTATGCAGTATTTCCATGTACCATAGTGTGAGTCAGTGCATTACCACTCAGCCTTGTTAACAAGCATAAATGCAAAATAATGTATCAAGCACCTTTCGTAGCACATGCTTTTAACTAGGTAGTATCCCTAACTCTCATGTCATATCACGATGGAATTTCTCAGTAATGAGTAAAATGAATGCCCATATATCTTTTATATCAGCTTTAACTGGTCATGTTTTTGAGGGCCCTCTTAGGCTATGGAAGTGTATACATTTTATTAGCCTCTTGTGTGTTCTTACACAATAACAATTCCTACACTACAATCTCTCCCATTCATCTTGGTTTTTGAAAAACCTGAAGGGCTTATGACAACAGAATAACCACAAACTTAATTCTGTTCCTTTTCCTTGCCCCAGCAGAACTTCCTGCTTGAAGAATTGACTCTATCCCATTCACTTCCTAAGCTCCACCCCTTCTGATAATGTCACATCTTGCACCAAAACTCTACCCCTTCCTGTAATGTCACTTTCAGACAACTCCCCCAAACCCGTCTCTTCCTCCGAAGTCACCTTGCGGCTCTTGAGCATCTGACATTTAGTCTATGTGGCTCTTACATGAAGCAAGTTTGGCCACCCCTGTATGAGGGGATATATTTTAATTTCTTTTTGCTTTAATGGGATGTTGAGAAGTAGTCTTTAGTATGGGACCAACCAGAAATTAAACACATTGCTCACAGCATATCAAGAAACATTGTTTCAGCTTATGCATCTTTGTTACAGAAGCAGGGTTTTTTGGAATAGGGAGATCACAACTGAGACACTCCTTCATGGTCAGCATACATGCCTGCCTCCTTCAGTTCTCTCTGCCTGCCCCTATAAACTCTCAAAGCATAACAGTTACTTGCTAATAACAAAGTAATTTAATGGAGTCATTATAACTTGGGGAGGGGGCAGGTTATCCCCCTTCCCCTCTGTTATCAGTAGTACTTAAGGTTGCCAACCTCCAGGTGAGGCCTGTGGTTCTCCTGGAATTACAACTGATCTCCAGACCACAGACATCAGTTCCCCTCAAAGAAATGGCAGATTCAGAGGGCAGACTGTATGGCATAGGATCCCACTGAGGTTCCTGTCCTCCCAAGGTTCATCCCCAAATCTCCAGGAGTTTCCCAACCTGGAACTGGCAACCCTATGTTCCCCACCTCCTGCCAGTGGCCAGGGGAGACCTGGCAACCCTGTGTTATAATTTTCCCTCCAAAAAGTTAGGGCAGGAAATTTTCCCTGGGGGATTAGGGCAGGAAAAGAAGGACTAGTTCTTCCTCCTGATGGAAACTCTCCATTGCCATTTGGGTTTTACTGAGGAGCCCAAATGCCAAAGAAGTCACCCCAAGGGCCTAGAAAGGCCACAGGGGCCAGAAACCTAACGATACAAGGGAAATTATAATTAACCCACAGTTTCTAAATGCCAATATTTGATTACAAACTCATATGAAACATCTTCCATAAGCAGATCCTGGATGCCTTCTGAAGTAGATGCTTGGATCGAATTTAAAATCATATGGAGAATCTGACTATAGGTGGCAAAAGTGAATGGAGAATGGCAAAGACAGCAGTTCAGAAGTACGTGTTTCACTTGAGCATGTAATTAAAACCTTTGCAATGAAATTAAAAGATCTTCTCATTGCAAAGAATATAGGCAACCACATACCAAGAAAAATTCTTCTTAGTGAGAATATGAACTTCATTACTGCTGGGCTGGAGGGTGAAGTAGCAAGAGTAGCACTTCAGGGATAATGAGATGGTGAAAGCAAGATCTACCATATGCTGTCAAAACAGACATCTTGGAACACTTGTGTGCATAGCTAAAAGAGCAAACAAGCAGTCCTGTTAAGAGTTTACTCACGTATTACCCTTTAAGGAGAAAGAAAAGAAATTTTGCTGAAACTCTTCAGTGCTTTAGGACATACAGTACAGCTATATATCAAGCACATAATCTATCAATTAGAGCTCAAGACTTGTAATATATCTTAAGGATACATTGCCTGCAGCAGAGAAAAAAGCATGTGTGCGATGGGTGGGGTGTCTTCCCTCAT
>JAPDNY010000009.1:49582579-49690037 GCA_029375565.1 Gekko gecko | reverse complement strand
ATTTCTTAGGACTTGAATAATTGTGTGTGAGCTTGTGTAATTGTTTGTGTGTGGCAAACCTCAGTAAAAGACTTTATTTTCAATCATAAAAGTCTCCTGGTCTGTTACCAACTCCTCCCGGCGGGGCTGACCTCTGTATACATTGGTGTTCGCTCTCGCAGCTGATTGCTTATTAATAATCAATATAATTCCCCTCGTTATTATTCATAATAACGCGCAATCAGGCTAACAGGGTGTCTTCCTTTCAAATCTCTCAGATTATAAAATGGCCCTTTCTTCGCTCCTCCATCTTCCGATTCTGCACCTCCCTCTTCTGGGCCACTGTCTTCTTCACTGCTTAACATTGTCCATTTAGCAAGTTCTGCATCTTCTTCTGAACTGGCGTGTCTCTTCAGAAATTCTTGGGCTTTGAAGACGGAGTCGATCTTCTCTTTCCTATTGTTGAATTTAAACAATAGTCCTTCGGGAATCGCCCATTTATAACCAATTTGATGCTTTTGTAGAAACAAGGTCAGTCCTTTGTATGCTTTCCTTTTCATTCGAATTTCGTATGGAACATCTTTTAAGATCCTGATATTCTGCTCACCAATCTTCAAGGGCATTGCTGAAGTCGCTCTTAAAATTTGATCTCTAATACGCTGCTTAGTAAACTTGACAACCACTTCTGCTGGCAGATTATTTTTCTTGGTAAAGTTGGAGTAGGCTCTGTAGGCCACATCCATTTCCTCGCTTAATTTTTGCACTTCTCTGCCAGTTAGATGTGCCAAGGCATTCGCCAACATACTTCTGAGATCTTCTTTCTCTTCTTCCTTTATGCCCTGAAAGCGGAGAGTCAAATTTGATTTTTCCATCTGAAGCATTAAAATTCTTTTTTTCCTGCATCTCTTGATGTTTTTCTATTTTATTGACCTTTTTCTTAATTTTCTTAGTGTCTTCCATCGAGACCAAACATTTCTCCGCAGTCTCCTCCATCTTCTTAGTCGTGTCTGTTAACTGCTTCTGCTGACTATTGAGCACACTTTCCATGTTACAAAGGGTTTCACTGATCTTCTGCATTTGATCCAGCAGAGGGCGCAGTGACTCACTTTTCTGCTGATTGACAGCTGGCTCCAGGGGGAGGTTGCCAGGACCAGAAGTTCCCAGCTTCTTCATCGGCTTGTCTGGAATTATTTTTTGCCCTGACATTTTTATTGTTTATTTTAAAGAAGTCCGTGCCGCGCACCTCAGGAGACAAACTACTTTCTTCTCCTTCGATAGAGCCCCAAAAGGTAACTTCACTATTCCACTTTTTCTCTCCCCCCCTTTCCTTTCTCGTTTGTACACTCCGCTTTCTGAGGGGGGGGGGATTCCTCCCTCCTCCTGTGCGCTTGTACGATTAGGGGGGGGACGCATTTAAACCGCTTCCAAGCAGATCTTCAACTCACGGTTTGATGCTGATTCTTTCTTTTTAAAATCATCTTCCGCTGCTTCACTCTGAGAAGTCGGTGGCATTGCTGAGTCCCATCCGGGCACAACACAACGGGGCCACTGGGGCTGGGGGAGAGCCTCAATCTCCCAGCCGTCAGGCCGACAAAGAGGCTGCTCCCCAAAGCGCACCCTGGTTCGGAGCCTTCAACAAAGGCTCACTAGAGTCCCTGCTTGTGCAGAGACCCCCCCAGCCGTGCGTGGGCTGGTCGTCTCTGGGAGAGTCCCAGAAGCTCGACCGCCATTCGCAACACCGGAACTGAAACCTCCAGATTCCACAAATGTTGATGGGAAATGGCAGGATCCTACATTTATCTCTTGTGCTTACCTGATTTTCCTCAGTTGTGCGTTTGTGTGTTTGTCTATCATGAAACTGTAGGTATGCACTCTATCTTTTTTGGTGGCAAAAATTATATCTGAGAAAATGCATACTAATCTCTCTCTCTAAGAACATTGAGCTCAGCCAATGAATCTCTGGTACCAATGTAACCCATGCAGTTTTGTAGTTGTTAGTATCATACAGGGATCAGGCACGCCTGCTTTTGCCAGTAGGTGGTGTGGCAATTAACTCCCTTTCCCCTCTCATACTTAGTTAATGAGCATGCTCAGTGCTTGTAGCCTTCCCTAAAGGAGGCTGGGTATTCCCAGCAGCCAGCAGTTCAGCCTGGCCCAGGAAGAGGGAATATCATCAGAAGGGTGGAGTGAGGCCTGTATAGACTTTGCTGTGTTAAGACCTGCCTTGAATTATTGCAGGTAAATTCTAGAATCAACTGAGAAGAGCTGCAGCCTCCCAAGTACAGCCTGGAAACCTCATATGCTGCTCCAGTATCTGTGAGTTTACAATGTATGGACTTACAATATATCTATGTACTTAGTATTTTCTTGTTCTGTGCATCCTTGTGGGTGCTGAAGATATCTGTAATATCCTGAAGATTCAGTGCTAGGAATAGCAATCAACCAGGAGAAGACTCTTGAGAGTCCCTTGGACTGCCAGGAGATCAAATCAGTCAATCCTAAAAGAAATCAACCCTGATTGTTCCCTGGAAGGCCAGATCCTGCAGCTGAAGCTCAAATACTTTGGCCACCAAATGAGAAGGGAGCATTCACTGGAGAAGACCCTGATGCTGGGAAAGATTGAAGGTCAAAGAAGAAGGGGATGGCAAAGGATGAGATGGTTAGACAGTGTCATAGATGCAACGAACATGAAATTGAGCAAACTTCAGCGGACAGCGGAAGACAGGAGGGCCTGGCGTAAACTGGTCCATGGGGTTGCGAAGAGTCGGACTCGACTGTGCGACTGAACAACAAAAAGGAGTGAATGAGGATTTATATGAAAACCTCCATGCTTTGTTTATATAAAGAGTTTATTTTAAACGTTAAAATGCATTGGTTGTATTGCCTCTCTTATGTCTGTTTTTAAGTATGAATGTAGTTGCAGCAGTTACACATACTTAATAACCATAGTTGGGAGTTCCGCTGTCAAAACCTGCCCACTCTCCCTGCAGACAGTTAGGACCTTAGTGGGTTATACAGATACCATATTTTGGAAAAAAAGTTTCCACTAGAAACAGGGCCTTTTCAGTTGTGGCTCAAGAACTACAAGATGCTCTTTCTGGATTTGGGAGTTTAATTGGACTCAGCTGGAAGTATTTCTTTTTCACTATTGCTCTGAATTTATTTATTTTAACTTTTAAGCAATGTTTTATGTTTTATTTTGAAAACTTAAAAAAATGTTTTATTGTCTGTGAACTTCTTCAGGGACGCTATTTTTGTTCAGTGGATATTGATTCTAATACAAATAATACTTTTAAATTTAAATTTAAATGCATTATTATCATTGCCAGAAACAAACAACACAATGAAGACCCGTAAAGACGTGTTCCCCAAATTTGTGGAAGATATAACCTTACAGCCTTACAGAAATTTAAAACTGTAAAAATGTTTGCTTCGAAAAATTATATTGGTAATTGAGGCTATTAAAATAACTGAGTTCAAAGCAAAAGCTGAAGTCTTTTGGAAGTTCACAAGCACTTTATAACTGAATTTAAATCACTGGAAAGCTAATGAGTTTGAGGTATATAAATTCTTTGCTTTGATCTTTCAAGTTTATTTGTGAGATTTAACAAAACTTGCGGAACCTGACCTTCTGTATCTCACTGAAGCTCTTTATCAGGCATCAGCTAACTGGCATCTTTTAAAAATATAAACTTTGCACAGTAGAAGCATATGTCTGAGTAGCGTTCACTACAAGGAGCTCTCTCAATATCTAGAGAATTCAACCTTCTGCTATTAAATGCTAAATGATAAAGCCAAAATGAATACAAATGTGGAAATGCTTTTTGACATTATAAAGTTTGAGTGACACCTTTAAGACCAACAAAGTATAATTGCCCCTGCAATCAGAATAAAGAGACAGACACTATATTGGAATCAAATAAGGGCCATTTTATTTAACTACTAGGAATAAGACCCGTTGTGGAAATAAATACAACGAGCTCTAGAAAGAGGCTCTGGGAGAGTGCCAAGGCCTTAGGCACTCAGTGTCAATATACTCAGCAGTGTATAATAACACAGAGTCCACCATTTTCTCCAGAGGAACTGATCTCTGCTACCTGAAGAACAGTTGTAATTTTCAGTGATCTCCATCCCTCACCTGGAGATTAGCAACAATGGTTCCCCAGGAGGAAATGGCTGGTTTGGAGTGTGGAGTCTATGGCATTGTAACTGTCTGAGGTCCCACCCCTCCTCAAACTTTATCCTCTCCAGGCTCCACCCACCAAATCTCCAGGAATTTCCCAACCTGGAGTTGACAACCGTATCTCCTTCCCAGCCAAGCATCAACCTGCCATTATCTTCCCCTCGGATTTCAGCTTTGCATCTCCTCCCCCCTCCCTCCTGGAGATCAGTTGTAATTCTGAGTGATTTCCACCTCTCTCCTGAGATTGGGAACAGCAGTTCCCCAGAATGGAATGGCTGGTTGGGAGAGTGGAGTCTATGGCATTGTACCTGTCTGAGGTCCCAGCCCTCCTCAAACCTCATCCTCTCCAGGTTCCATCCCTCAAATCTCCAGGAATTTTCCCTGGAGTTGGCAACCCTATCTCCTTCACAGCCAGTCATCAACCTACCTTTATTTCCCCCTCTTTTCAGCTTTCCATTTCCTCCACATACACATCTGCAGCCTTTCCCGTGCTCGAAAGCCTTGACTGCCACAGAGTCAACCATTTTCTCCAGAGGAACTCCAGATCTCTGCCATCTGGAAAGCAGTTGTAATTCTGAGTGATCTCCAGCCCTCACTTAGAGATTGGCAACAATGGTTTCCCAGGAGGAAAAGTCATCTTTCTCTGCAATGGGGACCACAGCAGCTTACATCATTCTCCTCTTCCCATTTTGACTTGCACAACAACCCTGTGAGGTAGGTTAGGCTGAAAGTCTGTGACCGGTCCAAAATCACCCACTCAGCTTCTACAGCAAGAACCTGGATCTAGCAGAACCTGCTCTGAAGCACTGACTGCTACACCTAGGGCAGCCAACCTCCAGGTGGAGCCTGAAGATCACCAGATATCACAACTGAACTCCAGACAAAAGATCTCCTCCCCCCCCCGGAGAAAATAACTGCTTTATTAGGTGGGCTGTATGGCATTCTGTTCAGCTGAGGCCTCTCCCCTCCCCAAACCCTGGCTTCCATAGACTCTTCCAGAAAATCTCCAGGAATCTCCCTACCTGGAGCTGGCAACCCAAATCAGGACTGGCCCCAATGAGTTCCTCTCAAAGACCTGCAAAGAGTTTCTGTCCTTTGTCTGAACCAAGTTTGGTTGCCTACTGTGGCGAAACGGGCTCCAGTTAGCACTCAGCTGTTTGCCTCCCACCCTCATCCCATGTGCGTATTTCACTCCTTAAATTCACTGCCATGACTCACTGAATCATCACTGCCTTTTTAGAGGGACAGTGAGACCCCTGTGGCTGAATCTCCATGTTTGGAGATGGAATCCCTAATGTTTGGGAGATCCCTGGAAAGTTGGCAACCCAAGGGTCTGGCCTTTCCTTGCCTCTTTGGGCTACCCCCTCCCTTTGTTATTGTGCGGAGTGGGGAAGACTATGTGGTCAGAGCACAACACAGATTATTAGCCCAAATAAAATAATTTATCTAACTATTTACACAGTTATGGGGCGCACACACTATGAACCAGCGAGGCATGAACCCACAGGGGTTAAATGCCATCCTCTTTCCCTACACACTGGCCTCTGGCTCTCTGCTCTAGCCTCTCTCTCTCTGGCCCAAGAGAGCAGGGAAACTTCCATTCATTCCTCAGTCCAGCTGACTGTGGAGTGGCTGAATTTCTGCTGCCTCCAAGGGTTCACCCATGTCTCTGGCTTGTGGCCTGGACAGCCAGGTCAGCACAGGCAACAAGAGCCTTTCCTAACCTCCTGTAGGATGAAGACGGCCTCCTCCCTGGATGGGCTGCAGTCTATATTGATGCTGCGCTGCATGATGGTACAGACCCTGTTTTCCCGCCCTTTTTCGCCTTGAGGCAGCTGGGAACTGTAGTCCAGCAGATGAGGAAGGCCCATTCAGCCCAGTGAGTGATACTCCTACAGGCCCCTCTTTGGAACTACAGCTCAATTAAACCTTATGGTGGAACATTCTAAACAAACAACCACAGACTGCAGCCCAGCAGCCATCTTACTAGAGTTGCCAAGTATTTACCATAATTCGGCGGGGGAGACACAGTCCCCGGCTGGAACATTCCTCCTTGGAACACCCATGCTGCATGATGCCGTCACCAGGAAGTGACCCTGGGTGATGCTCTGGCAATGGGGCTGGAAACTCAATGGTACCATTTCTAAAGCATCAACCGGTGTCACTTCCTGGCGATGGCATCGTGTGCCGCGTTCTCCCCCACCCTGGGAATGGTCCTGCCAAGAAATATGCATCCCCCGCTGAATTATGGTAAGTTCTTGGGAAGCCTGCATCTTACAAACACAGGTAACTGCCATTTTGTTACAACTACCAACAGCCACTGAGGGAAAAGTTAAGTCCCACACAGGAGGCAAGCAGGAGAAGTATCTTCGTCAAGAGACAAAGCCATTTTCTAGGAATTCTGACAGAGAAGGGGAAGTGGGTGGGGAAGAGGAGCAGACCCAGCACCTGGCCAATGGCACACGTGTACTCTTGAGTGTTGGCTGGCAGGCCAATGGCTGAGGGAGAGCATTTTACAGCCAATGGGAGTGCATCGAATCTTGCCACCCCAAGTCAGCTGTATATATAAGAAGAGATTTACAAATTGAGTGGCAAAGGGAAAAATCCTTGGGTGTGGAACAGGCAAGGCAGGTGGCACTCTCTGACAAACCTCCTTCCTGTCCATTGGGCAAGTCACTCACCCCAACCTTGAGCCTTGGCAAACTGGTCATCACTCTGGAGTGCCACCCTCAAAGCTGCCCAACTGGCAGGGAGGACCCTAACCAAGGGGCTCTCAATGGTGGTCCTCATTCCCAGCCCTGGGCCACAAAACATGAAGGCTGTTCCTGATGGAACCCGTATTCCCCAAAAGGAGTATGCCTTAAGGTGCTCACTAGTTCCGCTTTCTTACCTGCAGTACGCTGCTAAGTGACCAACCTATTTAATAGCAACCACCACAGCCAGTTTTCCAACTCCACTACCCACAGTGTAAGGTAGGCAAAAACAAAACAAAACCCTGCCCAAAGGCCAATCATTAAAGGAAGCGAAAAATTACTACCTGGCCCCAAAAGGTGACCAGGCATAGCCTACACTGCAAACAGGGTGAGAGGGTCGGCTGAGCACAAGGCAAAGACTGCTTAGCAGGGGCAGAGCCTGGCCTTTATATTGTGCTGGTTCCACCCTTGCACCATCACGATGCAAGGCAGCCCCTGCCCTCAGCTGAGGGAAGCCGGATTCTGGATATAATCTTTTGCATGCATGGCCAAAAGCTTATACCTAGAATTAAACATTGTTGGTCTTAAAGGTGCTACTGGACTCAAACTTTGTTTTGCTTCAGACCAACATGGCTACCCACCTGAATCCTTTTGACATTATGTTACCACTGATGGGTACCAACCACATCAGTGTATCAATACATCTAATAGGATAGCTTTGATATCAGGACAGTGAAAATTATTTTCTACTAAGAGACAAGGTAATTCTCCTGTTCCATATAAGTAAACAAACATCATAAACATTTGTAACTGTACTTTTAAAGCTCCACATAAGAAGGTTATGAGGGGAAGTTATCTGTGCCCCATCTTGGCCTTTCCACATTTCCACTTTAATGAATTTTTACTAATCAATTCTATATAAACATTATTTTATCTTGAAAGTTTTAAATGATTTGTACATTCTCATCAATACAACAAGATACCATGAGATTATTTTTGCTTATTTATTTGAAATATTTTAATCAACTTTTCTCCTGATTTACAGAACCAAAAGCTGCTTACAAAATAGAGCAAGTAGAGAAAGAAGTACTTTTATCCCTTTCTCACAATACAAGAACTCATGGGCACTCAATGAAATTGCTGAGCAGTCAGGTTAGAACAGATAAAAGGAAGGACTTCTTCACCCAAAGAGTGATTAACACATGGAATTCACTGCCACAGGAGGTGGTGGCAGCTACAAGCATGGATGGCTTCAAGAGGGAATTGGATAAACACAAGTGGGAACCCACAAGAAACTTGCAGGAGCAGCTATCCCATTTCTCCCACCACTCCCCCTACTTCTCTCACACTCTTTCTACTTCCTGCCACCCCTTTTCTTACCCTCTCTCCCCTCTCCATGCCTATCACTTTCTGTCCCCACCCCATCACTATTTCTGCCTCTATTCCTCTCCCAGCCTCCCACTTACTTCCTCCCCCCCACAGCAGCAGTGGCAGCAGCCACTCTCCAGGAATCACAATGGATTGCCCAGATACAGAGATCAGTTCCTCTTAGGGTTGCCAGTTCCATGGTGGCAAATTCCTGGAGATCTGGGGGTGGAGCATTGGAAGGGTGAGGTTTGAGCTTGGAAGTGACCTCAGCAGGGTATAATACCATAAGATCCACCCTTCAAAGCAGCCATTTTCTTTTTGGGAACTGATCTCTGTCAGTTGGAGATGAGTTGTAATTCCAGGAGATCTCCAGCCCTCACCTGGAGGTTGGCAACATTAGTTCCACTGGAGGAAATGACTGCTTTGGACGGTGGAGTCTAGAGTATTATACCTGTCTGAAGTCCCTCCCCACATCAATCCCCACCATCCCCAGGCTCCACCCCTCAAATATCTAGGAATTTCCCAACCTAGAGCTGGCATCCCTATCTCCTTCCCACCCAACAGGCAACCTACTTTTATCTGCCCGTCTGTCTTCAGCTTTCCATCTCCTTTCCCACTGCAGCTTCTACTAAGGGAAACTATGGTCTTTCTCCACAGTGGGGACTAAAGCAGTTTACATTATTCTCTCCTCCTTTTTATCCACACAACAACCCTATGAGGTAGGTTAGGCTGAAAGTATGTGACTGGTGATTGGCAGTGAGCTTCCCAGTGGGCTTCCACAGCAAGATGGGGACCTAAACCTGGATCTTGCAAATCCTACTCTGATGCTGTAACCATTATACTACACTTTAATTGGGTGGATACTGTTGAACAGTAGCAAGCAGCCAGGTCTAGTTGAATCATGCAAGCCAGGTGGTATCAAGTGACCCAGAGGGTGCTGCTAGGCCTAGGTTTGTCAGTCTCCAGGTGGGACCTGGAGATCCCCCAGAATTACAATTGAACTCCAGACAACAGAGATCTGTCCCCCTGGAGAAAATGGGTGGACTCTGTGGCATTATATCCAGCTAAGGCCTCTCCCCTCCCCAAACTCTGCACTCCTCAGACTTCACCACAGAGTCTCCAGGAATTCCCCAACCTGGATCAGGCAATCCTAGTCCCAGGCCTGGTTCTAAATTCCATACCATTTAGGCATTCATACTGCAGGAGGCACACAAAATGCAAAAAAATAAAAATGGTCCATCTAGTGTAGCATCCTGTCTCACACAGTGGCCAATCAGTTTCTCTTGAGAGCCAACGTTAGTGCATAGGGACCGAGGCCTTCCCCTGATGTTTCCTCCTGGCTGTGGGATTCAGAGGATTAGTGCCTTTGAATATAGAGGTTCCCCTCCGTCACCATGGCTAGTAGCCATTGATATCCTCCATTAATCTATTGAGTCCCCTTTTAAAATCCTGTGGCCATCACGACATCCTCTGACAGCAAATTCCACATTTCAATAATTCTTGTGTAAAACAGTATTTCCTTTTGTCCGTCCTAAATCTTCTGCCCATCAGCTTCATTGGATGTCCTCAAGTTCTAGTGTTTTGAGAGAGGGATAAAAAGTTCTCTTTGGCAACTCTCTCCAGCCCATGTATAATTTTATAAACCTCTATCATCCCCCCCACCCTGGGTCATCTCTTTTCTAAACATTCCTCATAGGGAAGGTGCATCAACCTTCGAATCATTTTTGGTGTGTATGACTAGCCCAAGATCACTCAGCGAGCTTCCATGAGTGGAAGATTTGAACCTTCATCTCCTAGATCCTAGTCTGAGTCTCTAACCACTACACCCCACTGGCCCTAAACAATCTAAAACCACAATACTGTAATGCATATGCCTAACCTATCAAAATGCCATCCCCTTCTGTTACCAATATCTCTTGATAGGAATGAAATCCCGCTACTTTCCTCAATTGCACATCAAAAGCTTACCTCAAGTCTTGTACAATGTTCTGAACCTCTGGAGGTTCTAAGCATCTCTGCAAGATCATTTTAAAGAACAGGAGCAGAGGAGGTTATGACAACTCATCTTTGTTTCAAATATTGAAAGCCACTATCAGAAAAATTGTGATTCTCAGAGAAAGTCAAGTAAGTCAAATGGCCCCTTGATACTTTTTTAAAATATAAGGACATAAATCTCTGTGTAGGAAAAATATACATTTACCATTGCAAGGGAATTTATGCTTTGGTCTATTCAGTGGAGTTATCCCCAACAAAATGTTCACAGTCATACAAATGGGATTTGTTGGAATAATGTCTTAGGTTATAAATGTAATAAATAAAAATTGGGGACCATCCCTTCCTTCCTTAACATATTTATGGCCTTTGTCCCAAAAAGGGGAGCTGATGAGATTATCAGGAAATCTTTTGTCCAAGCCCCAATCAGGGTCAGCAGTGCTTAGCTTCAGCAACTGAATTGCATAATGTGCATTCCAACAATTAGGTGCTGTTCTTTCAAGTCCTGATGTTAATGAACGGCCCATAAAATGTAGCAGAGTGCCTGCTTCTTGCTGGGGATGGAAAGAGTGCTACCAACCAGCATACTTGCATTAGAATTTTTTTTTTTTTAAACTGCCCAGAAGAGCACTCTACCAGTGTTGTTTACTTGACCTCCACAAAACACAGCTGTGTTCCATGAATCATTTGTTTCAGGAATAGGAAAGAGGAAAGGAACTGGCAGTGGGCAATTACCCTGTATCCTATGTGTTATTCATTAATCTGAGAACTTTGATCAGCCACATAAATCTGCACCACAGTCTCCTAAATACAATCTAAGTTTATTGCAAGAAAGTCTGAACTGGACAGTCTTTCCCCTCTTTTCTAAAGGTGTGAATTAATGTTTCACTGATTGAAACATCTACAGCCCACATGTAGGATCAGACTGCTCATATATCAGATTTCTATTATATGTGCTTAAATGTAGTATTTTTTTCTGTCAGTTACTGTTGAAACAAAATGTATGGACAATAATGGAAAGAGTGTTAGTGATGTCATGTTAAGAAACACCCAGTGCAGGGATGCCATACTAATGTGTAAATTCAGTTTCTGATGCTCGTATAATATTATGTTGTAAATCCAAATTCAATGTATTGAAAGTAAAGGACATCTGTATTTGGATGCATATTCACATACGAATGCAGAAGTGCACCTGATTTGTACCTGGAGTTCCTATAACTAAGGACAGATCAAGTTAGGATGTCAAAATATACTTTGTGGAATTTCCATTGATATCCAAGGCCAGAGAGCAGAAAAGTAGGACTGTGGTGTGAGTCTCTGGGGTGTCTGTGTCCTGTCTCTCTAGCTACCCAGTCTCAGTTAGCCTTGTGGAGCCACAAGACTCAGAACAAAGAAAGGAGGTGGTTCTCGGGTACCTCCTTTTCCCCACTTTGTCCAACAGAGCCAGTAGAGAGGAGGAGGAGGAGGAGGAGATTGGATTTATACCCCACCCTTCACTTGGAGTCTCAGAGCGGCTTACAAACTCCTTTCCCTTCCCCTCCCCACACCAAACATCCTGTGAGGTAGGTGGGGCTGAGAGAGCTTGAGAGAAGTGGATTACATCTTCTTCAGTCTGCTTTGATCCTTTAAAGGTGGGACAGCAAGCCACTCATACCCCCTGGTCACTCCTTATCTCTCATGGGGATCTCTCAAGGAGTTGGAAATGGTATCAGCTGGCTTTGCAGTCAAATTACAGACCCTTATCTTTTTGAACAACCTCAGAGTGCTGTTGATCAGCCATTGGCACTGTGATCTCTTCCTTGCTTCTCACAGGTTCACAGGGATTCTCCCACCCCAGGACATGTGGAAATAAAGACACAGGTTTTACATATCCCTAAATGTTGCCAATTTTATAGACCAGGTAAGCTTCTATGAGAGAATGAAAGAAGATTCATCTGTCGCTGAAAGCTGGGCTCATGTCAGATGTACTCCATGGGGCCTTTAAAACTGCCTGTGTAATACTTCAGCAATTATCTGAAAGTGAAAGAGGTTTTCTCCCTGCCAAAAAAATACAATATAATGTATCGTATCACAACTCTGTGACTATAGACTGCAGATTTTCTAACGCACACTCTTCTTGCTAAGATTCTTGATATGGAAAATGGGTGCATTGGAAGGAGCACTATGTAGTTGACAAGGATCGAATATCTTCGTAAAATAGACCCCTTTAGTCAAAATAGAATTCTAAGAGCACTTTCCCAATTTTATGCCAATTCTTGTCTCTGCTGGATACTGATCAGTGATACAGGAGACACTTGGTGCCCTGAGGCAAGACACATTGGCTCTTAAGCATCCATGTAGTTCTGGAGGCTTAAGGGCTTGATCATCTATGGAAGACAGAGTGATCACTATTAGTTTCCATCCTCCCACTACAATCCCCCACTTTGCCCATCCTGAGCATTCATTTACCCTCAAGAACAAACATGGGGGTGGTTACTTGGTGAGTTGCAGTGGGGGGGGGGGAGGACACAAGAAAGTCCTGATTTTTGAAGTTGTCTCCAAAACCACATCTAATTGGATAAAATCCATTACCCCAACCTATCTTTATACAAGTAAAATGTGTACTGCAGAGTAAATGCCAGTGAGTCTCCAGGGACTCCCAGCCCTGGGGCAACTGCCCCAACTTGTCCAATGGGTGCTACACAACTAATGCCAAGTGAGGGGTCATATGAGATGAACTTTCTGCAGGTCTATAGGAACTGGATGTGCCTCATGTACATATGTCTCTAGTCTTATCCAGGTTTTCTTCTTTCTATAATATCTTGCCTGTGATTTATATATCAAGTTTCCTAATTTTTTGTTGTAATAAACCTGGATATATATATATATATATATATATATATATATATATATATATATATATATATATATATATATATATAGCAAGACAGTTTTAGGGTCCTCCTAAACATTTTATAATATTCTAAGGATAAGAGATAGGGAGAGGACACAAAAAGATATGAAACTGTGTAATTTTATGTTAGATTTAATTGAGAATGGATTAACAGAGAAATAGATTGGATTGTGATCCATGAATTTGTACTGTTTTGTTAACCAGATTTATGATTCATGACAATTAATACGAAAAAGTAAAGTGGAAATAGATTTGCTGTTTACTACCAATTTTTCCCAACCAATATGGATAAATAGATGCAGTTCAGCAGAACAATTTCTTTCTCAAGCAGTCCCACATAAAGAGTAATTGGCTACTGATGGACTACAAGGCAATATGTCTGATCCTGACATCTGTGTGCTCTATAGTAGATTCATGTAATAAGGAGGGGGAAATGTTCCATTTTAAATATATTTGTTTATATTTTTTCTCCAGAATTTTGGTTCTCCACCTTTTCCTAATTATTATGTAGATTTGTATTAGTTTTATATAGAAGCATTTTTACAGTTTGCATTGCTTATACGTGATTTATTCAACAGATGTCATTTACAGAGCAAAACTGAGGCAAGGACTGAATCAGAATAGGGAGCCAACGGACCCCAATGTTGGCGTAATTCATATTTATGCTGGTGTAAGGTGCAGGGTGCAAGCAGCATGGCACACTTCCACCAGTGAACCCCAGCACCAATGGAAATGTGGGCTTGCCAGGGGGCATGGTGCCACTCAGTCAGCTCCCAGAGATTCAGAGTGGGAAAGCCTCCCAGAACAGGCACAAAATTGAGGCAACTAAAACTCCAACACAGACCATTGGTGGCCAAGGTAACTCCCATTTCACTCCCCCCCTGCTGTGGCCATGCCCTTGGGAACCCAAGCAGCTTAGGATACTGACCCAGTGCACACCCAATCAGCATGCACCCCATGCCCCTCCCTGACACCCAATGATTTCTATGTGGCCTATTAGTAATAGGATTGTTTTCATTAACCTTCTGAATGTTAGTTACAACTATTAATGCCCTGTCCTTCAGACTCTAGGCCACACCGAGACAATGATGTGTGGGCATATGCAGAAGTACTTACCTCTCCTTACTAGGGGCATAACAGAGAGAGAGAGGCGATCCAACTATGACATCCTGAGAGGAAGGGTGGGATAAAAAAAGACCCTTGAATAGGGTAGGTCAGGGTGACCATCCCAGGCCCTCTGCTTTGGGAGACCCCATGAAGTAGTGGCAGATCACCTGGTTGGTGGGTTTGGTGAAAGGCAGAGCACCCAGATTATCCATGGTGGTGTCAAACTCGGGTTGATTCTGTATAACCCCTACTATGTACCTTAACAGTATTGACTCCATTTTCCCTTTCCTTTTTTTGTAACCGGTTTTCCCTTGCCTTAGTATGAGTGCATTTATCTCCCCTCACCTGACAATACGTTCTTATGGGAGGGGGAGTGTGAATATGTGTAGGAGTACCTAGCTTGCAGATGTAACTTTCTAAGAAGCCCTCAAGAGATGCTTTCTCATGGGAACATGTCCTTGGGAGACACAACTTTTATTAACTAGAATGGGACCTTATTGTCTCAGGTCCGTGTAGGCTGCTGACATGGATGAATGGAATGTGTGATTGTAACTATATCCAACTCTTCTGCCTTCAGGCCTCAGACCTGAGAAAAGATTCATTCCCTGCACATCTCATATCTCATATCTTCCAATAAACTTTTCCAAAACTGAAAGTTGGTGTGAAGAGTGAGCTGACTGACAGGGACCCTGACAGGTGGTGGCTTTCAGCCTCAAACTGCTGCCAGCCACCTGAGTAACAGGATCTGTGTGGGATGCATCACCCACATAATTGGCTAAACAGGGCTAAAAACTTACATAGGATCTGCATGGGGGCCTGTCATCCAGGGGATTAGTGGTGGCTTGGTGTTGCCCTCCCAGGAGGAGACACACATTGAAGACACCTTCTGTGGCTTCACTAAATTGCCCACCAGTTAGAGGGATTCAAGTTCATGCATTTATTAGCCACAAGCAGAGTACAATTGTCCATGGGGTTGCCAACCTCAACGTGGGGACTGGAGACCTCCTGGAATTACAACTGATGATAGATATCAGTTCCTCTGGAGGAAATTGCTGCTTTGGAGGGTGGACTTTTTGGCAGTATACTCTGCTGAAGTCCCATTCTGGTCTCCCCAAATCTGCAGGAATTTCCCAACCTAGAGATGGCAACTCTAACTGCCTGTGGCTGTTGTCACCTGAGTGCTGTCCTAGACCTTTCTGGGCTTCCATGGTCAGCACCACCTCTCTGCCTGATCTTCCACATCCTACTCTTTCTTCTCTCTTTTATTGCTAGTTCTTCTTTTTTTTCTCCTTCTCTCTCTACTACTCCAAATACTTCCTTTCTTCACTACACTCACTATTGATTCCGCCCCCTTCCTCCTTCTGTTTAGCCACCCTCCTCTCCTCCTGCCTTCTCACCTGTCACACTAACTGCACCTTTATGCCCTGGCAGTGCTCAAGCATTCAGCCCAGGCCCTCACAGGCTGCTTTCTCCTGCCCTATGAGGGCCCTCCAACACCCTTGGAACCATGCCTCCAAGATAGCCTTGAGACCACTGGCTATAGCTCAGGAGCCATCCGCTGACCTGTCCCCTGGCTGCTGCTGCTGGAACTAGTAGCCTCCTTCTCATGCCCACCAACCAGCTGATTGTCAGGCCAGAGCCAGGCAGCAAATGGCTGCTTTCCAGGGCCTCCCTAGTACCTTTGGCATTGTTCCCTGCCTGGTAAATCTGGTCTTCTACCACTGTGTGGGACTGCCACACTTGGGAACATAATTCTTGTAAGACCCAGAAGTTTTGTGACACTGGGGGGGGGGGGAGCTTGGCCCAGGCCCAGCAACCCCCTAGACGTGACACTAAATGTGAGAATGCACACTGTAAAATGTTTTCAGTACAATATTGCAAGTGCTCAATTAAAAATTGTACATACTTTATTTCAGGTTTCTACTAATGATTTTAAACAAATAAATGCCCATCCTTAGTTATGACTACTTGGCAGTTTTCCTGATCTGCATTGTTTGTGTTTGTATCTTTATAATTTTGTCTTGGAGACAGGTGAACTTTTTAAAAGGGATTTCATGTTGTTTCGCTTTTGTACATATAAAATGTATTTTTTAATTTTGATTTTAGGAAGGAACTAAATATCAGTATTTGAGGGTATTTGGTTGCCCCAATACCATTTCGAGGTTTGGGTTCAGTTTTTTTCCTGGGATTCCAGAATTATTCATGTTGCAACGTTCCCTAGGGGCATTAGTTTCGGGGGGTGGGGGGTGGAGTGGCTGGTTTTCAATCCAATGACACTAAAATTGTACGTATCCTAGTTCTTCCTGTCTCTTAAAGTCCTCCCAAGTTTCAAGTGAATTGGACCAAGAGCCCCAGTTCTGCATCCCTATGAAAAAGGTGACCCCCCCACCATCCTACTAGTGTCCATTGTTTACTAAGGGAGAAAATACTGAAAAAGCCAATAGTCAAACACACAAGAACATCCACTGGCCAAAATCCTGCAAATGCAAACAGAAGCAAGAAGCCCAACAGAACCAATGTCAAGCCAGAGAACCCAATTTAAGCAAGTACCATTTTTGCAAGCTCAACAGAAGCAATGTCAGACCAGAGAATCCAGGCCAACCAACCCAAACCCTTGCCTACATTTAACTCATTAATATATAACCAGACATTTTCTTCTGAACTTGCTGTAATGATTACAGTAAAAAAACAACAACAACAACAGGAACATCCCTAAAGCCCATGAAACCAAAAAATCACTAGCAACTTTTTGGTAAAACCATAGCGTTCCCCAGTGCTTCCTCCAGCAACATGATGTTATGTACAAGTTTTCCCTAGAAGTGATATCACACTGTGTATGATGCTAGCATTTTTTTTAAAAAAAGAATTCTCCCACAAAGCAGGCTGCCAAAAGAAGACTGTAACCCTGGTTACACCCTTCTTTCCTCCCACCCCCCACCAAAGCATGTGGGCCACAGCATAGTGCTTATGCCCCAGTGTCCTGCCTCGATGACCCCACTGTGCTGGATGAGGAGTCAGCTTCTTACTGTTAATTCATGGATCTTGAACTGCGACATCTGAATAGATTCTACCTTTTCACAAAGCATCATCAGGAACAGTACAAGAGCTCCACCATACCGACCACATTATCTTGTACTAAGGTCAAATAAGAGATGGAAATCATCTATGCCAGGCACTACATACCCTTTTGGAGCAGCTGTCAGGTCACTGACCCAAGTACAGGTCATTCATTTCACAATCCATATTATGTGACTTTGTTGATACATATCATTGTAGATATGCCTGATCCGGACCAGCTTACATTGTGTAGATATGCTAGCTTCCCAAACTCTTCACCAACCTTCTCACCTTATTTGCCTTGAACTAACTCCTCACATAATTTTCTACATAATGGCAGTGTTTGTCCTGCTGACATTTCACAACAGGTCTTCCAATTAAACTAAATAGCTGATGTTTCCATGGTAATGTCTGTGTCCTCTCCTTGGCCATCATTTAAAAAAGGGGGAACAACTCCATCTCCCCACGTTACCACTTCAGAATTAATAAGCTGTTAAAGAAAGTACTGAACATAGAACCTTGAAGGAGACTAACTTGATAGAAGTGATAAATTGTACTCCTTTGCTGTTGTGGTGTTGTGTTAAATGATCAGTCCCATAGCACATGTCAAGAGGTACAGTGCTCTGTGCAGCTCCTCTTATGATGCCCGGCAGGAATTCCTTCCAAAGAAATTTAGTACTCCTTTTCTTATTAAATCTCTCTCATCTGACCTTGGTTCTTCTTATTTCAAAAATAGTTAGAAATAGCTGCCATTTTCATTTTGGCTAAGAATTTATCAGTGTTTATATGTTTTATTCCCATTGTCATTCACTTTAAGGGACCCATGTAGATTCATCGAACCATTTTCATCCTACACTATCTTCTTCTTTGCTGTTTATACAGTTACTCAGAAGTAAGATGCACTTGTTCAGTGGGGCTTCTTCCCAGGCAATATTTGCAGCTCCACACTGCATTCCTGCGCAGAGTGATAACCATTATATTTATTTTAGTTTTTATTGAGAAAATAAAAGAAAACATAAAATAGAAGGTTTCCAATTTTCTCTACAACAAATATAAGTCTGATTACAAAGTCTTTCCTTGTTCTCTATATAGAATAAATAACTATTTTTGTATCTTAATATCTTAATCATCAAAACCACAAATCATCAAGTCATTATTGTCTTTTTCCTGCAAAAAGTCTATAAGGAGTTTCCAAACTGCAATAAATGGACTAATTGTCTTTTCTCTAACCAACACAATAGGTTTAGCCATTGCTGCAAGATCCAACACCTTGCCCCCCACCCCCCCGTCGGAATAATGAGACAGTTTGGAAGTAAACAAGGGCCACTTTATTAACTATTTAACATAACATTGCAGCAAGGGACCAGCTAAGCGAGCACGGAAAAGGCAAGGCAGGTGTCATTCCCTTGCCCTTTTCTCGGGCGGGTCACCCAACTCCGGTCTTGAGCCATCAGTCTGGCTGATGACTGGCTGCCCAGCAAACTGGTTGCCACCTAGGAGCATCTACCCCTGAAGCCTGACAGGAGAGGAGTATATCCTAAGAGGTTCCCAGAGGAGGTGATCACCATTCCCCACCTTGGTCCTGAAAATCCGAAGGCAGTTCCTGATGACCCCCTGTTCCCTAATGGGAAAAATGCCATAAGGTGCTTACCGGTTCCAGTTTCTTGCCCACACCAACCTGCCAAGTAACCAATCTACTTAACTGCCAACCACCACATCCAACACTTTGATCCACTGCTCCCAGTGCAAGGTAGGCAAAAACACCCTTACCCAATCTGCCAATTCTAGGTAAAGGTGAAAAATTCCTACCTGGCCCCAGTAGGTGACCAGCAAAAGCTTACACTAAGAACAAGGCAGGAGGGTGGATGAGCACAAATCGAAGATTAGGTGGGAGCGGAGCCCGGCCATTTAACTGAGCTAGCTCTGCGCCCCACCCACGTCATAATGCACAGTGTCATACATCTGTTGCTGCCCCAGTCTCATCCAGGGTGGCAAAACAGCCCCCGGACCTCCAGCAGCTTCACTGGGAGGCCGGGAGCTCCATTCTCCAACCATTCTTCTTTTGTAGGCATTGTTGGACACTTCCATTTCTGTGCATATAATATTCTTGCTGCTGTAGTCATATATAGAAGTAAAGTTCCATGGTTTCTTTCCAACTGATTTAGTCCTAACAAAAAGGTCTCTGGTTTTGATTGTATATTCATCTTTAAAATCTTCAGTATTAATATTTGTATTTGTGTCCAATTTTTTTGATGCTCTTGCAAGTCCACCACATGTGATAAAATGTCCCTTCATGATGATTACATTTCCAGAAGAAACTAGAAGTACCTTTGTACATTCTAGACAATTTCTCTGGAGACATATACCAATGAAACCATCTTATAAAGTTCTTCTTAAGATTAGAGCTTAAAGTACATTTCAAACCCTTCGTCCACATATGTTCCCATTATTCAGTATGTATGTCATGCCCAGTGTTTGTAGCCTATTTTAACTTGTTCTTCCTCAGTTTCAGATTCCAATAAGAGTTTGTACATTTTAGCAATAACATGGTCATCCTTTGTACATAATTCTATTTCAAATTCAAACTTTGATTTCTCAGAATCATGATACTTTTTATTAGCTTTGATCCTTTCCAAAATGTGTAAATCTGTAAACCAGTGGAAAGTATGCCTTCAATTATTAAGTTTTCTCTAGTTTTTAATTTGTATTCACCTTGTCACAATTCTAACACATCATGATATGTTAAGCACTTATGTGAAATTAATGTGCATGTTTCCCAAAGGCACATGGGGATACTTCTGAAAGACTCACCATCACCTAGGTGGTATACAGCAGGACTGGGCTAGCAGATGGGGGGATTGTTGGAGCCATATTGAAGGTACCACTCTTGAGCGCCCTTTTAAGTGGGGGGGTTGCACCTGAACTTCAGTGATGAATTTGTCACTTGGAGTTCAGGCGTGTGCAGCCACTGCTTCATGCAAACAGCATTCAAAGGGTCCCTTTAAATGCTGTTTGCAAGAAGCGGGGGAGGGGCACCTGAACTCCAGCAGCAAATTCGCCACTTGGAGTTCAGGTGTGCGAGGCACAGGTCCCCAGTGGGATGATGTCACTTCTGTGTGATATCATTGCATTGGGGATGTCCCTACCCCTTCAAGGAACACCCCGCCCCCAAAGTTCTGTGCCAGTGATGAGGAAGGACCTGGCAACGCTACATTGAGGCCAGGTTCAGCAGCAATCACTGAGAAGCAACCACATTACTTGCATGACTCATTCAGGACTGCTTGCTTGCTACTCTTTGGTTGTGGTCACACGAGCCTGAAAAATGGGGGGCGCAAGGCTATTTCCTCTGGAGGAATTTGACCCGCAGTTCCACAATCACACCTCCCTTTGAAGCTGCGGGCACAGTCCATCAGTGTGTGATCAAACGCAACTATAGGTGAGTCGTATTTTTTGTGCCATTTTTTCCCCATGCACTTAAATGAAGGATCAATGAATCACACCTCTGCATGAGGGCTCCATACAGAGTTTGCAATGATGTGCATACTGCAAAGGGTAAAAAACAACAACGGCACAGAGTTGGGATGGCCTGATCAGACCTTCCCGATGCCATGAGAGTGCACTGGCATGATCAGACACAGGAAATACCATTCGTGGTCCATTGCAACCTGTTTACTACTGGATTTTCCCTGGTGTTTTTTAACTCCACTTCTATGATGGAGCAGAACGGGTTCCCAATGGCTGGGGGGCACTTCCCAGATGTTATTGTCTGAACGCACCCTTTAAATCTGCCTGGCATTCGCACCTACATTAGGTCTAATTGTGCGTGTGATCACAGCCTTCAAAAGCCGCCTTTCCACAAAAGCCAATTAGAATTAGAATTAGGGAGACCTAGATCTGAATCCCTACTCTGACATAGAAGTTCACTGGGTGACTTTGGTCCATTCACACACTTTCAGCCTACCATAACTCATAGGTTGTTGTGAGAATAAAAATGAAAGTAAGGTGAATGATATAAGCTAGTTTCACTCTCAACTGTTAAGAAAGGTGGGGTATACATGAAATAAATAAATAAAAACATATAAATATAGCTTAAGGGGGGCAAATAAAAGGTAGATAGGTTGGTGGATGGGTAGGTGGGAAGGAGAGACAGAAGCATGGGTGCTGCCAGGAGAAGAAAACAAGTACACAGTGTGGGAATCTGGGCACAAGAGGAAATTAAGTGACACCCACAAAAAGTTGTTCCCCATAACACATATGGGTCCAATTGCAAGCAACATGAAACTGGACCTAGCCTGGTAGTTGGCACTGCAAAACTCGTCCATGATTTCCCTGGGTAGAGGCTCTCAGGGGAAGGGAAAGAGAGAAAGCTGAAGATGGGGGGTGGGAGAAGAAAAGGTTGCTTGGCTGGTGGGTTCAAAAAAAATGCAAGGGATCAGGAAAATGGGAGAGGCAATGGGGGCTGATGGGGAAGGGAAAGAGGTAACAGTGGGGGAGAATTACATTAGATGCCCCCTGCAAGTCTTTGCAGGTCCCCTGTTTGTAAATATATGTAATTCTCAACACTGCTGAATCTGAGCATACTTAAATGCAGAGATTGGAACCATGAGCAGAGAAGACAGATCTTTCTGTGAATCTGAGACAAATTTGAAATTTAAACAAACAAACAAAGGGGTTAACCCCCCCCCCAAAAAAAAAAAAAAATGATAGAGGCATTATCTGTAATATTAAGAAAGTAATACCCTCTCAGTGAGGGTAGCTAGGCAACCTGTTACCAAAGACCCACTTCCTACATATGTGCTGTCTGCCCTGATTCCATCTGGACTAAATTTGCCTTGGCAGCCATTTTAGGGGCTAGCAATGCCTTGCTTTCCAAAAGGAAAGGTGAAGGTTGTCCTCAGACTATGGTAATGAGTGGCCCAACTCCAGGCTGCCAACTCCAGTCTGCTCCTCTGGAGCCAGCAAACTATTTTCTTGAGACCTTTGGAAGCTCTGCCTAAAAGTCCCCTACACTGAATCTCTGGATCATATAAACCACTGGTTCCCAAAGTGGGCATTACCGCCCTCTGGAGGGTGCTGGAACAATCCAGGCGGGCTGGAACGATCCAGGTACAGATCCACAAACTGCATTTTTTTGTTCATTTCTTGAAGGTAGATTTCCAGGGGGCGCTGAGTAATTTTTTTCTGAAAAGGGGGCAGTAGGCTAAGTTTGGGAACCTCTGATATAAACAAAACACACAATCCAGGTAAAGATCCCTAAACCACTCAGTTGCAGCAAACCATGCTGGCAGCTTTACAGGCAGCTTTTCCAAAAAAAAAGATTTCTTGGGGAAAGATCAGGGATGTTTATCAAAAAGAGGATGAATCCCCATGTGAGTCCCATGCCAGGCTAGAAGGTGCCCTGCGTCAATTTTCAACCATTGATCCAGAGCAGCCCGATCAGGCTCCCCAAATTGTGCCGCTGATTGTAGATGGACTTTTGCCCTCCTTGGGAATGCAAATCAAAAAGACCTTGGTGGGTTGGCAAGCAAACAGAGTGGCAGAAATTGTTGAAGCAGCAACACAGTTCTGGGAGACCCTGCTAGAAGAGAGGGAGAAGGAAAAAGAGACCAGGAAAACAATGGTAGCCTTGCAAGTTGAGACATCAAAAACGGAGACACAGGAGGGAAAAGATGAGAAAGAGTCAGAGTATCAGATTCCTTCCTCATTGCCTTGGCCACACTGCCCCAGCAAGGAGCAGCTTTTGCCCCTCCTGGCCAAATTCTGGGAAACCCTAGGCAAGCACCTTTCCCACAGCAGCAGCAGCAGCAACAGTGGGGACTGCACAGGCAAAACAGAGCTCAAGAATTCCATTCAAATTCAGTACCCCAATTTCCCCAACCATTAACCTGCTTTGCCTGTGGTTTAGTCGGTCACCTCCAGCAAAATTGCCCATCACAAACAACACAGCAACAGCAGCTGCAGAGGGGTGGGGAAACCCCAGGCACTTCCAGCAACTAGAAGGTTTTTCCCAGCCCCAGCTGGGAGGTTTTCAAAATGTGCAGACACAGCCTCCCATTCAACTGCCCCAGGAGGGTCAGTTCCAACCACAGCCTCAGTTTTCACAGCCACACCAGTGTCAGCTACAAGCGCAGATTTTTCCACATGTGCCCCAGATGTGAAATTTGAAACCATACTACTTGTATTGTATGTTAACTATATTATCAGATTGAACTGAACGCACTTTCCCATAATGGGGCCACATTCTGATTTAGGGGGAAATTATTAGGAGTGTTTTGCAGCTAGACTGAATGTGACAGCTGCTTTGCCAAATGTGTGCTCAGTCTGAGAAGAGAAATGAAAGAAAGAGGGGGAAGAGAGAGAGAAAAACGGGAGAAAGAAAGAGAGAAGGCAGGCAGGAAAGAAGGAAGACTCTAGTAGTCTGAGCAGCCCTGAAATAAGAATACCCAGGGCTGTTTTGGGGCAGGAACGCACAAGGAGTTCTGTCTGGCTCCTCAGTCGGCCACACCCAGCAGGTACTCATTAGCATAATAGGTCACACCCAACAGCAGAAACTCATTAGGATTGGCTATATTTGGGGCCATATTTGGAGCCTAACATGCAAAGGAGTTCCTGCTACAAAAAAAGCCCCGGGTTTTGACAACAAACAAAGTAAACAGAATAAGAAGCAAAAGGTAGGTGTGGTTGGATGACCACACTTCTGGTAACATGGGGGTGTGGCTAATGAGTTCCTGCTGGGCTTTATCTACAAAAAAAAGCCTTGAGAATACACAATCCAGCTTCATATGTTTATAAACACGGAGACAGGAAATGGAACAAACCAACTGACTGCAGACAACTTTCCATTCCTTATTTCAAGGAAATGACATTTATAACGTAAGATGTTTAGTACCAAATTTTGATCCAAGCTTAACATCATATGAATGGACTTGTCTCATTTTAAGGGAAGAATTTCTCCTTATGGGTTAAATCTTAATACAGTTTTTCTGGCAGTGTAAGCCATTGAAGCTATTTTTTTTCACCAACCACCTCTTTTCACTGCAGCCCACTGAGCTCCCTGAAATGTTATCCCCGGGGGGAGGGGTGTCAGAGGATCCTCCACAACAGCATGGTGCCGGTGGCAAAAGGGAAGAGGGTCTACAGTGGAAATCAGAGCAAATCTGCCCATTCTACTGGCAGGAAGTGAACTTTAGATCCGATCTTATGAGTGACTTCTTTAAAATAATTTAAGAAAAACAAAAAACAAAACAAAAATCCCAACAAGATGTAGCTGCTGAGACACCAATTTAAAGGGGAAGACCAGAGCAGGTGGCCAGGGGGAGCTGTTTTTATCCCACCTGGGAATAAAACAAACCTTCTGAACATCTGTTTTCCCCACTGAAGGCAGAAGCAGTCTGGAGGTGGTGATTTAAATAGCTCCCCCATCCCCATCATATTGTCTTCTTTAAATGCCAGCCCCAGCAGTTGCATCCAGTTAAAAAACAAAACAGACAAAATGTAAAGTACTGGGTTTCGGGCCTCATGACTCGGACGACGACATAAGAGAAGACGCGTTTATTCGTACTTCACACAAGACAAAGAACACACAGTAACGGCCGGAGGCCAACTATATACAGTTAGGGGGGGGCGGCCCTATATTCCTATTGGCGGGTTTGAATCGCCCGCCAATGCTGCCATTGGTTTACTACTGGCGAGCTCAGGAACCTAGTCCCTATTGTTCTCAGAGAGCGAAGCTTGGCTGTATTTCGCCAGCTCTGCCTTCTGATCCCAGGACACAACACCCCTCCCCCATAGTTCGTCTCCTATCAGGTGACATAGTCTTTTAAGTATGTTGGTGCCCTCCGTTCTCTTAGCGATCGTCGGGGGGCCGGTACCGGACTGGCGGGGCCCCTATCGGGTGGTCCACCAGCACAAGGAGCTTGGATCTCTGGTAGTAGCCGAGGCGGTGACGGTGGCGGCTGTAACGGCGGCGGCAGCGGCGGCGGAGGTTCAGCTGTCACCGGGGCCCCCTCCGGATTCCGTGGACTTTCCGGCGCTGGCTCCGCTGTCGGTGCTTGCAGTCGATCGGATGCTGGGGCGGTCGCGGCATTTCCCGGTAACTGGATCTCTGTGTCGGGGTCTTGCCGCCTCCGGAGCTGGTCGACGTGTTTACGGAGGACCCGGTCCCCCTCTGTTAGGACTTCGTAGGACACTGGCCAGGTGGGTTTTAGGATGCGCCCGGCCACCCACTGAGGCCCCGCCCCGTAGTTCCGGAAGTAGACAGGTTCCCCCGGGAGGAAGCTTCGGGGAGCCTCCCGGTTCTCGACCAGCTTTCTCTCTGGGGCTCGGTCCGGGTGGAGCCTGTCTAATAAAGTGGTAGGGCGGCGGCCCATTAATAGTTCTGCGGGGCAATGCCCGGAGATGGGGTTTGGGGTGGTGCGGTATGTTAGAAGAAAGCGGGCCAGCCGGAACTCCCAGTCCCCCTCCGTTATGCGGCTCAGGGCTTCTTTGGCGGTGCGTACCGTTCTCTCCGCCTGTCCATTTGTTGCCGGGTGGAAGGGCGCTGATCGTATGTGCCTGATTAGGTTCCTTTCGAGGAACGCTTGAAACTCAGCAGATGTGAACGCTGCCCCGTTGTCTGACACGATTGTGTCTGGTAACCCGTGCGTCGCGAATATTTTCCGCAGGGCCCTTATTGCCGCTTTGGCAGAGGTGGTAGACACTGGGCTTATTTCCACCCATTTCGAGTAGGAGTCTACCGTCACCATGAACTGGAGCCCCTAAAATGGCCCCGCAAAATCTATGTGTAGGCATGACCACAGCTTGTGGGTAGACTCCCAGCTTTGGGTTGGCGCTCTCGGGGGATTGGGGCGGACTTCCTGACACCGTGTGCACCCTCGGACCCAGGTTTCAATTTCGGCATCCATCCCGGGCCACCACACGTAGCTCCTTGCCAGAGCCTTCATGCGTACAATGCCGGGGTGGGCCTCATGTAGCGTTTCTAGAACCCCTTGTCTCATGGGCCCCGGGATGACCACCCTGTCCCCCCATAACAAGCACCCTTTTAAGGCGGATAACTCTTCCTGCCTGGCTTTGTATGCTGTGAACTCTGGCCCTGTCTGTTCCGCTGGCCATCCCCTCACCACCCAGTTTAGGACCCGGGAGAGAATGGGATCTCGGGACGTGCGGGCGGCCACGTCTGCAGCCTGAAGGGGGGGTTTGGCAGCTCCTCCATTAACAAGACTGCGGGAGCCGGGGCCGGATCTTCCCCTGTATGCGGCAGCGGCAGGCGGCTCAAGGCGTCGGCATGACCCAGCGCCTTGCCCGGCCGATGCTCCAACTGGTACTGGTAGCCCGCTAAAAACAAGGACCAGCGCAACACCCGGGGTGACAATACCTGCGGCGTTTGTTTGTCCGCCGCGAACAGTCCCAGGAGCGGCTTATGATCGGTTACGAGCGTGAAGGGCCGCCCGTACACAAAGTTGTGAAACTTTTTAACCCCCGCCACCAGTGCCAAGCCCTCCCGGTCGATTTGTGCATAGTTCCGCTCCGCGGGGGACAGCGTGCGGGAGTAATAAGCCACCGGGACTTCCCTTCCATCCGGTAGCTTGTGTGCCAAGACTGCCCCGACCCCATACGGTGATGCGTCGCACGCAAGGATTACCGGGAGCTTTTCATCAAAGTGGGCGAGCACCTCATTAGAAATCAAGAGTACTTTAACCCCCCGAAACGCCGCCGCCTCCCTCGCTCCCCAGGCCCAAGGTGTCGCCTTATCCAGCAGTCTGTGCAGGGGTTCGGCCACGGCGGCCTTGTGGGGGAGAAAGGCGTGGTAAAAGTTCAGGAGGCCTAAGAACGCCTGGAGCTCGGCCTTGGACTTCGGGGCGGGGGCCTCCACGATGGCCTTCACCTTGTCCCTCGCCGGATGCAGGCCTGTTGCGTCTACCCGGTATCCCAAGAACTCCACCTCCGGCACCCCGAGGAGGCACTTTTCCCGCTTCACTTTCAGCCCCGCGGCTTGGAAGCGTTCCAGTACAGTTCGGAGGTGGGTGGCGAAGCTTTCCGGGGTGGTCGCGGCGATGAGGACGTCGTCGAAGAACGGCGTCACCCCAGGGATCCCTTTCAACAAATCGTCCATTAGATTTTGAAATATCCCTGGGGCCACACTGACCCCGAACTGCAGCCGCTTCACCCGGAAGGCCCCCCGGTGGGTCACTATGGTTTGCGCCTCGGCCGTGGCCTCATCTACCGGGAGTTGCTGGTACGCCTGCGCGAGATCCAGCTTTCCAAATATGCGCGCCCCCGCCAGTGTGGCTAAGACATGGCTGACCACGGGTACGGGGTATGCGTGCACCTGAAGTGCCTGGTTAATGGTGCACTTATAATCCGCGCAGATGCGGATTTCCCCGTTTGGCTTGACGGGTGTCACAATCGGGGTCTCCCATCGAGCGTTCGGGACGGGCTCTAGGACTCCCTGGGCCACTAACCGGTCCAGTTCGGCCTCTATTTTCGGGCGGAGGGCCAGGGGCACGGTGCGGAAGCGCCGTCGAACGGGCGTCACGGTGGGGTCTAAGTGAAGCGACACCGGGGGCCCTTTATAACACCCCAGTTTCCCGTCAAAAACCTCAGGGAATTCCTTGCACACCGCCCCCAGTCCCGCACCCCGCACTTATTCACTCCCCCAATCGTTATGCCTAGGGCTTCGAACCACGCCCGCCCCAGGAGACTCACGAGATTTCCCTCTACCACCACCAAGTCCAAGTTCCCCTCAAAGTCTCTGTACTGCACTCGGAAAGTGCCGACTCCCCGGATGGGGACAGGGTTCTTTTGAAAATCCACCAAGCTTAGTGGCGATGGACGTAGAGGGGTCCCCTAATGGGCAAAGTTTTTTTAAAGTGTCTAGGGAAATGATGGACGCCGCCGATCCCGAGTCCACTTCCATGCAACAGGGGGACCCCTCGATCCGCACAGTTACTTGGATCTTCGGGGCAGAGGAGAGGTTGGGGTTGGGGAGGCGAAGTACCTGCAGCGGCTGGTCGGTGAGATGGTACAACTCGGCGACCTCTTCCGTTGTCTCGTAGGCGGTAGACGATGCGCGGTGCGGTGGAGCCGACGATCTCGAATTCCTGTGGCCCTTGGACCGGCAGACCCGTGCGAGGTGTCCCTGCTTTCCGCACCTGTGACAAACAGCATCCCTTGCAGGATTTCCTTCCGTGGCCTTCCCCGCAGCTGGCACAGACGATCCGGTTGCCGGAAGGCTTGGCTGGCTCTCTGTTGGCCTGCTGGAACGGCGCCGGCCGGCGTTGTTGAGGTCTGAGGGCGAAGACCTCTTCCGTATCCACATTCCCGGGGCTTGGACTCCTTCCGACCACATGGGCGGCCGCGGCCGGGCGTTCCCCTTCTGCGGCCTCGTGGGCTGTTGCGGCGTCTAGGGCCTCGTCTAAGGAGAGCCTCCGGTGTCCAACCAACTTGCGCCGCAGCTTGGAGTCCACCAGGCCCCACACGAACTGCATCAGCAGGTTGTCCTCCACCTTCGGGAATCCGTAGTCCACCGCAAGCGCCCTTAGCGTGGCCAGGAAGGTGGCAATGGATTCCCCTTGGGCCTGGACTCGCCTCTGGAAATCCATCCTCTTGGCCAGGAAGGTCGGCCGGGGGCTGAAGTAAGCGTTGAGGACATCCAGGATCTCCCCAAATGAGCTCTCCAAGGCCGTGCGGGGCACCAAGAGGCTCTTGGCGAGGCGGACAGTTTGGGTGCCGCAGGCGTTCAGCAGGATCGCTCGTTTCTGGTCAGGGTGGCGGATTTCGTTGAGCTCCAAATAGCTGATGAGCTGGTCGACCCATGCATCCCAGGTTTCTGGCTGCGACGGATCGAAGTGCTCCAGTGTTACATGAGAAGCGGCCATGGTTCTGTCTGGGAAGGCGTGCGCCGGGGCGGCGGTGCGGTGCTGCTCTCGGGGTCAGCGATGCGATGCTCGGCGAGCGGTGCGGTGCTGCTCTCGGGGTCAGCGATGCGGCGCTCGGCGGTGTCCTTTTCGTCGCTCATGGAGTCACGGAAGGCGTTGAAATCCCACCTTCGTCGCCACTGTAAAGTACTGGGTTTCGGGCCTCATGACTCGGACGACGACATAAGAGAAGACGTGTTTATTCGTACTTCACACAAGACAAAGAACACACAGTAACGGCCGGAGGCTAACTATATACAGTTAGTGGGGGACGGCCCTATATTCCTATTGGCGGGTTTGAATCGCCCGCCAATGCTGCCATTGGTTTACTACTGGCGAGCTCAGGAACCTAGTCCCTATTGTTCTCAGAGAGCGAAGCTTGGCTGTATTTCGCCAGCTCTGCCTTCTGATCCCAGGACACAACACAAAATATTATCTCTTTGGAAATGTGCGAGTGGTAAAAATGCTTTTTTCAAATATGTGATACTCCTTCACTATATTCTGTTTCTTTAACATTTAAACGAGGAATGTTTCATAGTCCACGCTGAAGCATTTTCAATTGGCTCTTGCTCAATAGTGAAGCAGAGCTATTTCAGATTTCACTGGTGAAACTGGGGCACTACAAATGCAGTGCAACACTTGTATCCCATTGTCACTGAATACTCTCCAGCCTCCATCGCAGGAAGGTCCCAGTTTACACAGCAAGGCCTGTGTCTGCACAGGAGTCTCTAGCAGCCTGTGAAGCACTGTAGGCTGCTAGAGAGCATCGTGATGAATGAACTGATCTGTCTTCTTGTCATTTCTGCTTGGGTGATGGCTGGAAAGCACTAGTGCCTTTCTCTGCACACAACTACAGTTAACAAACAGCAGTGAAATGAAGCATGCAAATACTGTTTGCAATCCAATTTAAAACTCTTTTTTCGAGCAGGGTGTTTTTAAAAAAAATTGTTGAAGGATGCCACTAGTTTTTGGTGATTCAATTAAGATTAAAGCGGAAGAGAGCATGCCCATCACGAGGAGGTTCTCAAACTCTCCCTCGATTGCCACTTCATAAGTGACTGGCCTCTCTCTGTCCTTGACATGACAGCAATGTATAGCTCACTTCACACAGGAACCTATAGAGATGGTAACTGGGAGGAAGGAAGCTCTATTGCATGGCCATGCTGCCATTCCTTCATTTTAATGGACTGAAAATATCCATCATTGCAAAGTTTTAAAAACATTTTTTTAAATAACCTGGTTAGGGTAGACAATGCAGGCCTTGGTAATATTTATCTCTCCCTTCTGTATTCCTGCCAGTGAATGGGAACTCCACTTTTCCAAACTTTATTTTTTACCAGTGGTCCCTGTTATGTATTGAAATGTGAATCGCTGCTATCTTTTCACATGCAAAGCTTGAGTCTGAATGTGGCTCTTCAGATATTGCATTACTATTGGTCGATTTCTGCGAAACCATTTGTAAATACCAATCACTGTGTGAGATTGTTGCAAAGAGGGAATGGTCCTGATTGGCCTTTATCCCTGTATTGTTATTGGTCCTTAATTTATTTTGGGTGTGGCTTTGACAGCCCGGGAGAGTTTAAAAGGAGCTGTGCTCCCCTTGTTGGTGGTGTGTTCTGAGTTGGTGTTTGCTGTTATGAATAAAGCTGAAATCATTTGCTGAAATCAAAATGTTGTTGAGTTCCATACTTAACAGTCCCTAATAATTTGGGGAAAAGTTCTGTGCAATCTCACCTGAGGAATAAAAAAAAAACAAACCCTCAGCAAAATGAATACTGGGAAAGCTCCTGGCCCAGATATGACTCCTGTTGAGTTGTAACAGCATAACATAGATTGGTGGAGCTCTTATCTGGCTGTTGTTTTTTCCCCACTGATAAATGAAACTGGTATAATCCTAAGCAAGTGCAGACAAGCAATTATATAAAAAATATTATATGAATCCATCTAATTAAGTCACTTGTCTTCATTAGGAAAACTCCATATCTCTTTGTTATTACAGATATTATTGGACTGGGTGATCTCTGAAAAGATTCTAGGTCCTTAACAAGCAGGCTTTGTTACTGGAAGGTCAACAATAGATCATTGCTTAGTTGTATATGATTTAGCCAGGAAATTTATATCAGCTCTGAGGAGCAATTTATATGTGACTTTTCTTGATCTCCAGGGAGCATTTGATTCTGTCCAAAGGAATTGTTTGTGGGTACAGGTGGGTCATTCTTGCTAGACTACTGGGACCCCATCCCATCTTTCTCCGTCTCTGAAGCAGTTTACATCTCCACCTCTGAACTGACTTTACCACCTCACTTTCATGGCCTACCTGCTAACACTTCCTCAGATGAGGAAGACGTGGAAGAAGCTGGCCCCAGCCCTCAGATGCTGCAGAAAGACCCACCAGACAAGGTGGAGTCTCCATCAGGTGCAAATGGGAAGTTTCAGCCTGCAGTCAGCATGCTACACGCTCAGTCCTGCAGCCCAAGACTGGAATCTGAAGCAGGTCTGCAGCTGCCAGCCTGACCCCCAGGGTTGTCAGAGCCTTTGGAATAGCAGAGAAGGTGACCACAGAGGGAGAAGCAGGAGTGGTGCCATAGTGTGTGGTTGGCAGGTGTGGTGGACTGCACTTTAAAATCTTATAAGTGCAGGTAATGGACTGCGAAGGGTTAATTCCTCACAGAGCAGAGAGCCTTGTGTGACAGATTGCTCCAAGAGATCTGATTGGTTAGTATCAGTTGAACAGAGAAAGACCTGAGAGCTGATTACTGAGGAGAATTCAGTCTGAGTCTAGCCCTGATGGAGAAGAGTTGGTTGCTGATGGAGTCGGAATTCAACCCTGACTGAGAAGAGTCTAATACTGAAAGAGTCAGCCTTGCCCTGACAGAGAAGGGTTTAGTACTGATGGGGTTTGTGTTTAGCCCTGATTGTGAGAAGGTTAACACACATGGAGGGTGTTGTGTACTGACCTGACCATGTGCGCGATCTGGCTTCAGCCAGTCTGCACGTGGTCATGCGAAGAGCAGGAGCTTCACTCCACCAGAACAATAGATGGTCAGATCCTAGTTCCCCTTCCAATCAGGAGACTAGGATCCTAGAGTTAACTTAATCACTGTAAACAGACCTATCATGAGTGTTGGGGTGTGTTTGGGGGTGGTTTAGTTTCGGGATAAAAGCCGACCTGCGAGCCGGCTTCTGTGTCTTGTTCTTCACCTAATAAAAGTATAAGAGCTGAAATCACTCATTAGTCCCAGTACTTTTCAGATAACTGAAAAGGTTGGCAGGAAGAGTGAGTGGATCAGAGAAGATTCCCATTCAGGACAGAAAAGGGGATAGAGCTTCTAGTGAGAGAAGAAATCCCCTATCTAGTTGGAAAATGGAGATAGCTCTGAGGAGTGGAGTGATTCCTGGTCAGACGTGTTTAGAAACTGCCTTTTAAATACTCAAGAGTCAGTTAAAAAAACCTCAAGATGAGTACTGGTGTGTTTAGTGAAGGAGTTTGGGAACTAGACAGAACATCCCTACCTTCTGGAAGCCAAAATAGCCAAATACGCTCAAGAAAGTATACTAGAGTGTTTAGGAAACACTGAAACAAAAGCCTCTCATCTTAAAGATCCTAAGTCACTGCGAAAAGCTTAAGAAACTCTCAGTTGCTTAAAACATATGAACTGTAGTCTGTGCTTGTACTGATTTACTTCACAGTTTTTCACTGATTTTCCTCAGACCTTTTACCCCTGATTTCACCTGACCTTTCCCTTCTACATTGAATAAAATATTTTGTTATTTTTGAACTTTTAAAAGCCTTTTGAGTGCCATTTCAATGATCTAAGTTAAAGAGGGAGATCCTGACCCTTTCTTCAAGTTCCTGAGCCAGCAGCAAACTATCATACAGTGACAGGGTAGGACAACTACTGTTCTTCACAAAAGAAGAAATTAGATAAAAAGGGCTGCTCAGTCAGAATGGGAGAGAAAAATGGAGGGGAAATCTTGCCTCTGAGGGAGAGAAGTGGGTGAGGGTGTCATAGCAACCCAACACTAGGCAACCCTTGCCTGTGAGTTGGAGTCATTGAAGGATCAGGGCTGACAGCCCATTAGGATGCTCAGCCACTGAGGATTTGCACTTGTCCCTGGATGACTCAGTAGGCTGATGAGTTGCACCTGGGCTTGAATAATGCCTGATAAAAGCAGCCAGAAAAGGGAGAGCCAGTGTGGAAGCAACTTGTTCACAATTTTTGTGTGAGTGTTAGGCTTACATGTGCTTTGACTTTCTGGACTGTGGCCGGCTTGTGCTTTTCTGTCTCTTCCTGAGATACAATTGCATGTGTTTTTATTTAGAAGGGCTGGCACTTTTCACTTGGAATTACAAGCATTTAGAAAAAGGTCCTATAGCTTCTATCTATCTTCTTTTTCTGTAGTGTGTATCCAAGATGGATTCTCGATACAACATGGATAGCTAGCCATCCATAGCTGAGCAAGACCCCAACATGACTTCCCAAAGACTGCCCAAGAAAGACCTTTCCTTCTGGGTACCTTCCAAATATAAGCTGCTGTGGTGTCCATCATTCTTTGGAGAAATCCCTTGTCCGTTTTGTTTTCCAGGGGAAAATGGGAGTTTACCATTTGACTTTCATGCTCTGCAGCCTGTGGTGTTAACACTCTCTATCAGCTTTGTTCTTTTGGTACTAAGTCACCAGCACATCAAAAGGGTCATAACTGTTAAAACACATAAAACAATAAAAATGTTCTAGAGTTATACAAAATTAATCACACCAAAATGGCCCATAAACCTAGGAGCATGCTTCTATGGGACTATAAAAATGCCCAAGATTAACAATGGGTAGTCGGCAATCACACCCAGCAGTCATTGAATGTACCAGGTCAGGGGGTGGAGCAGGGGAAGCCAGAATAATGGGACACCCATTGGTTCAACCAAACATATTTGATTTCTCAGAGAGTATGCATTGACTTTGAATGGTGCAGCACTGAATCAACAAAAACCATGTGTAACAACCCAAGTTTCGTGTGCACAGCCTTGTAAAATAAGTAGGAATCCTGCTGATCTGCTCTTTGGCATGGAAGAAGGCACAGGATTACTGAATCCAGTGCCTCTAGGGTTGTCTGGTCACCAGCCACCAGCAGGGGATGGGGAGGTAGGATCTTTAAAAAGAGGCCCATCTTTAAAAAGGGCTCCAGGGGAGATCCAGGAAATTACAGGCCAGTCAGTCTGACATTGATACCAGGTAAGTTGGTGGAAACTGTTATTGAGGAAAGAATTAGTAGGCACATTGATGAACAAAAACTATTGAGGCAGACTCAGCATGAGTTCTGTAAGGGAAGATCTTGTCTCACTAACCTGTTAGTGTTTTTTGAGGGAGTGGACAAACATGTGGACAAGGGGGACCCAATAGATATTATTTACCTTGACTTCCGGAAAGCTTTTGATACAGTTCCTCATCAAAGGCTCCTAAGTAAGCTCAATAGTCATGGGATAAAAGGACAAGTCCTCTTGTGGATCAAAAACTGGCTTATAAATAGGAAACAGAGAGTGAGTATAAATGGGAAACTTTCTCAGTGGAGGATGGTAAGCAGTGGGGTACCACAGGGATCAGTACTCGGTCCGATGCTTTTTAACTTGTTTATTAACGATTTGGAATTGGGAGTAAGCAGTGATGTGGCTAAATTTGCAGATGACACAAAGTTGTTCAGGGTGGTGAAAACCAGGGAGGATTGTGAGGCACTCCAAAGGGATCTGTTGAGGATGGGTGAGTGGGCGTCAACGTGGCAAATGGGGTTCAATGTGGCCAAGTGCAAAGTGATGCACATTGGAGCCAAAAATCCTAAATATAAATACACGTTGATGGGGTCTGATCTGGCAGAGACGGACCAAGAGAGAGATCTTGGAGTCGTAGTGGATAACTCGCTGAAAATGTCTACACAATGTGTAGCTGCAATAAAGAAGGCCAACGCTATGCTGGGGATTATTAGGAAGGGAATTGATAACAAATCAGCCAGTATCATCATGCCCCTGTATAAATCATTGGTGCGACCTCATTTGGAATACTGTGTACAGTTCTGGTCACCACATCTCAAAAAGGATATTATAGCATTGGAAAAAGTGCAGAGAAGGGCAACTACAATGATAAAAGGGTTGGAACACCTTCCCTATGAAGAAAGGTTAAAATGCTTGGGGCTCTTTAGCTTGGAGAAACGACGGCTGAGAGGTGACATGATCGAGGTTTATAAGATTATGAATGGGATTGAGCAGGTTGAGAAAGAAGTACTTTTCTCCCTTTCTCACAATACAAGAACTCGTGGGCACTCTATGAAATTGCTGAGCAGTCGGGTTAGAACAGATAAAAGGAAATACTTCTTCACCCAAAGAGTGATTAACATATGGAATTCACTGCCACAGGAGGTCGTGGCAGCTGCAAGCATGGACAGTTTCAAGAGGAAATTAGATAAACATATGGAGCAGAAGTCCACCAGTGGCTATTAGCCACAGGGTATAGATGGGAACTCTCAGCCTGGGGCAGGTGATGCACTCTATTCTTGCTGCTGGAGGGGGCAGCAGTGGGAGGGCTTCTGGTGCCCTGGCACCACTGCTGGACCTCCTGATGGCACCTGGTATAATATTTTGGCCGCTGTGTGACAGAGTGTTGGACTGGATGGGCCATTGGCCTGATTCAACATTGGCTTCTCTTATGTTCTTATGATCTGCAGATCCAGGAAACTCCTGGTTGGGGATGGAACCTGGGCGGGACAGAGGCCTCAGTGGGGTACAATGCTACAGAGTACAATGCCACACAAAGCACCATTTTCTCCTGAGGAACTGATCTCTGTAGTCTGGAGATGATCTGTAATGCCAGGGTCGCACCTGGAAGCTGGCATCCCTAAGTGCCTCACTCTTTCTCCTAAACACTTCTCATCAGGATTTCAGTTCTGTTTACTAAATATATCAATTTAGTCCCAGCTGCCTGATCAGGATGTGAATCACACACACTGATCCTGTTGGTGTGTGCTGTCCCCATTCCAAATAGGTGAAGAAATTCTAGATATAACTGTGTGTTGGTTTCAAAATAACTATTACTGAAACGAATTGTCATATAAGTTAACAGTTGCAGAATTTCTACATGCATATATCAATTAAGAGAATATGAGACTTTTATCCTTCAAACTAGTTTTATTTATAAAGGTAATACTGTTTTCAGATTAAAACCCATCATGTGAGTCTATCCAGAGTGAAAAAGCACATATGTCTATTTCCAAATTCAGCTGCAGAAAGGAAATTCAAATATTGGCCATATATATCCCTAAAGACAGACATTTATCAATTGTTCTGCTTCTAGATTTTACTATGTGTTTGTTAGTTTGTAAGTAGGAAGCTTCAAGGAGATTTTTCTCAAGGTGTGTCAACTCAACATGTCCTTGAGTTTAGTGGCCTGTGAACTACAATGTGAAAGCATCCATAATGCAATAATGTGATTCATCTTAATGTCTCCATCAAAGCCATTATAATGCATTGCTTCAATCACTGTGAAGTAGTGATCATACCCTTTTTACGAGTGTAGGCATACACTGTCCTTTGGATTAGCACGTCATTGTTAATTAAAGTCATTGCGTGCACTGTGACAAGCTTTCCCCCTTTTACTTAGGAACAACACAGTGACCTTAACTGAAGTGGACTGTTTTTAGGTCCCTGATATGGGAGACATCAGGTCTTCTGACTTCAGTCTGTTTTATATACACATCAGTGCCTGTACAATATATTTAAAATTTTAACCATAAGTTCAGAGATTTTAATCACTTTGGATGCCATGTCTTTTTATATTAATATTCCACAGGTAGATGCACATTAAGTAACAGAATAATTAAAATAACAGGCAGCATTATTACCTACCTACTTCCTTTTTGACAAGATTAGCAGAAATTGCATTTAAAATGTATTATTTTGCATTCTGCAACAAATTTTATTGGCAGACAAAAATACCCCCATGGGATCTTCCATGGCACCAGAATTTGCTAATCCATATATGGGGAATTTTTTTTCATTCTGGCGACAATCTGTTTACAAACTGCATGATCAAATGGTGTTATATTGATGATGAATTCTTACTGTGGAGAGGAAACCAGGACTAACTTTTAGATTCTTATGACCAGTGAAAAGAGAATATAAAGCTGAATTACATAAGAATAAAGGCAGATATGACCTGGCAAGGATGGCCCACGCTAGCCCAATCTCATAAAATCTCAGAAGCTAAGCAGGCCCTGGTTAATACTTGGATTGGGGACCACCAAGGAAGTCGAGGCTTGAAACACAGAGGTGGACAATGACAAAATCTTCTCTATTCCTTTCTTGCCTCAAAATGTATATTATAGCAAGTATATTCTGAGGCCTTATAACAGAAAAAAAATGATTCAAAGTAACAAAAAACTGACACTCAGAGGTTGGTCTGTAGCTTTTGTCTTGGCCACATAACAGACAAACTCAATAAGAACATATCCCAAATACTGGAATATATTGGATGGAATCTATAGATGTGATAAAAAACTCTATTGTTTGTTTTAAAGCATATCTAATCTGAAAGATATACTACTACATAGTAATACATATTTATCCTGTATTGAGGCAATTTTACCATGACAGTTTTATCAGTTTTCCCAAAGGGACATTTTTTTTCCTATTGGAACTGCACATAGTACAAGTTTACATGTAGAATTAAGAAATTCAAAAGTACAGAGAATGGAAAAGAGTATTATATTGTATGGCTCCTGTGAAACAATTTTGCCATGCTCAATTTATACTGAATTGACTTCATTTTATATCTATATCTATATCTATATCTATATCTATATCTATATCTATATCTATATCTATATCTATATCTATATCTATATCTATATCTATATATATCTCCTGTCATATTATACAAATGTGTATTGGTCTGGCAAGGTTCTATGCTTGGCAAAATCAGTTCGCTGCCTGATCTGTCATTCAAAATGACTCCCTAGGCACTGGCTGAGTTGCCTGAGTCCTACCCACAGAAGCAGCAGGAGCCAAAACTCACCAGGGAAGACAATTTCACCTAAGGAGAGAGGAAGGAGGCTCCAGCCCTCTCCCTTCCCAGTGACTCTGGTCCTGCCACTTTGCACTGCTGCTATGCCTGGCCTTGGCCTGCACTGAGGCTGTTGCCTACTGCCCCTCCATGCCGCTGCCTGTCCCAGCCCCTCCCAGAGCCCCAAAGACTCCTCAAGGTAAGTAGGCAGCTGAGCCATGAGCAGCATGGCTGGGCCACAAGGGCCTTGAATGGGAGGTGGGAGAGCCAAAGGCCTGCCTGGCTGGGCCACAGGGGCCTTGAACGGGGGGTGGGAGAGCCAAAAACCTGCCTGGCTGGGCTGCAGGGGCTTTGAACAGGGAGGGTGGAGAGCCGAAGGCCTGGCTGACTGGGCTGCAGAGGCCTTGAATGGGGGGTGGGGGAGCCAAGGCCTGCCTGGCTGGGCCACAGTGACCTTGAATGGGGGGTGCGGGAGCCAAGGCCTGCCTGGTTTGGCCAAAGTGGCCTTGGACGGGGGGTGGGAGAGCCAAGGCTTGCCTGGCTTGGCCACAGTGGCCTTGAACGGGGTGGGTGGGAGAACCAAAGGCCTGCCTGGTTGGGCCGCAGGGGCCTTGAATGGGGGGATGGGAGGGCCAAAGGCCTGCCTGGCTGGGCCACAGGGACCCTGAATGGGGCATTGAGAGAGCCAAGGCCTGCCTGGCTGGGCCATAAGGACCTTGAATGGGGGGTGGGAGAGCCAAAGGCCTGCCTGGCTGGGTTTCAGGGACCTTAAATGGGGAGGTGGGAGAGTCAAAGGCCTGCCTGGTTGGGCGGCAGGGGCCTTGAACAGGTGGTGGGAGAGCCAAGGCTGGCCTGGCTGGGCTGTAGGGGCCTTGAATGGAGGAAGAGAGCCAAGGCTGGCCTGGCTGGGCCACAGGGGCCTTGAATGAGGGGGTGGGAGAGCCAAGGCCTGCCTGGTTGGGCCACAGGGGCCTTGAACGGGGTGGGGGGTGGGAGAACCAAGGCATGCCTGGCTGTGTGTGTGAGATTTTACTTTCACTTCTGTACTTTTCTATGCATTCGTTAAGCATCACATCTTTCTACAGCTCATTGTATTGCTTCTACAACGGGCTTTATATTTGTATTCCTGTTAATTAAAATTCAATTAAAAATTGAAATGATTTTAAATATATATATATATATATAATTATTATAGATCCCCTGACAAAGCAGCGTAGTAAACATATAGGGATCGTCAATTGATGCATAATAATAATAATTTAAAAACTGCTTCCCACTGCACCATCACTTTTTCTTCTTCTCTGCTTTGACAAAGCTGTTGACTTCCATATCTGAACCTGGGCTTGAAGCTTGCTGTCCTCTTCAGGGTCCATGAGAGCTCAAACAGATAATACAAAGATTGTCCCTCTCCTTTGGCCCATAACATGCAACTTTCCAGCTCATGTTGTTGGAAGTTCCAGATGTGATGTCCCCTGTCTCCAGACTGAGTGGCAAGAGAGACTAGATAGCTAGTCAGGTACACTAATCCTTCTTCCTATATCTACTCTTCTGCCACTGTCCTCTTTGATATGCAGATTGTGATCTCAGGGTCCAATTTCCCTTTCCTGTTTCTCTCTCATTCTGAATGAGGACTTGCTCTCTATGAGCGCACATCAAGAGAGGGACATGCTGTCCTCTCTTGGCACTATGGGCCTCTCATCATCAACCTCCATCCCTTAGCTAGTAAGTTAGTAATCCACCAATCTCTGCTCTTTCCTATCCAAAGTGTACATCTCAAATAAAGAGAAGTATTTCTCTTCTAAACTTGCAATGTGGCTCTGTGTAGCTTTGTAAGCTGAGTAACCTGGTAAAGTGATGCTCCTGCAGTTGCAGCTTTATTTAAGCACTCTGCTAATGAATGGTGACTGAACTAACCACACCAGTTAACCTCAGTACATGCAACATCACTTTGCTTTGGGATCCCAGTGGGGAATGGAAGGAGTATTAATCCTTCAGTTTCCATTCAGTTTCACTGTCTGAAACTGTGCTGCCTGCTTTGTCATTATCTTTTTAAAGGATAAAAGTTGTCCTTTAAAATATATGTTCTGTCTTTAAAATGCCAATAGCAAAGCTGGGAGCCCAATTTTCAATACTGAAACTGAATTAAGGTTGAAATATTAAACAGCCCCTTCTCTGCATGGCTCTGGAGCACACACCTGCAGTTCACATTTTATGGACAAAGCAAGATACATGATCTTCATCTCATCTGTTTGAGCCCTGAGATTAGTTGCTTGGGACTGGGGCAGAACCATAGCTAGTGGTGCATAAGAACAGAAGAAGAGCCCTACTGTATCAAACTAAGGTCCCCTTGGATCCACCATCCAACATGACCATCTGGATGCTTCTGCAAAGCCCATAAATAGAATACAAAATAAGCAGCCTGCTTTTTGGTTTGCCCTCCTCTCAAAAAAAGCTATATTATGTAGTGGACTAAAGATACTGATAAAACAAATCTGAGGAAACTTAAATCCAGTGACTAGAACTGTGAAGAGATCTTTCTACAAACATGAACAATGCCTCAAGTTTTCAGAAAAAAGTACTTCAAGAGAGAAACTTATTAAGAAAATGTATGGTATGTTGATGCAATTGAAAATGTAGGATGAATTAGTTAAAGAATATATGGTTAGATGGATGCAAAATGTGGAGTATAACATCGATCTCTCACAGTGGAATAAAATATAGAAAGTGAATATTAAGTTGACTAAATCTGTTTCATTCAAAGAAAACTTATATAAAATGTTTTATAGATGGCATTTAACCCCAGATAGATTAGCTAAAATGTATAAAAACTTGAGTAATATATGTTGGAAATGTAACAACCATATTTGGATTGTATTATCATATGTGGTGGACATGTAAAAAAGTTCATAAATTTTGGACTGAAGTGCATATTTTCTTACAGTCAATCTTGAATGTTACAATACCTTTTAAGCCAGATATATCTTTGTTAAACTGTATACCAGACAAGTTAGATAAAAATCATAGATATTTTATTTTACATGTTATAACAGCTGCCAGGATTTTATTTGCAATGACATGGAGGACACTGCAAATTCCAACACCACGTGAATTGATACCGAAGATTATGGAATGTGCTGAAATGGACAAGTTGACAAATATATTAAAAGAAAAAATGGAAGAAGAATTTATGGGACCCTGGAGGCCGTTCTGTGAGTGGTTAAAACTCAAGTATTGAGAAAATAAAGACTAAGTGAAAAATAATAAGAATGATAGAAGAAATAGTTGTGAAATTGTAATGAGAAGATATGCATGCAGAATGTTAAACTGGAACTTGAATATTTTTACATTCTTTTTTTCCCTTCCTTTCCCCTTTCCTACTTTCTTTATATCTCTCTCTATAATAATTATTTTTTGGTCATGGACTCTCCTGAACATTCCACATGCTCCCAAATCAGTTGGCTCCCTGATCTGTCACTCAGAAGCTGTCCCTATCCACTGGCTGTGTTGCCTGAGTCTCTCCTCCAATATTCTAAACAGTTTGCTGTTCCTCTCCCTCCAATAGCCAGTCAGAACACAGAGGTCATTTGCATATGTGGACTGATTGGCCTTTGCCTGTAACATTCTAAACAGTTTGTTGTTGCTGTTGGGATTCATTGAATGTGTCCTGAGGTAAAATATGTATCCCAATTTTCCCTTAAACGGTCACTGGATTTGCCAAAATACATATCCAATCTTCCCTTAAATGATCACTGGAGTTGCCAATCTCCCTGTGGGGCCTGGAGATCTCCCAGAAATCACTGTGTTCCCCAGCCACAGCACATAATTTCCCCTACAGAAAATTTCCCAACTATTACAATGGCTGCTTTGGGCAGTGGACTCTATGGCATTATACCTTGCTGAAGGCCCTCCACACCCCAAACCCTGCCCTCCCCAGGCTCTATCCCTCAAATCTACAGGTCTGGCCCTCCCCTTAGTATTGCCAGCCTCTAGGCAGCACCTGGAGATCTCCAAGATCAGTTCTCCTGGAGAAAATGGCTGCTTTGTGCAATGGACTCTTATACCCACTGAGGTCCTTCCATACCCCAAACCCTGCCCTCCCCAGGCTCTACCCCTCAAATCTACAGGTATTTCCCAACCCAGAGTTGGCAACCCTGTAACTGGCTATGGAACTGCTTTCCAGACCCTTGGAACCCAGAAGACATGGCATAGGAGGAGGTGCTTTTCTACCTTAGCTGCCACTACATAATGCCAAATCAACATAAGTCAGAGGTGGAGGGAACCATACCTGTTACCATGAGGCTGTCCTCCCATACTACTCACATGGGGCAGCAAAATGACTTGAGACAGCCCTGCCTTATAGCTAAGCAGAATGAAATAAACATGGCTTGCCACCCTCTATTTTCACCTTCCCTCTGCCACCCCACCACCCACAGCCGGGACACTCACCTGGAGCTTCCTTCTAGAGCTCATTGTATTTCTTCCCACAATGGGCCTTACTCCTAGTAAACTAATAAAAGAAAAAGGTAAAATCTTTTTTTAAAAAAAAACTCCCACATTTGGGGTTTTAAAAAAACCTCAAAATGATTAAAGGAGTACCAGTTGCTTTTATAATAGACTAGGGAGCAAAGACCATTGTGGAGGAAGACAACGGGCCCTAGAAAGGGAGGGAGGGAGGGAGGGAGGGAGGAAGGAAGGAAGGAAGAGGGGGAGAGTGAAAGAAAGAAGTAGAGAGGAAGAAAGGAAAGGGGGGAAACGAAGGGAAGAGGGGCGGAACGGGCTTCTCTGGCCTACTGGGCCCATAGAAGGCCCAGAGGATGTTGTGTGGGGGGGACGGAAGGGGCTTCTCTGGCCTACTGGGCCCATAGAAGGCCCAGAGGATGGTGTGTGGGGGGGGCAGAGGGGTTTCTCTGGCGTACTGGGCCCATAGAAGGCCCAGAGGATGGTGTGGGAGGGGGCAGAAGGGGTTTCTCTGGCCTACTGGACCCATAGAAGGCTCAGAGGATGGTGTGGGAGGGGGCGGAAGGGGTTTCTCTGGCCTACTGGACCCATAGAAGGCCCAGAGGATGGTGTGAGGGGGCGGAAGGGGCTTCTCTGGCCTACTGGGCCCATAGAAGGCCCCGAGGATTGTGGGGGGGCAGAAGGGGCTTCTCTGGTCTACTGGGCCCATAGAAGGCCCAGAGGATGGTGGGGGGGCGGAATGGGCTTCTCTGGCCCACTGGGCCCATAGAAGGCCCAGAGGATGGTGGGGGGGGCGGAAGGGGCTTCTCTCACCTGCCTCAGCCTTGAAGGCTTGTCCCTGCGCTCTCTCTGCAGATGGTCCTGTCAGAGGACCGGAGCAGACTGAGCCAAAGATACTGGCCGGGGCTGATGTGGGCGGGACTCCACCAAGCAGCCAATCAGTCCCGGCCAGCATCTTCTGACTGCCAATTCTTGTGGCGAATCAATTGTGGCAAGCATAGAATGTTGTGGAACCAAAATTCAAATATATATAAGGACAGATTCCCTCAGTGACCATTGCTAGGCAACCACAACATTCCATGGCTTAGTCTCCATGAGTAAAAGGCAGCAGGGGTGGGATCAGGACCCTTTCTAAGGCTGTTTTGGCCTTTGAGGGAAGAGTCATCACAGCCAGGTTTGACAGCAACCCTTGGACAATTCAATACTAACTGACTTGCATGACTCTCCTAGGCCTGGATACGTGCTACTGTTTAAAGGCAACTACCTTAGGAAAACCAGTATGGTATAGTGGTTAGATTTCAGAGTATGGCCAGGGAGACTCAGGTTTGATTCCCCGCCTTGCTGTAGACACTTACTGGGTGACTTGGGGCCAGTCAGCCTACCTTACCTCACAGGATCGTTTTAAGGATAAAATGGAGGAGATGTAAGCTGCTTTGGTCCCCACTGTGGTGATAAGCAGGATCTAAATGAAGTAAATAAATAATAACTGTAGCTGGTTGGTGAATGGCTGAGAAGAAGCAAATGAAATACAGAAATGAGAGAGGATATGGGGTTGGCAGAAGGAGGGAAGTGTGAAATAACAAAGGAGAGGGAGATGGGGAAATTATGTGCCCCTTTCAAGTCTTTGAGTATTACCTTCCACGCAAGTGGGCCTGGCCCAAGTGGCTGGCACCACACAAGTGGGTCATAGTTTTCCTAGGTAGATGCTGTTGAGATGGGGAAGAGAAAGCTGAAGAGAGAGGTACAGAGAAAGGTTTGTTAGTTACTGGGTAGGAAGGAGAGAAGGAAGAATGGGAGAGGCTATAGGGGCTTCAGGGAAGGGAAAGAAGAAATAGTGGGGGAGGGGGAACTGATATGCCCCCCTCAAGTCCTTGTGGGTTTCCACTTTTATATGTGTGTGACTGTATAAATAACCACCCATACACATACCACCTCCATTGTGGCCTCGCCTTATGGGATGGCCTGCTTGAGGAGGTCAGGAAGGCTCCCACTCTCCTGTTTTTCTACAAACTATGCAAAATGGAATTATTCATGAAAATTATTCAAGAGAGATTTTTCTAGCCAGGCAACAGAGTTGCTCTGCACTAAATGATGCAGAGGGTGTGCATTCTATACTAAGGGTGTGCATTCGGATCTACCCAAGCTGAAAATCTACCCCATAACACCGTATCAGTATATTTTGGCATCCCAAAGTTAGCCAGGATTTCTCAGGAAAACTGGGGGAGGGGGGATCCTGAAAAAAATCCTGGATATATTTGAGGTAGATCCAAAAAACAGCAGAAAGGCTGGAGCACATTGTTCCTGCCTCTCGGCTGTTTGTAGGGCTTTCTACTGCAATCTGGGCGAGCAATCTGCTCTGCCTCTCAGCTGTTTTTTTGTGGCTTTAGCACTACTCCCCCCCTTTTTTCTCAGTGTATTGGACCCTAAGAAATTTGGGATTTCTGAAAAAACATGGATCCAAATATAATATTGGTATTCCGATCCAGGACTTTTCAGAAATCCATTTGTTCCCCAGTTCCAATAGACCCAACTGAAAAATACTGGTAAAAAAACAACTGCACACCCCTAGTCTATAGGTTAAGGGCTGTGATGGCTCAAGAGGTTAAGACGCTGAACTGCAGACCAGAAGGTTGGTAGTTCAGCAGTTCGAGACCTGAGTGCTGCATGATGGATTGAACTTTCATCTCTAGCCCCAGCTCCTGACAACCTAGCAATTCAAAAGCAAGAAATTGCAAGTAGATAAATAGGTACCGCTTCAGTGGGAAGGTAACAGCATTCTGTGTACCTCGGTGTCTAGTCAAGCCAACCACATGACCATAGAAATGTCTTTGGACAGTGCTGGCTCTTCGGCTTATAAATGGAGATGAGCACTACATCCCTAGAGTCGGATTCGACTGGCTTTCGAGCAAGGGAAACCTTTACCTAGTCTATAGGTACCACTTTGGTGGGAAGGTAACAGCATTCCGTATGCCTTAGCATTTAGTCATGCTGGCCACATGACCATGGAAAAGTCTTCAGACAGTGCTGGCTCTTCATCTTGGAAATGGAGCACTGCCCCCTACAGTTGGATTCGACTGGCTTTCAAGCAAGAGGAACCTTTAGTCTGTACTACTGTGTTTAGCTTACTGAAGTTAGAATCTTACTATGCATCATTTAATATGTCATGATAAGCCTTTGCTTCAGATCTGTTTTAGATTTCTGATTGGCTCTACAACCCTAATCCTTTTGTAAGGGGCTTTTAAGGCAAGCAAGAGGCAGAGATGGTTTGCTATTGTGTCTTCCTTTAACTCCAGTTACCTTTGTGTTGATGAACCATGGTAATGTGGCAGTAGATTGTGAAAACCACATAGTTTATTCTTCATCATTACAAATATGTTTTAATGTTTCCATATGAAACAGAGAATTATTCATGGGAGTCAATACTTGGTGTACTGAGTAATGGTAACCTTTGCCCAGCTGTGATACTAATTCACTATAATGTGTGTTTTGCATCTTTGAGTCTGCAAAATATCAAATGCATATATGATATGAAAGAATAGGCTATGTGGTAGCCCTGTTCAATAACTGATTAAATCCTGCTTGTTTTGTAAATGCAAGGCAAACCAATATATATATATATATATATATATATATATTTAAAAATCATAAACTGCAATTTTGAAATGCAGCCACAACACAAGAAAAATAATAGAGTTAGATCAGCTGTCAAAACTATGCTGGCTGGGTGACAGAAATATAATCACTTATTGTTTGGGGTGACAGCACAAAAATTGCATTGGGTGGTTTAGTTTACAAACCATAGCTGAATTTTCATTAAAAGGTCTGTGCATTTTTAAGTTGCTCAGTAACAAAAAAGCTCATTGAAGATCTGAGAGTGAGAAGAATTGTCCTGAAGCTTTTTTTCCCCCTGAAGCACCATAATGGAATCTGTCTAATTCTGTAGTACTCGTATATTATGAACAATCCCAAACCCTGACAAGTTCAGCTTTGAAAGAACTGGTGTTATGACAACCCATTATAATGAAAACCCCACAGCCTGGGAACCCATTTTACTCTTATAAAATAAAAAGAAAGGACTGGCACAGAGATAATGACTGAATGGCTGTGAGAGCTCATGTTCTGAACATGACGGGAAGATTTTGTTTTAACTGTCAATTGTGAAAGAGATTTCCTGGAGCTGATATTTCATTTGGGTTGGTTTCTCTGTTGTGTTACTGTGATGACCATTTTCTCACTATTCGAGTTCACAGAAGGCATACCACAAAATGGCTTCCCATATGTTAGGCTGAAAGATGCAACATGTGATGTGCCATAGGGGAAGGCAATTATCTCGTGATGTAGGAGTATTTCCAGAGGAATGGAACAAGCCAGTTTCATAGATGGTTTAGTTTGTTCTAGCTTCACTTCAGTCCTTGTTAGCTATGTAGACAGATCAAGATGGGTAGTCATGTTAGTCTGTCTGTAGCAGTAGAAAATAGCAAGAGTCCAGTAGCACATTACAGACCAACAAAATATGTGGCAGGGGAGGAGCTTTCTTGAGTCTCTGTTCACATCTTCAGATACTAGGGATGGGAAGTATCTGAAGAACTGAGCAGTGACTCATGAAAGCTTATACCCTGCCACATATTTTGTTAGTCTATAATATGCTACTGGACTCTTGCTCTTTTCTACAGCTATGTAGATCTTCATGGACTATCAGACTGAAGCATTCTGGTGTCAGGGCTACTAAAATCCTTGATCTAGCTACTGGAATATGAAACAGAATCAATTTATGTTTGTATATCTCTCTACTACAGTCTGGGCCATTTAATCAAACGTTACATTAAAAAAATGTGGCACAGAATGCAAATTCAGTCCTAGAAGTTATACGGCATTCCTAGTTAAAATTCCAAAGGTTCAATTTTTTCTATTAAAAGTAGTAGATTTTATGCTAGCATTTTTTACAGATTCCTATTAAACAATAATATTAGATTCCTATTAAACAATAATATTAAATAAGTAAGGATGAAGGAGCAGCAGCAGCAGCAGCAGTAGTAGTAATAACAGGTTGTACAACAAGCCTGGAGAAAAATGTTCTGTCCCATTAATAGAGGCTGGATGTGTAGGAATGATTGACTAAAGCTTTTCATGCATAGCATAACATAAATAACATTGCATTAAGCCTCTGTTAAAGGAATAGGACTCCCCCCGCCAGGCAGTTGGCAATCCTAGTAAGAGTAATCAGTAGCCTTTCTGGCCTGAAAAATGATTCCAAATATCCATCTCCTCTTCAAAACTTACTGGGGAAAGTAATAGTTTCAAGGTTTGAGTTCTAGTCCAAATGAAATCATGGATAGCTCAACTGGGAAAGCACAATTAATACTGCCAAAGCTATTTTGTGCTGTCCTAAATTGGACTGTGAAGAAGCAGAAAGTAAGGGTGGGCATGGAGCAGCTGATGAACTAAAGTTCATCATGAATTTTGGCTGGTTTATGGTTTGCAAACTGAAGAATTTGGGTTAAATTTATGGTGGCTTGTTGGTGAAGAGCTTGTTGGTGTTCTTCTCTTCACAAGAAACAGCTGAGTGGCTGGGAGCTCCCCTCCACTAAGCTGTTTGGTTTAAATGGCTCAGAGCCATTTCAACCCTATTTTCTTCTCCCTGTGGCTTTATGTGGGAAACCTGCTTTTATCTCCCACAGCTTTTTATAGGGAACAGAAAGCAGGGTTTAAATGGCCCTGTTTTCTGCTCCCTATGAAAAGCCATGGGGAGCAGAAAGCGGGGTTTAAATGGCTTCCAGCCATTCACACCAACAGCTGAGAGGCAGGGAGAAGCCTCCCCGCCAGCCCAGCTTTGAGCTCTCTTGTGTGGTCCCATTTAAATGGGTTGCTCAAGGGAGCCCAACTGAGTTGATCCCATGGGGAGAAGTCTCTCAGCCAGCCAGCTTTGAGGTCTCTTGTGCAGCCACATCTAAAGGGATCCCAATAGAGTTGAGCCCACAGGGATAAACCTCCCCACCAGCCCAGCTTCATGCTGTCTTTGAGCCAGGGAAAACTGTGGCCAGCAGGTGGGTGGGTGAAGTGTCTCCCTGGGGGCATCTTATCCCCTCCTTTCTACTGGCCGTGGCTCTCCCTCATCCAGCAAAAAGGAAGGGGTGAAGTGTCTTCCAGGTGGCATTAAACCTCCTCCTTTCTGCTGGTTGTGGAGAGTGACCCCTGGGAGACATTTCACCCCCATGTTTAACCCTCTGGTTTTGCTTCCCCACAGCCCTATAGCTAGGGATTTTGGGGGAGGGGGCCTGGGGGGGCACTAGCTAATTAAATCAAAGGCTCCAGGACAGGGGGGTCTGCTTGGTGCATACCCACACAGCCCCCACTACAGCCTTCCTCCAAGGTGAGCCAGAATCCCAGTGTTAATAGACTGTTAACAGCACTGCACCCTAAGGTTCCTCAGAGGTCTAGGAAAGCTGCCACAAGTTTTCTCCCTTGCTCCTTCCCTGAACTGGCAATCTCTTCTGATGCTTGGCACAGAAATTCCAACAAGAGAAGAGAACTGCTGCAGCGGCTGCAATATGACCAATGTGTGTGTGACTTGGTCGACCACCAGTAGTTGCTGAGTCCTAAAGAGATTCAGTTCATCATAGATGAGCTCAAAAAGGGAGATGCTGGCTGTGGTGCCCAAAGCTGCACTGGAAACATTTACACCTGCCTCTTGGAGATCAGTTGTAATTCTGAGTAATATCCAGCCCTCACCTGGAGATTGGCAACACTGGTTCCCCAAGAGGGAATGTCTGGTTGGAAGGGTGGAGTCTATGGCATTGCTCCTGTCTAAGGTCCCACCCCACCTCAAACCTCACCCTCTCTAGGCTCCATCCCTCAAATCTCCACGGATTTCCTACCTGGAGTTGACAACCCTATCTCCTTCCCAGCCAATTATCAACCTACCTTTATTTCCCCCTCACTCTTCAGCTTTCCATCTCCGCCTCACCTGCAGCCTCCACTGTGCTCTGAAGCCCTGACTGCTACATCACATTGGCTGTCTTGGGGGGGGGGCATCTCAGCAGGATATAAGGACACAGAGTCCACCATTTTCTCCAGGGAAACTGATCTCTGCTATCTGGAGAGCAGTTGTAATTCTGAGTGATCTCCAGCCCTCACCTGGAGATTGGAAGCAATGGTTTCCCAGGGGGAAAATTAGTCTTTCTCTGCAATGGGGACCAAAGCAGCTTACATCATTCTCCTCTCCCCCTTTTGACTTGCACAACAACCCTGTGAGGTAGGTTAGGCTGAAAATCTCTGACTGGTCCAAAATCACCCACTCAACTTCTACACCAAGAACCTGGATTTCAAAGACCCTGCTCTGAAGCACTGACTGCTACACCTAGGATGACAACCCTTGTCAGGACTGGCCCCAGTGAATTCCTCACAAAGGCCTGTGAAAGGTTTCCTTCCTTTGTCTGAACCAAGCTTGGTTGCCCACTGTGGCAAAACAGGCTCCAGTTTACAACTCAGCTGCTTGCCTACCACCCTTGTTCCGTGGGCATATCTCACTCCTAAAGTTCGCTGCTGCCACTCACTGAATTGTTACTGCCTTTTTAGAGGGACACTGAGACCTCTCTGGGCAATCTCCCTATTTGGAGATGGAATCCCAAATCTTTGGGGGATCCCTGGAAAGTTGGCAACCCAAGGGTCTGGCCTTTCCTTGCCTCCTTGGGCTATCCCCTCCCTTTGTTATTGTGCAGAGTGGGGGAGACTATGTGGTCAGAGCACAACACAGATTATTAGCCCAAATAAAAGAGTTTTAATTCTATCTCTACCCCTCACCTGGAGTATCTAGCAAGTAAACAGACAAATAGTAAAGGTAGTGTTAGCCTCAACACATGATGCATCCCACACACCAAGATTCTCAAAGCTGCTCCTGCCAAGCAGAGTCATCTTAGCAAGCTTCCCCAATAGACTCCAGCACCCATTTCCCCATCACTGCTATCTCTGATCAGTCAACCTGTTACTTTAGCTTTCTTGTCATACATGATTTCTCCCCCGCCCCCATTAGACTGAGAAAATCAGTTTTACTGTCTTCCTGCCCAATGTAGATAGGTATGATTTCAGACCCACCATAAAATGGGTTTCAGATAAATATTAACCTTTTAATGGTCATTAATAAAGGATTTCCTGTTGAAACACCCTAACCCCCCCCCAGCCCAACACTCTACGAGGCCTTGCAATATTTGTGAAAAGTATAAAATTGTATCCTGAGTTGAATATCTTCAGAGAAAGAATGGATTTAGTTGGGTTACATCATAGGACCTGTTTTGAGCAGTGATGGGTACTGAAGTGCCATTCTCCTATTTTATATATATTTTAACTCAGTTTCACAAGATGAAAGAAACAGTGGTTTTAAGGCTATGTTTCAAAATCAGGTCATTCATCACAACTACTTTCTCTTTCTAGATCACTGGGTATCTGGCCATTTATCATATATACCTCTGCTTCTGGGATCACTAGCTATGTAGGACAATGAAAGTATCTGACTTCTAAAAGCACTTTAAAGTTTTTCTGTAGGAATATGAACTAGAGCTATAGATACCAGTTAATTGATTTTAAACTTGTTGACTATAATGAGCCTAACATCCCATTCTATTAGTGCAAATCTTATGAACACTTTCTTAGGAGTAAGTTCCATGGAATAGACCCGTGTAGTATTCCAAAAAGACCGATTGTTCTCTGTGCCATGAGATTTTAGCTGAACAGATCCTAGTGAATATAATTGGAATAAACTATCATAAATCTAAACAGTCCAGTGACAGTTTATATCCAGTTTGTGAAATTTTCTGTACATTTCAAGTTTGGGCTGATTTCATCTGAAGGAAGGATATCTCAATTGAGCTCTGTCTTAATGACTACCGTTGCCACATGGAGCTAACAAAGTGCCAGCACAAGACTCCAAGGCAACAGAAAGCTTTTACAACACTGTAATTTTTAAGTGTAAGTGCCTTAAAATAAAGCCAGCTAGAGAATGTATAAGGCTGAGGGCAAGAGGACTGGTTGTTTACAACTTTCCTTTGTATTCTATGATTAGAATAATAGAATGTTAGAGTTGGAAGGGATATTGCAGGTCATCTAGTCCAACACCATGCACTCCGCAGGAGCATAGGCAAAAGATAGCCCTACAACATACCCGAAAGATGGTCATCCAGCCTCCACTTGAAAATGTCCAGCAAAGGAGAATCCACCACCTCCCGAGGCAGTCTGTTCCACTGCTCAACCACTCTTAGGAAGTTTCTCCTGATATTTAGCTGGTATTGACACCCTTGTAATTTCCACCCATTAGATCTAGTCTTGCAATCTGGAGCAAGAGAGAATAGATCTGCTCCATCTTCTACATGACAGCCTTACAAATATTTGAAGACTGCAATCATGTCCCCTTCTAAGCCTTCTCTTTCCCAGGCTGTATGAAATTTGTGTGTGAATTTCTCTTTTTCAATTAATACTTTTCTATTTTAAAAGTTGATAGCTGTTCTCTGTACCACATAGATCTCCACCAGTTGAACATGCTACCTAAAACTGGTGCCAGGGGAAGGGAGGTGCTTGGTTGCTAGACTGCTATTTTCCTGGGAGTAAACAAGTGCAGTAAGCTATCCCTCTGGTATCTGTTTCTAGGTAGCAAGAGACCTGGATACTAGGTGGATCCTTTAAATGGCAATACAAAATGGAAGCTAAGAATGCTCACCCAGTTGGTGGGAGTTTCCAGAACTGACTAGTTGGTGGCAGTGTACTGAAAGAGAAGTGCAAGAAAGTCCTTTTGAAAGTTGAGTGGAGAGACTCAGAATGAACACTGAGTGCACAGACACCCAGATAAGCAGGGCTTTTCCTTGACAAGGCCCATGGCTTCCTTCTGTTGGAGGCCTAGAGAGTTAGAACTGAATTAGCGTTGCTTAACAGAGCAAACTGTACATAGATTTGGAATATTTCTGTTTCTTTAATTCTTCATAACATCGGAAATTTCTTAAATATCTGAGTTGCTATAAATATACAATATTTATATTTATAAAATAGAAATAATGTGTCAGGGAAAATATGAAAGTAAAGTTTTAGTCTTCCCAATCTGTTCCTACACAGTATACCAATTAGAAAACTGTAGGATAATGGGGATAAGCTTTCACTGACATGTAGAACCTTAACTAGGAAATGTGGTGCCCATGACTAAATAAAATACAAATAAAGTAATTTTAGCATTCTTTACCTGCTTAAGAAGGATTTACCAATTGAATTTCTGCCTGCATGGTTACACATGCACCATGATGGAAGAAGACAAGAAGTTCTCCAACTACAGCCATTCCTTAAATTGAATAATCTGGCCAGGGTGATTTGTGCTCTGATCACATCAAAGTTAGATTACTGCAGTACGTTCTACATGGGGCTGCCTTTGAACATGGCTGTCAGGTAGCCCTGCCATGATGGATGGAGGGGAGGGGAGGATGGCTCTGGGCGCCTTAGTGGCGTGACAGGCGGGAGATTGGAATCCGGGGGTTGTTGAATTATGCTTAGGGTGTGAGAATGGAATGTAGCTCTGGTAACCCCTATCTTCCGCAGACTGGACATTCTGACCTTGAGGAGTCAAGCTGCGAGCTTTACTATCGCTTTCAAAGCTGCAGCTTTGCTGAGAATAATGGGGGCGTTGGGAACTTCATTAGCGTAGTAACTTTCGATTCCCAATCGCATGTTATTCCTTGGCTGGTAGAAGGGGGTCCCCATTCACCCCCTTCCCTGTATAACCACTTGCTTTCTGTAACCAAGTCATTCTGAACAATGTACCTGCTTCAGTGACCTTTCTATTGCAGCTCAATAATAAACGCTATCCTTGCTTGTATCACAAGGCCTGGTGTTTTGCTGACTAGGTTAGGGCTTCTGACAGTTTGTTCAGAATCTTCATCGACTTTCGGGACTGGTCGTAAACCCGCGACTCCACAATGAGTGGCGGTGAAGAAGACACTCCCCCGATTGAAGAAGAAAAGGAAAAGGAGAAGAAGCCTCCCGGGAAGGACGTACCCAGAGAGACCCCTGACACACACGTGCCGGGACAATGGGGTCAGGAGTACGACTTTGGAGGGCCTTACGGAGACCCGTATGGGGCAGCCTATGGAGGGGTGACCACCCGAGTTGGACGTAGACGAGACTGGGTGAAACCCCTGGCTGAAACCCACGAGACGTGGTTCGGGACCCCGAGAGCATCCATGGGGGAAGCCACCCCGAGAGGTCGGTCCGCAAGCTGACCACGGCGGAAGCCCTGGAAGAAACCGGCCGGGACTCCGAGAGCCTGGAAGGTGTCGTGGTGAGAAGGAGGTGGAGTGGAGAACTAAGCCAGGACCGCCTGATGCGCTTTCTGGATGAATCCCTCGCCCGCATCCCACAGATGATCGCGGAGGGCATCCGAGAAGAGCGCGAGCGGCAAAGGCGCGAGGAACCACCAGACCGAGTTCCTCCCGATCAGCGCCCGGCGCCGGATCAAGACCAGCGGAACGTGCCGGCCGGCCCGCCGGACCAACCAGCGGGGCCAGGACCGCAGGGGCCGCCAGGGCAACCACCCCCTCGTCCTTGGGGGTTCTTGCCACCGAAACCTGTGGAGCTCCTGGACGCCGATTTTGACGGAGACCCCGAGAAATTCCCATTCTTCCTCGTGCGAGCTGAGAGATTTATCGAAACCTGGGGCCACCTATTCCAGCGAGAAGAACGCATGGTCGATGTCATAGCAGCGCACCTGAAGGGAGCGGCCGCTGACTGGTACGTGGGACTCCACCAAGCTGACGGGCGCGAGCTGAGGGAAATCGATTCTTTCATGTGGGCCATGAAAGAGCAATTCGAAGATGTGCACTCTAACAAAGCGGCCAAGGCGACGATCCGAAGCCTCAAACAAGGCGCGAGGTCGGTGAGAGACTACACATCGGAGTTCCGCAGATGCGCAGCCAAACTCCGAGGGGAAGGGAACCTCGTAGATTTCTACAAGCTGGGGCTCAATGCGGAGATCCGCCGGGAAGTCACCAGGACCCAAGACCCGAACACCCTCTCTGGATGGATTCAAGCCGCCATTACGATGGAAAACCGGCTAAAGACCATCAAACTAGATGACGCCGCAGCGATGGCCAACAGGGGCCCCGCGCCGGCAGCGAGGGGAAAACCCCTACCCCAAATCCGAAGCCGAGGGATGGCACAAGGGAACTCCGGATGAAGCAAGGTCTTTGCCTCAAATGCGGAGAAGGGGGCCATTTCGCCGCGAACTGCCCGACATCACCCGCATCGCCCGGGCCGCCAAAAGGAGTCAAGAAGAAGTTTGACACATCCACGCCAAAACCGGTGGCGAAACCGAGGGGGGCGAAAGCCCTGCAAGCTAAACCGCTCAGCAAGGCATCCGACTCATCCGATGGAGAGACCGCGCCGCAGGGAAACGAGACGGACCTGCTGTAAACAGCGCTGAACAGCAGGTCCCGCACTCCCAGGCGCAAATCCCGGTGAGCAAACCCCCTCTCTTTTCTTTCTCACGGTGACTTTAATGGACCCGGGTCTATTGACCCATGTGAGAGTACGGGCTCTCATTGACTCGGGGTGCGGGAGAGACCTCATCAACCCCACACTAGTAACGGGACTAGGGGCAAAAGTTGTTAAACTAAACGACCCCTTGATTTTTACTCAAATGGACGGGTCCACCATGAAAGAACCCTGTAAATACGAGACTGTACCCTTGCGGGTGGGACTCGGGCAGCACTGGGAAGAAAGACCTTTCGTTGTTACCCCATCAGCCCGCTTTCCCCTGGTACTCGGGAGCCCGTGGTTCTTTGATCACGATCCTCACGTCCTATGGGGGGAGGGGAAAGTGAACTTCATCTCCGAGAAATGCCGGTCCCACTTATGGAGGAATGAGTGGGGACCCATGACAGGGGGGCAACTCTTAGTGACGGTGGGGGTGGCGGAAGCGGAGCTGGAAGGCATTCCCCCCGAGTACCACGACCTGGCCCCTCTCTTTGGGGAGGAGGAAGCCGACGAATTGCCCCCCATAGGAACTCAGACTGTGCAATTGAAATTTTGCCCAACCAAAAGTTACCGAAGGGAAAACTGTATTCTATGAGCCCCTCAGAAAAAGTGGAACTGAGGAAATTCATTGATAAAAACCTCAATAGGGGTTTTATACGGCCAGCATCCTCCCCGTTTGCAGCTCCTGTGCTTTTCCGAAAAAAAAAGGACGGGGGTTGCGGCTATGCACCGACTATCGCGACTTGAATGCAGTATCCAACACAAACGCTTACCCCATGCCTCTCATAAAAGACTTGTTGGCTGCGGTGGCTGGGGGAAAATTTTCTCGAAGCTAGATCTCCGAGATGCCTATTTCAGAGTCCGAATTCGGGAGGGGGATGAATTTAAAACGGCGTTCAACACCCCTCTAGGCCAATTTGAATACTTGGTCATGCCATTCGGGCTCCAAGGGGCCCCAGGGGTCTTCATGAATCTGATTAATGAGGTGCTGCACAAGTACTTGTTCAAGGGGGTCCTTGTTTACCTTGATGACATTCTTTTGTATTCCCCCGACCTAAAATCTCATGTGAAACTAGTGTGGGAAGTGTTACAAACGTTGCACAAGCATAAACTGTTTGCCAAACTATCCAAGTGTGAATTTCACAAAACGGAGATCCCTTTTCTGGGCTACCGCATATCCCAAAAGGGAATTGAGATGGACCCTGACAAGATTAAGGATGTGGTGGGGTGGGAGCCCCCAAAACGCGGAGGCAATTACAGGGGTTCCTCGGATTCGCGAACTTTTATAGATCATTCCTATCGAACTTTGCCCAGGTGGCCCTTCCCTTGACTGACCTATTGAAAACCAAAGGGAAACCACCCGAATGCACTCGACCCGGGGCCAAACTAGAGTGGTCACCAGAGTGCCAGAGGGCTTTGACAAACTAAAAGCCCTTTTACGTCGGAACCTGTATTAGCCCACCCGAATGAGCTGAAGAAATTCATTGTCCAAGTTGACGCCTCAGACGTTGCTATGGGAGGGGCGATCCTCCAAGAGGGTGAGGATGGTAAATTGCACCCCCTTGCCTATGTTTCCAGAAAGTTTAACGATACTGAACGGAATTGGTCGGTGTGGGAGAAAGAAGCGGGATCGATCCGCTTAGCGTTGGCTACCTGGCGCCATTGGCTAGAGGGGGCGCGAGTCCCGTTCGAGGTCTGGACTGATCACAAAACCTCGAGCTGCTCCGCTCCCCCTGTTCCCTGAACGCCAAACAGCTCCGGTGGGCTGATTTCTTCTCCAAGTTTAATTTCACACTGCATCCCTTCCCGGGGACATCTAACTCGCTGGCCGATGCACTGTCACGCCTCCCTCAACACGACAGCAAGAGGGAGGAGATTCATGACTCGGTTTTCACTCCTTCCCAGTTGGGAGGGGCAGTAACCACTCGGAGGCAGGCCAAACATTCCCCCCGTCGCCAGACCCTCCTCCCAATGACTGGGCGGTGAAATTCTCTACAGCTCTGTCGGACGCGGATAGGGAGGAGGTGGAGGGGGAGGAAGGAATTTCCCGGGATGCGCATGGCTGCTGGACTAAAAATAACAAACTCTTTGTCCCACGGTCCCTCAGGGGGGAGGTGATGGGTTGGGCGCACGGGTCAAAGCTGGCTGGACACACGGGGTTTGTGAAATCTCTCCAGCTCCTACAAAGACAGTTTTGGTGGCCGGGGCTAAGAAAAGACATTTCACTCTTCACGTCAGCTTGCCAAACATGCTTGATGAGTAAACCCCGGCCCGGTAAACCCCCGGGTGCTCTGCAACCCCTCCCCATGCCGGCTCGCCCGTGGGAAGTGATCTCTATGGACTTTATTACGGACCTACCCCCTAGCGGGGGAAAACTGTCATATGGGTGATAGTGGACCTGTTTACCAAACAGGCTCATTTCGTTCCGTTTGCTTCCATCCCCTCTGCCAAGAAACTAGCCTCTGCGTTCTTGCAACACGTAGTGAGGCTCCACACTTTACCTACTAAGGTGATCTCGGATAGGGGGTTCAATTTGTTTCACGATTCTGGAGCGAACTTATGTCACTGCTTGGGGTGGAGAGGGGGTGAGCAGTGCATACCATCCAGAATCCGATGGGCAGACCGAACGTGTGAATCAGACTTTGGAACAATATTTACGGTGTTTTTCCAACTTTCAGCAGGACAATTGGCATTCTCTTTTGCCTTTAGCTGAGTTCTGTTACAATAATACTCAGCACTCGTCGACAGGGATGTCCCTGTTTAAGGCGGTGCATGGATATGACGCCCCGCCTCTGCCATTTTTAAGTTCTCCCGACCTCCCGGCAGGAGACGCTGGAGACTGGTGCAAACAGTTGCAAATGGCGTGGGTCTCGTTGGCCAAGACTCTGGAGGAGGCTAAGAATGCTTACAAAATCCAGGCCGACAAGAAACGTAACCTTGCCTGGATTCCACAGTGTGGAGAGTTTGCTTATTTGTCCACGCAACACTTGCGTCGCATTCAGCCGAGTCGCAAGCTTGGTTGGAAATATATTGGACCCTTTGAGATTGTGAGAGTGATTAACAATGTAACTGTTGAACTTGCTTTACCCAAATCTCTAAAGTCTATTCATCCTGTTTTTCATGTAAGGCTTCTACGCCGGGCGCCTGAGGAGAACAAATGGCGACCTCAACGGCCGACCCCACCTCCGCTGCTGGTGGGGGGAACCTCACTATGAAGTATCGCAAATCTTGGACTCTAAGATCTCTCGCAATCGTTTGTTCTATCTGGTTGAATGGATTGACTTTGGGCCGGAGCAGAGGGAATGGGTGCGGGCGGAAAATGTTTTGGCCCCCGGCTTATCCGGGCGTTTCACAAGTTGTACCCCCATAAACCAAAGGGGTAGGATTATTTTCGAGGGGGCTGCATGTCAGGTAGCCCTGCCATGATGGATGGAGGGGAAGGGAGGATGGCTCTGGGCGCCTTAGTGGCGTGACAGGCGGGAGATTGGAATCCGGGGGTTGTTGAATTATGCTTAGGGTGTGAGAATGGAATGTAGCTCTGGTAACCCCTATCTTCCGCAGACTGGACATTCTGACCTTGAGGAGTCAAGCTGCGAGCTTTACTATCGCTTTCAAAGCTGCAGCTTTGCTGAGAATAATGGGGGCGTTGGGAACTTCATTAGCGTAGTAACTTTCGATTCCCAATCGCATGTTATTCCTTGGCTGGTAGAAGGGGGGTCCCCATTCACCCCCTTCCCTGTATAACCGCTTGCTTTCTGTAACCAAGTCATTCTGAACAATGTACCTGCTTCAGTGACCTTTCTATTGCAGCTCAATAATAAACGCTATCCTTGCTTGCATCACAAGGCCTGGTGTTTTGCTGACTAGGTTAGGGCTTCTGACAATGGCCTGGGAACTTCAGTTGATCCAAAATACAGCAACCAGGCTGTTTGTCAGGAGTTGGTTACAGGGATTGTATCACCGCTGTGCTGCACTGGTTGCCCATCTGTTTCTGGGCACAAGTCAAAGTGGTGCTTTTAACCTTTAAGGCACTAAATGGCTTAAGGCCAGAGTACCTAAAGGACTTTCTCTTCCCATAATATCAAGCCTGCTAGGTAAGATCTGCCTCTCAAACCCTGCTCTCTGTGCCCCCCCCCGCCTTCAGAGGTGAGGCAGGCAGCAGCTAGAGACAGGGTATTTTCCGTAGTTGCACCTTGCCTCTGGAACCCTCCCCCTGGAGGCTCACCTGGCACCCATTTTACTTTTATTTATGTGCCAGACCAAAACACTTTTTAGCAGGCTTTTAATTAGGGGTTTTATGTTATAATCTTTTTAGTGGTCTGCTTCTTTTTATTGATAGCTTTTATACTGTTTATGTCCAATGGCTTGTTTTTAATGGGTAGTTTTTATATTGTTACATTGTTTTAATTGTAAGCCACCTCAAGCAGGTCTCTGAAGAGGTGGCACTGAAATAAAATAAATTAATTAATTCATTAAAAGCTTGCCTTCTTGTCATGAGCCTGAACCTGGGCAACCAGATTAATCAGAGTTAACAGTCTAGTGTTCAGTCCTTTCAAGGCAGTTGTCCTGCACTTCTCTAAGATGCTGGAAAACTTGAGCAACCTCACACTAAAGAATCTTCTGGGCCCCCAGGAGTCACTGGGGGTGTCTGGGAGGTATTTGTGAATGTCCTGCATTGTGCAAGGGGTTGGACTAGATGGCCCTGGAGGTCCCTTCCAACTCTATGATTCTAAGCTTGAGAGTGCAGGTTACTCCAAAGGGACAGCACAATCTATCTTGTTCAGTCAACAGAAACAAAAGATATTTATTTAGGGATCTTACTTTTATACAGTGACTCAGTCATTCTGACACTTTCATAGCTACTCACTATCTCTAAGCCTAACTTGCTTTACAGGGTTTTATAAAAACAGTATGGGATAATTTCAAGTTTGCTACCTGAGCTCCATGGAAGAAAGTAGAAATACAGATCTTGTGTTGGGAAATGTTGCACCATTGGTGCAGCAGCACTTTTTAAAATATCTATTTTTTTCTGCTGGCCCACGAAGAGCTGGTGGACAACAGACTGAGAGGCCGGAAGGTCTTCCTACTGGAGGAGCTGGCTGAAGTTGAATCATCCACCAATAAATGTTATACACTTGAACTTTAACTGAAATGTGTGTCAGTTCCCCCAAGTACAAATCCCCATTCATGCTATCTTTTCTCTGCAATTAAACTGTTCCACATTATGTCTAACATAGGATGTGTACAACTCCAAAGCATCCAACAGAATTAAAATGAAAATACTCCAGTGCCAAATTAATTACAGATAGAGCAGTTTAACTCCTCCTTGTACAAGGAGTTACAGTCCTTTCATGAATGCTTAGGTAGGCCTTGGAGAGTTTTCAAAGAAAATGAGATTCACCATTTATCAGTTTCAGAAATTCTCCACAAATATCTATCTCAGCTCTAATAGGTTTTGTCTTTTTTTTCTTCTGCTTTCTTGTTTGCTTTTGTCACTTCCTTTTTCCCCTCAAACATTTTATCAAGGAAATTAAAGGCCTGCTGAAGCAAATATTCACTGCAAAACTAGTGGCACTGATTTAGTTGATGTAGTCTGTCCTCATGCCCTCCAACAGATGTTCAAGACACTGACATCTAGACAAAAATAGATGACCTAGAAATTATTATAGCACAGAACAAAACAGTGCAAACGGTTGTGACCATACAAATGCATCCATCTAACAAGAACCTATCAATGTGATTTTTACCAACCACATTTATATGACTGGTTCTTTCCTCAGGAACTTTTACCCATCATACTGCTGCACCAGGCATTTAGAATCTAGATATTTCTTTTGGATCCCTCTTATCTGGTTGTTTATTTAGATCATTTTGTTCTCTTTCCTTTCCCTACATATTGGATTGTTCTGTCCCTGGTCCTTTTCCTTTCAATCACAGCTTATTCCCACTTGAGGCCTATTCCCATTTAACAAATACAGATGCTGCAAATTTTGCATCAAGCATGTTCAGCAGTCAAACTTACCATGCCAAAGTTTGATCAGGTGTGAACCTCAGTCAGTTTGACTTGCATTGAATGACTGCAAACATCTGATGACCAAATTTACATTATTATTTTTTTCAAAACTGAGCATATGCCATAAGAATACTAAAGCCTAATTAAAGAAACACTGAACAGCAGCATAAAAAACAGGAAAAACAACAAAACCATTTATTTATGATTATTTAATTTTTTCTGATATCAGTCTAGCACCTTCCTTGCATTTTCCTCCTTTTGCATCACCAGATAAGGGAGGGGGGATCAGATTGGAAGAAATTGAACACTGGCAAATCAAAAGAACAGAATTCTTTGAGCATCCTCAGGTTTAATTTGTACAATGGCTTTTTGTTTCTCTAATTCACTTATATATTCTTCAGAAGAGGTACAGATGAATGGGCTTCTAACTTTCCTCACACTAGAGTTCCAGCAATCCTAACTCTTTCCTTATAAACTGAAAACAGATCAAACCGATAATAAGCATTGTTCTCCCCTCCTTTCAGCTGAGCCATGCATGTTTATTCAAGTCCCACTGTATTTAATGGGTTTATCATCAGATTATAGTTTTCCCTTACATCAGAGAGTTCCTTTTGCCAGCCAGGAAAAAGAAAATGGAGGCAGATCTTCTGCCAGAAAGACAAGCCTTGCCCCCTGTACATACTGGATACTCACACAAATAAAATCAAAATGAATAGAAGAACTCTCAGGTAACTGTAAGCTTTATTTATAATTCTTGGAATAATAAGCTTGATTCTGAGCTGCAAAGGTGAAGTTCAGTGGCATCTCTAGGTGAGACTCTCCCAAAGTACTTCGAACTGATGCTGCAAATTTCCAGTTGTAGGTGTTATATTCACTTGAGCAAGTCTCTTCACCTCACTTTTAATTTACTTCTTGATGTTTTAAATAAACCTATTTAGCTACATAAACACAGAGTGATGTGCATTTGAAACTGATCATTTACAGTTTACTGTAACTGTTGTTCAGAGGTAATCACACTTGCTAAAGAGAGAGAACAGACTTGTTCTAAAACCTAAAAAAATTAAAAGATACCCAAAATTAGTAGGAAAAGCTAATCTGTATGGAAATTCCTCGTATTCCCAACTGGTTGCTCTAGCCCAAACCCAGAGGTTTGAGAAAAGTTCTCTAGAAATAGAACAGTATTGCTTTGCATGAGAGAACCAACATGGCACCTTGCCTAATCAAATCAAAGCTATACTCAATGGTGAGAAACTTCAAATATGTATCTGTCCCATTAATGTGTACAATGTGAGGTTGGGACAGGTCAATGGCAAAGGATACTGAAATTGAAGAGGAGTTACATTAAACACAATTGCAGTCTTTCCTTCTGCAGCATTTACTCTATCCCCCAAGCTCCACCAGCTCTGTTTCAGTATTGGAAACTTGCTAGAATAAAACGAATATTGAAAAATGAACAAGTTGGTGTGGAAGAGTGATTCTGCATATATACCTACAGTTCACTTTGACCCCTGAAATTATGTCTTCCATTTTATATGTGACTCTAGCCATCAAAGCAGCCCTGGAAAGGACCTGCCCTCTCCTCCAAATAGAAATGAAGGCTTGAAGGCCTGCAGTATTGCCCAGCAACAGCCCCTGAGGGCATTTGTTTCTTATAGGAATAGGTGCTGTTTCTATTATGGAGGGGGGATGTTTATTTGTTTTTCATTTTCAGATTTTTCCTGCAAGCCTGGTGCTTTTCTCAGGTTTGAAGAAAGATATATTATGTCTGTTCATGGCCCTAGGCTCTGGATTTAAGTTTCCACAGATTGAGAATTAGATGTATTTATGACATTTGAGATTGAGAATTAGATGTACATTGAGAATTAGATGTATTTATGACATTTTATTTGCAGTGGCACCAGTTAGAGTTTTTCTGCATTTTATTATGCTTGGTGTCATTATTACAACATCAATGTCTATATCCTTCTTCAGAGAGAAGTATGTTACTGCCAATGGCCTGCCTTGTTATTTGGGGAAATCAGCTAAGCAGCAGACAAGGCTGGAGGGATACAAGGGACATGTACACCTGTCTATACCAAGATCCATATAGTAGGAAGACTCCAAATTTGAAGAGAAATGGTTTTTATTAAAGCATTTCCCTAATTACAAGCACACTAAACATCCCAAAAGAGCAAGCACTACAGAACTATGAAAGCAGAGGCGATTGATAGCAAATAGAGGGGTCAGTTGCAGGGTGATACAACCTGTCCAGATGTTCAGGGGTCCATGGAGATGAGATTATGGCCCAAACCAAAGTTCAGAGGCACACAAAATCTGAGGCCATGTGCTCTGAAGGATATAGACATTGGAAAACAATGCAGACCAATGGGAGGCCTTGGGGGCTGGTCTCAAGTGAGAACAATAGATTTTCTAGACCAATAAGGAGTCCATGGAGGAGGGGTACCAGGCAGAGTGTAATTCAAGTGTGACCAATGAGGTCCCAGAGGGGAAGAGTCTAGCTGGACAATAGCCTTGATGAGTCTTGCCAGCTGCTGGATGGCTAGTTGAATGGGTTTTGATGGCCACTGATGGTTTCCAGATTTAGGGACTGTTAATAATTTGAATGACTAGTTATCTCAGTATCCTGAGGGATGGGTCAGGAAGGACAAGTGTTGAGACAAAGGATTTATAGGAATCACAAAAAGGGCTAGGTGAAGTTCTGGAAACAGAAGGGCTATGTGCCAGGTGGCAAATGAATACCCTTTAGAAATGCAGATACCTACACCTGGAAGAACCTGCCTTCATTGTCGCTGATGGAAGATTGCCTTGGAGGGCTGCCTTGTATGAAAACTTGAAAATGGAGACCCTCCTCCCAGAGCTGTGGCTAGCTCTGTGTTTCAGGCCAAGAGTGCCTTCCTTTGGCCTGACTTTTGTGTGTCTTTGGTTTAGGTCAGGAGTGGGGTGCCCCTGCTGGTGGGGCTACCCTATAGTAAGGCAGTGTCTCTGGCTATCAAATAGTATACTGCTGTGAGGGCTATGAAGCACTAATAAAAATTTGATGAAATTTAGAGACATGCCAGTGTATTCTATTTTTTTCAATTGGAGTACATGTGCCTGTGCTTGTGGTTCTGTAAAGGAAAATCCATGACATGGTTCCTTTTTGGGTATTGTTTATACACAGAAATCTGGTGATTGGAGGAGGGTTTCCTAGCTATGGTTATGGTATCTATGGGGTGCTTCCTATACTAAATGAAATCCACTGATAATCCTTCACCTACCCTTAATCATACAGTACATCTTGGTTTCTGAGCATAGTTCGATTTTTGGCTTTTGGTCATGAACAATAACTGTTGACAGACTTACCCTGTATGCATTTTCTAGTCCTTTTAAAAAAAGTCATGGAAGTCAGTGGCTAAAACCAATTGTGATAAGTAGAATTCAGATGGTTTGTTGTTTGTCCAGCTCTCATCAGGGGATAGTATAAGTTTACAGCAGACTGTGACAGGTTAAGGGTAATAAATATTTGAAAAGCAGGGCTGCTTCTCTTTTTCTACTCTGGCTTATTCCACCCTGCTGTGTAAGCAGAATGGATGGCTAGGGATTTAATGACCCTGTAAAATGCCAGGATAGTCCCAATCAATTGATTTGCTTTTTAAAAGGGCAATCCTGATTCTAGTTCCATTTTTGATGGATTGGAACTGAATCCTGGGTTAGTAATCTACATTTTCAAAGATCAAGCCATTAAACATTAAATTTTACAAGTAGTAGGACTCTCATGCCTGACAGCTCATACACGACTCTTCTTAATTTGGCAATTTGAGAAGTACCCTTCAAACTTCTGGTTTCTTTTTGTCTTTGTTGAGTCATACTGTATTATTGGATTATATCCAGACATTCCACTGGCATGATGGACTTGACTCACTGCTCCTTCCCACTTCAGCCCACCAGTCTCCATGAAATGCTGCTCTTCAGTGATATGAACCTGAGGTATGACATGGCGGGGGGGCTTCAGCAGGAAGGTGAAATCAACAGGAATTGCCATCTTGGTTTCAATACATCCCAATGTTTGCTATGAAAATAACTGATGAGGACATTCTTTCTATTAAAATCAGCCTAGGAACTTGGAATATAAAAGGCACAGCAATGTTTGTGAAAAGAGTGCCAGCATCTGTTTCTCAAAATGACACCTTGTTTCTTGTAATCTAACCAAAGCCTCAACAAGAGATTAAAGAGATTTGCTACTTGGCCAGATTAGTGGATCACACCCGTGGTGTTATCCTTTATCGGAGACAAATAAAAATAGAGTTTTTCAATTAATTACGGATTTTTATTATTTCACTGGAACACAAATTGATTTGGTTTTACACTCAATTTGATTTTGTCTTAGCCAACAAATGACTTAGATCTCAAATAAAGAAATGTAGCCTCAACAGGACTTCAATTAATTCTATTGAATTATACCTCAAAGGTAAGATAGCCTGAAGAATTTTTTTTCTCCATCTGTTTTCAATAAAGGTTGTTTTTCAAAGTAATTATTTCTTCAGGAAATACAGAAGAATTTTGCCTTTTTGTTACCTAAAGTTTAAGAGGGAATAATAAAAAAAATACCCCCAGGCTTTTATTTGCAGAACTTAACAGCAGCTTTTCTCTGTTTAACAATCCTTATGAAGTGTGTTGCTAATGAAAAAAAAAAATATGGAGCCCATACAAGAAAATAAATAGTGCATTTTGTGATAAATGAAGACTGGCAGTTTGAAGTGGGAGGGAGTCGTTGCAAAAAAGACCTGGAACAAACTGTCACATTGCGTGGCCTTATGCAGGAGCATACTGGGAGAAGGTGCGAGGGAGCATTCAGACTGCTGGTCCAGAGGTGCAGCTGTAAATGGCTTTTCCCTGGTAATTCGGCTATGTGTGCATGTGCACTCATGCGCATCAGGGCGATTTGGGGAGGATCCTGTTGCGCTGGCATGGCATTGGATGGTAGAACAGAGCACATCCAATCATATCGTTGCTGCGTCTCCAGGGCAATCAAGTGCACCTTATGCACGGAAACACCCAGCGGACATTATTACCACGAGTTGTTCTGGGCTTTTTGGGTTAGCGTTCACCATTCCCAGAAGTGGAATGGAACAGGATAAAGGCACTCTCTGGGATTTGCTACCACTTTCACCAGGTATCTTTTAAACGCAGGAACGAAGTGGTACACGACAGGTTGACTACAGGTGAGGAACGCCAGACAGACATGCCTATGTGAACGGCCCCTTAAACCACTTGTGAAATGTTGCTCACACGTGGCTATAGTGTGGCAAACTGCCAGTCTGAACTTTGCCAAAGTGTAGATACAGGTTTATTTAGGAGCTAAAATACTTGATAGTAAAGAGGAGAGACAAAGATAGGATCCTAACTACATCTCTCACTGAGAGAGAGAGTCAGACTAAGCATGGAACTTCTGAGAAGAAGCAGGATATTGCCCTAAGAGTAGCAATCTGGAGACAGACAAGGAGTGAGACTCAACAGGAGAGAATGTGCAGACCTCACTATCCCATCTAATTGTCTTCTTGCTGCCCCCTGCAGGGTCTTCTTCTCTTTTTTGTACACCAGATATTGCCTATTCCAACAATAATATGGATTAAAAAAAACTTAGTGAAAAGTCTTTACATTTTTGAAGATCAAATTGTGCAATTACATTTAATTTAAAGTCTTGCTGTCCCTAGTCTATATGATGCTTCCCATCCCAGGTTCAACCTTTAAGAGGAAATATTGGCCTGGTTTCCTTGCATTTGATGGAAAATTGGATGCCGTGGATGCAATCTCCTGCCTAGCCAAAAAAGTAAATATTTTGTGCTCTTGCATGAAATCTGTGAACCAAAGATGTTCTCCTCTGTACCTAGCTATGCTACATCTCATACCAAGCTCTACCAGCGAAGGGCAGATGAGGGAGATGACACAGCTCTTTTCCATCATCGTAATTGCTTCCCACTATGAAACACCAGCTGCATCCATCTTCCTTGAAATGAGACAGCTTTCTTTCCTTTTTAACCCAGTTCCTGCCAATATCAGTTCCAATTCAAAATGTAATGGAAATTAGATTCCACACAGTAAAGTCCCCCCCCACCTTTGAACAACAACAACAAAAAATGGTTTCGGTGTCTTAATTACACTCAGAATAGTGCTAGAAGACAGAGCTCTGTAATCTGACTGGAGGCATTTCATTTATTTTCCCCCCTTCTGTAAACCCATTATATCAACTTGCTATTAACCAAAGAAGGAGAAATACCCTATCTAACTATTTGTCCTTTGAAATTTCTAAACTCTTTCTGCATTGTTCTGTGGGGTGACCATATTTTCCAGTCTGTTTCTTAGGGCTGTTTTCCATGTTATTTCATCTTGTCTTTCTCAGGTACCTAGCCAGAATATGGCTGCAGATGCCCTCTTTTGTAGCACATATGTGATCAGACAGATGGGATTCATGAGGGGCAGAGTCACTTGCTGTATGTCTCAGGTAGGTGGTCCAACATGATGAAGGTGTGTATGTATAGCTATTATTGCTGTACAGGTTGAAAAAAAAATGTAGGGGAAAAGGGGAATGACCAGTGATAGAGCATCTGCTTTGCAGAAGGTCCTGGGTTCAAGCCCCACCATCTTCAGTTTAAAGGATAAGGTACTCAGTGATATGAAAGACCTGTGCCAGAGACCCTGGAGAGTCATTGCTGGTCTGAGTAGACAATACTGACCTAGATGGACCAATGGTCTGATTCAGTATAAGGCAGCTTCATGTTTTCGAGCATTCATAGCCATTGAGCTGAGGAGAGATTTGCCCCAGTCACTCTTCAAATGAAGCTTGAGGCTGGATTGGCTGCAAGCAGAACAGCCAACCAATGGGAAGAGAGAAGGGAAATAAGATATATTTCTGTCTCTCTCTTGTGACTCAGTTTTGCTGCTTGCTGCCAAACCATCCACCCTCCCTGGAATATCATGAGACTAACCAGCCACTGTTGGGGCCAAGTAGGAATCTGTTTGTTTTTCTTGGGTTGGCAAGAGGATAGAGCCTTTTTTGGCCTGCTTTGTGATGTTTAGGCTGTGGTGGTTAAAAAGGGGAGTTTAATTAGGCCTGGTCTTTGACTGTTTAGGTCAACCTGGTAGTGACTTTACAGTGCATCATGAAAGGAGGATGTTTAGGCACTTCTGAGCACATTATATGCAGGGAAGGACAAACAAGACCGGTGGTAGCTGCTGGCCAAGTTTGGAGCCAGGGTGGATTTGCCGCAAAATGGCAGCCGTGGTAGGCAGCCTAGCACAGTCCACCCTCAATTAAAGATTAGCATAGTTAATTGATTATGTAGATCCACTGTTTAAACAAACTAGTTAAACCCATGCTTTGGTCTCGTGTCTCTATTTGGGTACTGGAACAATGGGCTGTGCAGTTGATTCACACCATCATTTTAGCAGAGGCTAAATCATCAGATTACCTTTGTCTTGAATACTCAGGTTATTGTTGGTGCTTAATTTCAGGAAAGAAATGAAATGCCCAGGTTCAAATCTGTTTTAAAACAGCATAATCTGATCTGATCGTGTGAGACATCTCAGTAGCTCTGTAAACACAACTGCTCTGCGTGTTGACTGAATGCATGGAGAAGCAGAGCAGGCACAAGCACGTTGGCGCCACTGTCCTCTTCCACATCATTGCCAGCTCACGAGCATTGTGCCTACATGTGCCATCAGTGTCCCCCGCTCCCTGTGATTGAGGATGCTGCTTTCTGAATATTGCAGAACATTCACATGGACACTACCTGCTTGTGTAGGTACTGTGCTAATGAACTGGTAACCACATGAAGGCATTGGTGGGTCTACTGCATTCACTCAACACACCAGGTAGGGGGATTTTGTTACCAGGGAGAGGTCTTCTGCAATTTATTCTCAACTCACCCAGAGAAGGGCCTTCTGCAATTTGTTAATCCACATTAAAGGAAATGCACTCTGCACCTGCTCACGACACTTCATATCTATTCCCACTTCATATTTTCCACAGCTGAGATATCATAAGAATGTAAGAGTTGCCCTGCTAGATCCAACCAGTGGTCTGTCTATCCCAGCACTATTACATGCAGTATTCCAAACCCTTTTTAAAAGAATTTTGGTTCCTTTTCTGTGTCTCTCAGGAATTCACCTTCTCTGTTCCTCTATGCAACTCATCACAAGAGCTTGCTTTCATGTATATATGTTCTCCTTAAAATTCTATTGCTGATACCATCTTTTCACCTTCACTTTACAGAGTTATTTTCAGTACTGCCTTGTGGAGTCAGTTACGCAGTATATATATTTGCCCTGAGGCAGACCATAATCCTTTTCTGTTAGCCCAAGGTTACACATCTCTAGTCTAAATGAAGAGTGCTGACTACATTCCTTTTGCAGCATTGTGTTTGGCACCATGCTCAGGATAGGATTTTATATGCAGCATCCTAAGTGAATTAATTCACAATAGTGTAGCTTGTACCCTTTATATTCATGGTGTATTTTCAAAGGTGATCTTCACATTGCTGCAGTGTTAATAGAATACACTTTCTTAGTAATACTTGTTCCAAAATAGCAGATGGAACAGAAAGCATCATTTCTTCAGTGAAGAAATGAATGGATTTCAAGGGCAAGAAGAAAAAATGTACACTGGAAGCCCAAGACCTGTCTGTGGAACATAGCTCCCAAGGAAGGAGACAAACCTTAGCCATGGGGCATCTAGGGTAGCTTCCCAAGTTCCTGCCCTGCCCCTCTTGCCCAGGGCTGCAGCTAGGTAGGGGTCCTGGGGGTGGGACACCCTTCTGAATCTGCAATGTCCCCCACCCCGGGAGGATGCAAGACCCCCCCCAGTGCACCGCAGTCCTCACCCCTGTGGGTAGTCGCCGTAGCCTTGCCAGCTCTTCCTGCTGCTTTCTGCATCCTGCTGTAGCTGAGCAGGAGGAGAGGGAGAGGGGCGGCCTTGCCAAGTCATTCTGATTCTGCAGCTGGCTTCTCAAAGCTCCTCTCCCTCCTTTCCTGTTTGGCTACCCCAGGAAGAAGGAAGCAGCAGGGAAGAGCCGGCGATGCCGAATAGTGACTGCCTGATGGAGGAGTAAGGATGTACACCTCTCCCTCCTCTCCACTGCGCAATGCCAGGGCAGACCATTCTGCCCTGCCCGCCAACCCTTGCCAGCTCTTCCAGCTGCCTTAATTTAATTAACACAGCTAATTTTAATTAAGAGAGGGAAGAAGCACACTGTGCCTACATCACCTTCAGGTAACATGGGCATGTTGGGGGAGCCAGGGGCGACATGCCTACATCACCCAGAAGAGATGTGGGCATGTCAGTGATGTCGGGGGGGGGCTGGCACTCTGGTTTTGGGGGCCCCCAATGTCATCAACGTGCCTACATCACTGCCAGGTGACATAGGCACATCACATTTTGGGTGGTAACTCTCTCCCCACCAGACAGCTCTCTGGTGCTGGGGGGAGCTCTGGAAATCGGGGGATCCCACATGTGCCAGGGGTCCTGTCAACCCTCTGTCTTTCCATATGTAGAAACGTCTTCATTTATCAAACCAGACAGAACAAAACAACTAATTTTGGAATAACTCTTCTCTACACTTCCCTGCTCCTCAGGGATCAAATTTATTCTTTCAGCCCATGCTGTCTTAACAGAAATGGGGAATAACTAGTGAATATCACATCTAAGAGGGTTATAGGTTGTTGTGTACTGCCTTTTTATGTGGCTATCCCAGTAGGCCTCAGAGCAAGCCGGAGTGTAGGATGGACTCAATGCCTCTCTTCTCAGTCTCCCTGCTAGCAGCCTTCAAGAGTGCAGAGCCTACTAAGAATCTGCAGAACCAGGCCTGGACAACCCTGGCCTAGAGCTCTAGAAACAGCTTAGTTAAGCATTGCTATTCCTTATTCAAAATGCCAAGTTACCGGCCCTACTTTTACTGTTAATAGAGGCCTTCAGCCAAATGGAAATGAGTGTTTATTGCTTGCTCCACTACACAAAAAAGGTGAGATTTCCTTTTTTTTTTTTTTCTTATGAAAGAAGTGTCATTTGTAAAATAAAACATTGAAAAGGTGACTTCTGCTTCTAATTGTGATGTATTGCTTAAGGTGGGAACACCAAATTATTTAGGAAGTAATTCATCTGTTCACCTCCTTGTCAATTCCCATGCCAAGAAAAGAACTGAACTAGTATAAATAGGTTTATAAGTTGTGCAGAAGACTGGAAAGGAGAGCACAAGTATGTTTCACTGAATGGGTTAGAAATGTTTTACAGCAATTAAATTCCTGTTATACTATAACGTACAATGCAACTGGATTGTCCCAATATGATGGCTCCTAGGACTGACTTTCTAATAGGCAAAAGCAGCAAATATGAGCAAGGAAGCTCAAGGATCTTAATTTTGGCGCGATTAGCAGCAAAAAAAAAAAAATCAAAGCAGAGAATCACAAAGTGCTTTCTAGGAGAATCCATACTGAGGATGAGACTGAAATTTAAAAGCCATCTAGTTCAGTTCAGATGTTCCCATTTTGATTTTGTTTCTCTGTTGTAAGAAATGAACAGTCCTTCTTTCTGGAAACTGGATTTTTCTATTAAAATTAATGTATTTTTGTACCCCACCTTGCCATCGATGATTCAAGGACAGAGAACAATATCATGATGACTGAGTTGCAAAGTAGTATCTTAACAAAATTAAATCAGATTAAAATACACAATTTGGCAAATTAGACACATTCAGACTTAATGCACCCAAGAGTTCCTGGAGACAGGTTCTCCAGGATTTCCATAGCCAAATCTGCCAAATCTGCTGGAAAAATTCACCCACCATCAAATGCTGTCTGGAAGAGAACTGCTTTACATATAGAGCTGCTAGATCTCCTGCTATAGTGAAGAGGAATCAGGAGTAGGAAGAATTAGGGGCAGGACAGGAATACTGATGTACAATATTACTTCCGGTGACAAAGCAGGAGTAATGCCATTACATCAGGGCATTGCTCTAGGATTCACCCCAAAGTCCATGGTATAGTTCCCTTAGACTTTTGGGTGAATCCTAGAGCACCACCCCACCACAATGACATCACTTCCAGTTTTTCACTTAGAGTGACATAGTGCAATGGTGCAATACTGGTATGTCCCTACATTCACCCCCCCCCCTTCCTCCCATCAGTCTTGGAAGCATCAGTGAAGAACTGGGGAGAAATGTCAGAAAACCTCCTGTTGGCAGCCCCCAACACCCACTACTGCTCAGTAAGGAAATGGGACGATAATGGTGGGAAAATTTAGTTATTTGAAACATTTTAATGCTTCCTTTCTAACAGATCAGGGTCCCCAAGATGGCAAAGATAAAAAATATTAAACTATTTGAACAATTAAAAACAACATTTAAAATTATAAAATAATTCAATAAAAATACATAAACATTTAGCACCAGAAACAGGATTGAGTTCACTAACAATTGTTGGGGCTATGCCAAATGAAACAAGTCTTCACCCGCTAGTAGAAGACACCGGTAGAGAGAGACAGATTAATCTTTCTGGGGAAGGAGTTGCAAAGTTTTGGAGCCATAACCAAGAAAGCCCTTTCTCATTTCACCACCTGCCTAGCTTCAGAAGCTGGGGGAAACTGAAGCAGGGCTCCCAAATATGACTGGAGTGAATGGGAAAGTTCATTGGTGTTGTGGCAATTGCATGATGTCACCCTGGAAGTGATGTCATCACATCAGCATGATGCTTTAAGATTCATGCAAAACTCTATGCTAGAACCATAGAGTTGTGATGTCACCCTCCAGATCCTCCTTCCAACCATAGTAGACCATGGCACATAGCTGCAAAGAACTCAGTTCCTAGGTAGGGTGGAGAGGAAAAAGTCAGATGGAACAAATCACTGTTCTTATTACTCCATATATATCATAATGTTGGAGCTGGTGTGCTTTGGGATGGGGGGGGAACCAGTCCGGCCTCCTTCCAATTTTGCTCAACTACGCAGCACAACTGAGTCCTCATCAAATACTGGTTTCTTCTTTATCTTTGCCCCTTTCCCTGATAATACATGCAATATATACTCTTTATTTTTTATCCATGATCTGTATTTGGCACCTTAATTTTTTAAATCAGGTTTTTTAAAGATTAAAAACTGGACCTGGGAGATTTCAGGGTATGTTTCTGACATAATAAGCCCCCAGCCAGGCAGCACAGAGAGCAGGCAGCTCCTGTTGCAAATTGGCATAATTTTCCCCCTCTGAGCTCAATCTGGAGAGAAGGCTGTATATCTAATGATAACTAAGGGAAGCATAGCTCGTGTTTTGAATCACACTTGTACTCTCCCACAACTGTGTGTTTATGTGCAGCACTGCAAAGTTCCTAAGTAGTGAATTCACAATTCTGGCAAGAAAGGCCTTTTTTATTTCACTCGTATTGGATGGCCATCTGAACACTGGAAATCTTGAGAATAAGATCATTATTCCCACTTGTAGCTATGACATGTTCAGAACTGTCTCTGGTGTGCTTTCAAGAGCCAATAGGTTGAGAAGGCAGGTTACCAAGGTCGTCACATACTCAGGAAATGTTGAGTCTTTTCACTAGTCTGTAATGTTTTCTTCTGGCAGGGCCATGAATTTACAGGTCAGTGCTATTGTGGCTCTCTGTAAAGTGCCTCTATAATTCCATACCAGCCCCCTGACATTTTGAAGTAAGAATAGCTGCACTAGCAGTTTCTCCTCAAACTCAAGGAAAATTTCTTTTAGAGCTTTACAACTGCTGGCTCTTTTCATTATTCCAAGTTATGTTTCAGGATCCCCTTTTTCTGTTTATTCACTCTAGAGAATTCCTGTATTAATACTGTACAGCCACTCATCTGTACCCAAGTCCTCTCTCACAAAACCCTATCCAGAGGGTAGTATTCTGTGTAGTATGTAAACTCTTCATAAAAATAGCTAAAATTAAATTTAAAGTAAAATCATACCTTAGCAATAAATAAAAGTCAAGCAGCATTGAAATAAAACAATACCAATATCCATTTTGGTTTACAATATCGAATAAATTGATCGAGTCAGGCCACTCAGATTACATTCCCGAAGGCACAACTGAAAAACAAAAGTGCTTTTAGCATCTTTAAAAAGTGTAATTGAAGTGATGAAGGTCTCTGGAGAGGGATTTCCATGCCATGGTCATCACTGCTGAAAAGACAGTGAACTTCACCCCATCAAACTAACATTCAACCAGAAAAGGACTCAGACCAGAGTCTATCTTGCTGATCTTAATCTACAAAAATACTTATGGGGGGGGGCAATTAACCCAAATGACCCAGAGCACCACTATTTTTGGCCTTAAATATTGATTCCAACAGTTGAGTTGTACTCAGGGGGAAAAATAATAGAACTCAGGGGCATTTGTTTTGTTCTTTAATGTTTCTAGTAATCTACTTTCCTTTTACACCTGTTTAAATTATTGTTTCTCTGTTCATTATTTGCTTCAACAGTAAACACATTTGTGATTATAGTTTTGTTTGTATGTTTGTTTTGCAACCAATTGAGCTACAGTTCTCATGGATTCTACCCCTTACCCATGGGATCTATACTATCAAATTTCAAAGGTAGGAGAGCATCCCCATTGCCAAGGTAATTACAATTCTCACTCACAGGGAGGCATGAATAGGCACATGAATGCACAGGGAGGGTTGGATTCAGACTAAATTTCCCAAAGGTAGAATGGAAATTTCCTGTTTCCTGCTCCCACTGTAGCCTACTGATTTCCACAAAACACTGCTTCCCCAGGGGATAAGGGGGACCTGAGTGATGACAGAGGGGTCTGTGTCAGGAACAGGGAATTGGTGGAATTTGCCAATTTAGTCTGAATCCAATCCTGAGTTGGAAGCCACTTTCAGCAGAGATTTAATATATTTTCACTTCCCACACTGACTAATAAGCAAATGGCCACACTGTGAACCAATAATTTTCTAATAATCTTTGATGACAAGTCCATGGGAAGACATTAGGGTAAACTAATCTGGAAATCGTTAAATGATATATTTCATTGTTATTTTTTTTTAAAAAATGAACAGAATAGGCAGATGGAACTTCCATTGCAAGAACAATATAACTAGCATGTTTGATTTCCCTTATGGCTAATGTCTCACCTAGACAGCTTTCAACAATCGTTACAGTAGTTTCAGTCCAAAGAGGCTTTTCAACTGGAGCTGTACCCTGTGGCTGAAAGGACTTGCCATAACCAGCATGGGCTTCAGAGGATTAAAAAAAGCCCTGCTCTTTGATGATTATCAACTGACGTCTTATGACAAAAATGTACCCGTGTTCTCTTGCCCAATATTCTTCACCTGGCTGTGCATTGCAACACTTATCTGGGTGTATGGGGAGTCACCATCTGGATGAGCCCTTGAACTGAATTATGGTGCCACTTAGGAATTTTCCACCACATGATCCTTGTTGTCTAAACTGGAACAATATGTCCTGTATTTATCCTGGAAGATCAGGAGGCACATTATGTAGAATCCCTGCAAAATGCACAAATGAAGAAATAAAACTGATTGTTTGATCTCAGTTTGAAATACCGAGAACCATCCTTTAAAAAAAAATCTGTTTCCACCATAATTGAAGATTCCATGATTACTTAATGGTGCTACTATTCCTACTTAAATTGAAAGTTACTTGCAAGCTGTATGTCCTCAGCAGTGGCCAAAACACGTACAAGACTTTCAATCACCATATTAAATCTACTGCTTGGTTCCCATCACCGGGATCTGCCTACAGCTGCCTACTCAGCAGGAAATCTGTCAGAGCCATCTTTATTAATGGCTTTAACAGGAGTGAGGAGATAAATACAGAGCAAGGGCATGACCTAGCTTCCCCAAGCTATGCTGTCCTACACTGTATGTATTTTATTGTCACACAAGAAGAGAAGGGGGAGAAGTCTTACTAACCCTTTCACAGCCATGTAATCAAGGCAGAAAGCAGTTGGGCTTTTCAGATGGCATTTTCAGTGGTTCAGATAATGTACCATTTCCATCATACCTCATGGAAGTGATGTAGAATGACTTCATCAGTAAGCTATTTAGTAGATTCAGTAATAGCTTTTTAGATCCCACATGTCGGTTAAGTGCCACAGGGATCAATAACAATTTGCTAAACTAGGATTAATTGCTGTACAATGGGGAAAAAAAATTACCAATCCAGAATCTTGTTCAGTGGGAACATTTCCTTATAATAACACTGGTTCTTATACGGAAATCTGATTTATGGGCAGTTCTGGGTTGGGAGTCCTGTCAAGGCAACAGTCATGAGGTTATATGAACTACAATTTTAATGTTTGCAGTCTGATGTTAAGAAGATAATTTAAGGGCAAATGTACAAGTCAATGTTTGTATCACCACAGCTAAAGCTTTAGTCATAAGATTCTTTTTTTTTTTTACTATAAAGATGAAAATGGCAAAGGGTTTCAAGACAATTTCACCACTATATTGAAGGAGCTTCTTCAGGCTTGTTCCAGAAGTGTGTGTGTGTGTGGGGGGGGGGTAGGCTTCAGTTTCACCTTTGCTTTTTTGCTACCATTACACATAATATGCAATTTCTTGCTTATGCTGGGAGGCTTATGGTAAAAAGCTACAGGTCCTTTAGGAAGCCCTGAGGAGCCCTTTCCCAGTTTCACATCTGCAGTGAAGGTGCTTGTTCTAACTCAAATTTATCCGTTTCACCTTCAAGGAAGGGACCAGAGAAAATTTTACTTCTTAAGTAAGAAGCAAATGTGCCATTGTCAAGTTTGAATCTGATAGTGTCTTCTTATGATACTGATCAAGGATTATCCAGTTGCTTGTCACTTTTACATACACAGTAAAGCAAATTCCCTACAGCAAAAAGTATACCTGTTTCACGTATTCTCTTTTCAGCCTTTATTGATTTATTATTTATTATTTATTTATTATTTTCAATTTATAACCCGCCTTGCCAGGAATCAGCTCAAGGTGGCGAACAATGTTAAAACAATAAAGCAATCAATGCAATAAAATACAAATGTACATAGACAAATCCCTAGCATCATAAAATCTGACAATACAGTGCAAATGCAAATGATGGCGGCATCAATATACAATCCCCTCACCAAAGCAGTATCCAAGTGATATTCATTTGGCTATAGCATGTTCTGGTGGTACATTGGTCAGTGGCAGTTCCTAGTTGAAAGCCTGGTGGAAGAGTTCCATTTTACAGGCCCTGTGGAACTGCAAAAGGTCCTGCAGGGCCCTGATGTTATCCGGGAGCTCATTCCACCAGTATGGAGCCGCCACTGAAAAGGCCCTGGCTCTGGTAGCAGCCAACCTGGCATCTCTCAGGTCAGGAAGAGCCAGGCAACTCTGAGTCCCTGACCTCAGTGCTCTCTGGGGCACATATGTGGAAAGGCGGTCCCTCAAGTAGGCAGGCCCCTGACCATATAGGGCTTTAAAGATCAAAACCAGCACCTTGAAGTGAATCCAGCAAGCTATTGGCAGCCAGTGCAGTGCCTTCAGCACAGGCTAGATGTGGTCTCGTATAGAGAGACCCAGGGCTCTTTTTGTAGCAGGAGCTCCTTTGCATATTAGGCAACACACCCCTAATGTAGCCAATCCTCCAAGAGCTTACAAAGCTCCTCTTACAGTGGCTGCTGTAAGCTCTTGGAGGATTGGCTACATCAGGGGTGTGTGGCCTAATATGCAAAGGAGTTCCTGCTACAAAAAGAGCCCTGGAGAGACCCATCAACAGCCTGGCCACTGCATTCTGCACTAGCATGCACAGTTATGAATCCCTAAATTTAGACAACTAGGAATAAGGCCCATTGTGGAAATAAATACAACAAGCTCTAGAAAGAGGCTCTGGGAGAGTGCACTGGCCTTGGGCACTCAGTGCCAATTTGCTGTGGTGATCTCAGCAAGGTATAATGACACAGAGTCCACCGTTTTCTCCAGGGGAACTGATCTCTGCTATCTGAAAAGTAGTTGTAATTCTGCGTGATCTCTCCCTCCCCTGGAGACTGGCAACAATGGTTCCCCATGAGGGAATGGCTGGTTTGGAGGGTGGAGTCTATGGCATTGTACCTGTCTGAGGTCCCACCCCTCCTCAAACCTCACCCTCTCCAAGCTCCACCCCTCAAATCTCCAGGAATTCCCCAACCTGGTGTTGGCAACCTGATCTTCCTCCCAGCCAACTATCAACCCACCGTTATCTGCCTCCTGGCTTCAGCTTTCCATCTCCTCCCCCTCCCTCCTAAAAAAACAGTTGTAATTCTGAGTGATCTGCAGTGCCCACCTGGAGATTGGCAACAATGGTTCCTCATGAGGGAATGGCTGGCTTGGAGGGTGGAGTCTATGGCATTGTACCTGTCTGAGGTCCCACCCCTCCTCAAACCTCACCCTTTCCAGGTTCCATCCCTCAAATCTCCAGAAATTTCACAACCTGGAGTTGGAAACCCTATCAGGAATAGCCCCAATGAGTTTTTCCCCAAAGGCCAAAATAGGTATGGAAAGGGCCTTTTAGTGACAGAACCTGGTTGCTTAGTAACAGGCACTGAGGAGAAAGCACAGTTTCCACCTTTGGGGAAACACCTGGAGATTTGGGGGGTGGATCCTGTGGAGGGCAGCATTGTGGGGAGATAGTAGGACTTAGCAGGGGATAATGGCATAGGGTCTACCCTCCAAAGCAGCCATTTTCTCCAGGGGAACTGATCTCTGTCATCTGGATATCAATTATAATAGCAGGAGATCTCCAAGTCTCATCTGGAGATTGGCAACCCTAGGGAAACATCAGCCACACAGCAGGGGGTTAAAGAGAATGGTTTGATGGTCACTGGCCCACCTCATTAGCCAGCCAGTCATGGTCAGGCCCGTAGCCTGCGTGGGGCCCTGGGGCCCCGGGGCCCCCGCGGGTTCTGCAGGCCCCCTCCCCCAGCCTCTGCTCCCCCTACTCCCCCCGGCCCCCTCCCCCCGGCCCTCGCCCCTCTCTCTATGGTCACCAAGGCCGGCCGGGGCGCTCCGAGAGGGGAAGAGAAGGGGAAAGGAGAAGGGCCGGGCCGGCTCCCCCTGCGGCTCTGGAGGCAGCGGCGGCGGCACCTTCTCTCCCAATATGGCAGGAGGGTGTGGCAGCTGCGGGGGAGGGGGAGGAGGGCGAGCGCAGTGGGAGGGCAGGAGGGGAAGGTCCCTGTCAGGCGGGAGGGTTGTGCCGCATGGAGTGGAGGCTTCTTACCCCCCCCCTTTTTCCTGACAGAAAAGTTGTCCTGGAGCTGCATTTCCAGTTCCTTCTGATCAGGGGTCTTTTGGGTGGGGAGCCCGCTCCGGGAGCTCAGGAGCCAAGCCCCGCCCCCAGCCGGCATCCCAGGGAGTCTTTCAGGCAGCCACATGTCAATTTCAGCTCCATTATATCCTATGGGCCATTGAAGTCAATGGTGAAAACATAGGGCATATTCTGGGGGCTGGAGGGGAGGGGGTTTGAGGAAGAGGCTCCAAACTCACAGGGTAGCTGATGGAGCCTCTCCCCGAGATACCCACCAAGTTTCAAGAACATTGGACCAGGGGGTCCAATTCTATGGGCCCCCAAACAGGTTGCCTCTATTCCCTCCATTGTTCTCTATGGTGGAAAAAAGTTACTTTTTTCCCACCATAGAGAACAATGGAGGGAATAGGGGCAACCTGTTTGGGGGCCCATAAAATTGGATCCCCTGATCCAATGTTCTTGAAACTTCGTGGGTATCTTGGAGAGAGGCTCTACCAGCTACCCTGTGAGTTTGGAGTGTCTCCCTCAAACCCCTCCCTCCAGCCTCCAGAATATACCCTATGTTTTCACCATTGACTTCAATGGCCCATAGGATATAATGGGGCCGAATTGCCACTGAATTTCTTTCATTCCCTCCTTTCCTTCTCTCTTTTTCCTCTTTCCCTCCTTCTTCTCTTCTCTTCTCTCTTTCTTTCTTTCCCACCTTTTTCTCTTCTCTTTTTTCCTCCTTTCCCTGTTTCCCTCCATCTTCCCTCTCTTTCTTTCCCTCCCCTTTCCATCTCTTTCTTTCCTTCTTTCTACTCTCTCTCCTTCCTTCCCTCTTTCCTCCTTCTGTGGCCCAACTCTAGTGAGAAGGAGTTTAAACTTTAAACCCCTTCTCTCTTAGCTCCCCCACCCAGGCCAGCTAGGGAAGGGGAGGCTTTTGAAGATGCCTCCCCCTTTTGCTTCCCCTTCTGACATCACTTCCGGTGATGTCAGGGTGTGTGGCATATGCTAATAGCCTAATAGCTCATTAGCATACCATATTCTAATGAGCTCCTGCAGCTGTTTTTCTATGAAAAGACCCCTGCTTCCGATAAGGTCTTAATTGTGGTTCCCATTGTTAAATGGGAATGCTTTCAATCAACATTTCTCTTCTTTTTAAGAATGTTCCTATATTTTAAGGGTAGAAATATATATATAATATATATATATATATATATATATATATATATATATATATATACACACATAGTGACTAGAGTGGTAAACTCCAATGTGGTGCCCAACAATGTGTTTGTTGGTGGCTACTTGCTTCTTACCCAGCACTTTTTCACCAAAGCAAACAGCCAGTTCTGACTGTCTTTCACCTCAGTAAAGCAGGAGGTGTTTTTGAAGACCCCAAGGGAAATCACTTTTGGTCTTAGAGAGCGTGCACATTTGGAGACAGTTGTCCTGATCACAGGTGGATGCTCTGCTTGAAACCTCCCAATATTTTAGCAGCCATTTTGTGATTGGTCCTGCTTCCCAAGGTATCAATTTTGTGATTGTGACCACTGCCCTTTCTTAAAATTCCAAAAAATGCCCACAAGTTCAAATCAAAGTAGCAGCCCCTTGCAGGAAGAAGTTCAGTATTTTTTATTGTAAAATGAAACTGAATTCTAGGGGGGGGAAGCTATTTCTGGTTTTGGCTTAATAGTCTTCCCTGCTCTCTAAGAAAATATTTTCCTTTTTTCTGTTGCTGCTTTGCATGCCTTTCAGTATCAGGTCTCAATGAAAACTTTTTGAAAACTTAGTTCTGTTACACAAAGATTAATACTGCTGTGATTGTGCTGTCCAGTTTTAAAAACATAAAATCACATCTCTCTTTCAATTGTACTGAATTTGTCTGACGAGATTGAATTTGGTCTATATTTTTCCCCTTGCAATCATGGTTCCCCAATGGAAGGGGGGGGGCAGTGTTCCCTCTAAGCTGAGTTAGTGTGAACTAGCTTACACTTTTTTAACTTCCAGCTCGCAGATTTTTGTCTTAGCTCAGGAAGGATGGCTCCAGAGCAAACTAATTTATGCGGCAGCCAAATTGCTCTCTCACAAGTTTAATGGCAGTAGCTCACAAAGTAGAAGTTTTGCTCACAAAACTCCACAGCTTAGAGGGAACATTGGTGGTGGGCCCCCTGAGAAAAACATGGGCCCCCTGAGCAAAAAGTTGTTAGCTACGGGCCTGGTCATGGTGGAGCCAAAAAGGAGTGAGAGGCATATTAAGTTTATTCTGATAGGAAAGTGGCCAAGTGGGAGGTGGGGGGGGGGTTATGCTGAAAGTCCTTTGTTTTTTTTTTACTCACAGAAGCAAGCTTGGTGGTTTGGTTGCCTACCAACAGCCACTGAGGAAACAGTCACAGTATCACACAGGAGGCAAGAGAAGTATCTTCCTCAGGAGAGAGTCTGACTTTCCAGGAGCCACAGCTCTTTTCCTCTAGGCCAGACCCTCCCTGGCGCTGCCACCACTGCTGAAGGAAGGCAGGGGAGCTTTTGAAAGGCGCTGGGCAGCCTTCTCTGTGGTGCAGGCCTTGCAGCCAAGGAAGAGGGGCCATGAGGGGCAGCGAAGGTGAATGCTTCCCCTGCTTGCCGCCGCTCACTAGGTCTGCCTCCTTCTCCCCTGTGGAGGGGTTGCCACTCTCTCAGTGGAGCATCCATCCCCTTCACCAGACTGAGGGCAAAATGCTGCTCGCTGGCTCGGTGGGTGGGGCTGAGCCAACGCTGTGAGCCAATGCAGCTACAGGATTGGGAGACTGTGAAAGTGGCATTTCAGTGGGCCAAAGGCTGTGGAAGCGTGTCCAGGAGGGACACCAAAACTCAAATATATTTAAGGAGAGATATTAATAGCAACAATGACAGATATACACCCAGATCCAATCACTTCCAATATTCAATGGCTGAATACATGGGTGGGATGAATTGCATATTTGTTTTTTTGTGTGAGTTTTGCCCCAGGGATGCCTGCAACAGACTGTGAAACATCTGAATCGGTCCATACGTCCAAGTTCACCTTAAGTTATGAGGACACTACAAGAGCAATGCTAAGTGTGTCTACTCAGAATCCCATTTAGGTCTATTCACTCCTAGGAAAGTGTTTGTAAGGCTGTAATCCTAAGGGCACTTTTTTAGGAGTAAGCTTAATTGAATAACATGAAATTTTCAAGGAAACCTGCTTAGAATCACTCCTTAAAATTCCCTTTGGAAATTCAACACCTTCAACAACTGATATTTGTGTATGCGTGTGTTTTGTAATAAGATGACACAGCTACTAAGCAACCCTAAGTGGCAATTTTTAGCAGTGTTTTTAGGGGTCAGCACATCAAAAAAAAACACACACACAAAGAAGAGTTTTCCTTGTAAGTGCTATTTTAGTGAAATAATGTAGGAGAGAAAGAAGCAGACTATCTGCCAGACCCTGGAATCTTAGAAACATGCACAGTGGGTATTGGTGTGGCTAAAGGTTTGAAGTGAGTTCTTAATTCACAAACCTATACATAAGTTTTACAATATGCAAAATGGCCAAAGAACTCCAGGGTAGTTCTTCACATCTATAATTTACAAATTTGTTATGCATCCATGACTCTTCCACCATTTCCAAAAGACATTACTGCGATGGCAGAAATGACTCATTTTTATTTTAGGTGTGATCCAAATGAATGTAATTGCAGTGGAAGTTTGTCTAAGTGTTTTAGATAAACCAGCAGGAGGAATTTCTCAGACTTGTCACACCTTAATTCTATGTATTTTTCTCCTCAAAGAAGCAAAACAGTTGGGTTTTTGTTTTTTTATAGTCCTCAAGGAAACCTCATTTTAAGTCCCAACTTGTTATTGAGTTGCCATTGCTTGCTTAATGGCTTAGAGAAAATGGGTTGTTACAGGTGAAGGTGGAAGGAAGACCAGGAAGGAAAACCAGGTGGAAGGAAGACCAGGACTCAAATTGGGAATGGATTTTGCATAGTCCATGATGGTATTCAAGGGAGGAAAATATAAATATATTACTGAAATCAATATGCCAGTCTGCTGTATCATCAGTATATCCCATTGGAATATCCCAAAACTACACATTGGAAAAGAGTTATAAGAATTGCCCCCCCATCTGCCTGCCCAAAGGGAGAATTTATCAATTAGAATTTAACTGAGAGGCAAACTACACAATACATTTGTTCACTCAGTAGAACAAATTTAGAGTCCAGAGACACCTTTAAGACCAACAAAGTTTTATTCAAGGTATGGACTTTCATGTGCACGCACACTCTTTCACTCATTTACTCTTGTTTGCTCATGTTCCTGCATGGAACTGGTGTGTGTGTGTGTGTGTGTTTGTGAGAGAGAGAGAGAGAGAGAGAGAGAGAGAGAGAGAGAGAGAGAGAGAGAGAGAGAGCAAACAGGCTCAGATGGGTGCTGTGGTGGGTGCAAAGGCTTCCGCAGTTCTCTCATGCAAAAACCACATTAAGTTATTTTGCCAATTTTGCTGCTCCACGTGCACAGATACTCTTCCTAGAGGAGCAAAATTGGCAAAATAACTGTGACCTCACAGCATTCTTGTGAGAAAACAGTTTGAGAGGGAAGGCAGGAGCTCTTCCTTCCCCCAGGGCATCATTCCAAGCTCATTTGGGCTCTCCTTTTTGGGGGGGAGGGGTGAGTATTTGTGTGTGTGTGTGTGTGTGTGTGTGTTTATGCTTGCAAGCCTGGAAGTCATAGTGACTTCTGGCAACCTCTAGTGAGGCTAGGATATTTCAGAGAGGTGGTTTTTATATTACCTACCTCTGAGTCCTGGCCCTGGTATTCTTTGGGGGTTGCCTTCCAAGTACTTGCCAGCGTCAGCCTTGCTTAGCTTCTGAGATCTGATGAGGTTGGACTTGCCTGGTCAAGGCTGCTCTCCTTTTTTTTTTTTTTTTTTTAAGCAGTGCCTCACAGTTTAAGCAGTTCCTATGTGGCTGCAGGGAACATGGACAAGCTAGTGTTAATGAATGAATAAATGTATTATGCAGTTTACTTCTGATTCTTCCACCCACCTTATGAAACTAGGAAAAAGTGATCATGTGTCTATGAATGTGTTCATTATGTGGTGAGTCCAATTCCATGCTTACTAGAATAACCCTGATTTGCCCTATCTTATCAGAGTTTGTAAGCCAAGCAGGATCAGCCACAATTAGTGCTTGGATGGGATATCATCAAGGAATACTTGGGTTGCTATGTGAAGGAAGGCAATGGCAAACCACCTCTGTTCATCTCTTGCCTTGAAAACTCCATGGTCTTGGGTTGCCATGAGTTGCTGGCAACTTGATGGCACACTGTTATTATTAGATAGATAATAATACAGCTCTAAGGCCATGGTTAGACATGACTTTAGATCCAACTCAGCTGTGAATGCCTGGTTAATCTAAAGGGCATGATCAGACAGCAATGCCGTGGCTGGTTGGCTCAGACTGAGCCGGCTGAAGCTAAACTTGGTGAAGGCAGAGGTCCTGTGTCTGAGTCAGGGCGGATTGGAGCTGGGGGCCCCACTCCCAGTCTTCGATGGGACACTGCTGGTGCCTGCGTCGGTGGTTAGGAGTTTGGGAGTGCTTCTGGAACCCTCCTTGGCAATGGAGGCCCAGGTAGCAGCCACTGCTAAGTCGGCCTTTTACCATCTGCGGCTGGTTTGGCAGTTGGCTCCCTTCCTCGATCATGACGACCTGGCTACAGTCATCCACACGATGGTCACCTCGAGCTAGACTATTGTAACACTCTCTACATGGGGCTGCCCTTGTCACAAATTTGGAAGCTGCGGCTAGTGCAGAATGCAGTGGCCAGGCTATTGATGTGCCTCCCTAGATGGGAGCACATCCAGCCAGTGCTGAAGGCACTGCACTGGCTGTCAATAGCATACCAAATCTGCTTCAAGGTGCTGTTATTCACCTTTAAAGCCCTATATGGCCAGGGGCTGATATACTTGAGGGACCGCCTTTCCCCATATATACCCCAGAGAGCACTATGGTCGGGGGCGCAACATCAACTGGTTATTCCAGGCCCCAGGGAGGCCAGGCTCATGGCTACCAGATCCAGGGCCTTTTCAGTGGCAGCTCCTTACTGGTGGAATGAGCTCCTGGAGGAGATCAGGGCCCTGAAGGATCTGGTGAAGTTCCGCAGGGCTTGTAAGATGGAGCTCTTCCACCAGGCCTTTCATTAGGAGCTGCCCACCACTACCATCAATGGCCACGAGTAATACCAGTGGCACAGGCCGGCCGTAGCTGAGACCGAGCCACACTACCTTGAAGAACTGGAGACCGCTGAGTGGAGTGCTTGAGCCCTACATTTAAAGTGCACCATCTTGTTTAATAACTACTGCTGCACTTTCTTTTCAATTTGTTGATTGTTAAAGGATTTTAAATGTTTGATATGTTTTAAATGTTTTAATTGTTATATGAATCTTGGCATGCTTGGGCCAAATAATGTGAGCCGCCCTGAGCCCCCTTGCAGGGAGGGTGGGTATAAATGCAATAAATAAATAAATAAATAAACGAACATCTGGGAAAGGTCCCGCAGCCATTGACACCCTGTGCTGCCACACCAGGGAAGTGGAGTTAAAAGACACTGCGGAAAGTCCAGTCCTAATGCTTGCCAATGCGCTACAGATGAACTTTCCCCTGTCTGGTTGCTCAAGCATGCACTCATGCTGTCGGGATGGTCTGCTCATTCCATCCCAACTCGGTGCCGTTTCTTTTTCCCTCTCTTAGTAGTATGCACATAGTCTAAAACTCCATGGGGAACCCTCAGTGTGGAGGTGTAATTCCTTGTTTATGCCCATGGGGAACAAAAGGCAACCCCCAAACACACACTCGGCCACATGCCATCTGATCAGGCAGTGATAGGCTGAGCCCACAGCTACAAAGGATGTGCGATCGTGTAACGCTGTGTCAGTTTCAACTGGGAGAAATAGAATCGCTTCCCCTTCGCACCAAATGGCACATATAACGACAGCCTAAAACCTTAAGTTGGCAGTGCTGGAAGAGGACTGTGTGATGTCTCTTTGCATTAAGTACACCTGAACTCCAGAAAGGGCAGTACAGCTAGTAAAGAGGCCAGGCCAGATTCCTCTGTATCCTTCCTCTTATCTGTTCTACTGCTGTCTCTGTTTACCCAGAATGCTAATCTCAGGGACTTCCTTCTTGTCTTTCTTTGTATATGTTCTCTCTGCCTCTCTTTCACACACACACACACACACACACACACACACACACACACACACACACACGGTTCTATGAGAACATCATGGGCTTTCAGAAGCTTCCTCCACCCTATTGTTAAGACAGATAGCTAGAATGCTTACCTTGCCTTTTGTATCCCAGGATGTACGTGTTTCTTTGACAATAAAGAACATCCATTATTCTTTCATAAAGCAAAGAGCCTCATCTTGACTTAATTCCAAAAGAAGCCTCCTCTTCTGCCAGCACACAGCCAGCTCCTGATATCAGGCTGATCCATTTTAAGACCACCTTCCAGCCTGACTTAGGGTTTCCAGGCCTTCCCACTCCAGTGATGGGAGGATTTGGCAGCAGGGGTGGGCAGAATGGAAGCGGCGTCATCTAGAATCTTGTTGAATCTTATGGCTTGACATGAAAGATCTGGTAGATTCCTGGAGTGCCACTGCAGCATGGTGACACCAGTTCTGTTGTTTTGTTTTGTTTGGGGGGGGGGCAGAAATAATGTTGCAGTGTTCCACAATGTCATTTCCCACTCCCCCCCTTCACACACTGCTTGTTTGAACAGTTGATCATCAGGAGCATCCCACTGGAAGGAGATAAGTGGCATCCCTAGCCTGATTAATTAAAACAGATTCTCGACTCCAGTGTCAAATTCCTCCTCCTTCTTTCCATCTATTTCTCCTCAAGATATACAGACCAGAGGAAGGGGGCAGCCTTAGGTTTAGCCATATAGCCCAATTACCCTCTGAAGAAGAAAAAAGCCACTGGGTAATCTGGGAACAACCTTAAGTAGGTCTATTCAGAACAAAGTCCCATTTTATTCAATGAGGCTTACTCCCCAAAAACTATTATTGGGACGACAGCCTTAGAAATGGTTGTATATAAGCTCGGGGGGTGGGGGAAGCCATGAGCTTCAACAGAGAGAGATATGCCATCTGACCTGAGAATAGGGAAATGCGTAGACAAAGAAGCATAGTGCTTCCATGACATTCTACAGATCTGCTGATATTCCTATTAGCTTTTCTGTGTACCTTATCAACCTTTGCAGGGTTGATGGCATCATACAATACCTGTCTCTCAAGCATGTTCAATCAAATTAGCAAGACCCCAGGGAACTGATATCTAATGACAGCCAAATCAGCAGATGCCTGTTTAAAAAGCGGCATGCCTGGAATGTGTGACAAATTTTTGTCAAATAAATGTATGAAATAATTGAAAGGGGAAGAAGTAATTATTTCTTTGACATTAGCAAAATTTGATCTAAAAAAAATAAATAAAATCCTGCGCACACCAAATTGTAGAACAGATGCAACAGGAAGACAGGCTGAGCTGGGAACTGTACGGGATTAGGCAAGTCCTCTTTGGGGCCTGGAAAAAAGTAGATTGCTTACAAATCAGGATGACCTGACCCTGACCCTGCAAGCTACAGGAGTTATGTCAAGAAATGGGAAAACTAGTGAATAAATAAGTAGGGCAAAGTACAACCATAAGAAATATACACCAGTCTATAATGAACAAATATAGCTATAATATACAGACATGTGGTCAGACACATGTTAAAATGGTCCTTCACCTTAAAGAGGACACAAAACTTGCCTCAGGAAATCACTGTAAAGAAACTTCCTCTGTTACTTTAGGGTTCCTAGAGCTCCTGGCTTGGATTTTATCTGGCTGAATTAAAATGTCTTGGGAAACAGAGCTCTGACTCCAAACCCAATAACCCTAAAGCATCATTTGAAACAATGACCTAGATGCCATCAATAATCATCTTTGATTGTGTGATGAAGTACTCTTTCAAGTGTGGAAGTTGTCAGTGGACTCCAGGATCAGTACCTATAACTCACTTCCCTACCTTCTCCTCCCTCCTCCTTGCTCTTTTGATCAAGTTGAATGACTTTGCACACAGACCTGGAATAAGAAGAGCTGACACCTTTGCAATAAAGGAAATATTTAACCTGAATACCATTTTGCGCCCTTCAGTTTCAAAGGCAAGACTGGCTTCTACTTGTGACATCTCTTAGAACCTTTTAGAGAACTATGACTTCTTTTATTTCAAAGTTTTGTTATTTATTTTAATATAAAAGCTTCTCTGGGGATTAGACCAGGAATGCAATGCTATACAATAGAAAGCTTTAGATCAGGAAAATGAGGTCCTTCCATTGCTGAAGGCAAATGGATGTGGTTTCTCATAACAAAGTACAAGTATAATAGTTCACCCTAAAATAAAGCAATTTTCAAAGGGCCATTTTATATATGCCAAATTATGCCTAGGTTGGTCCTATGAGAAAGGCATTTTGGGATGATCTGAAGGTGAGTGGTACAGGTGTGCTTTCTCTTCCAAACAAGAATTAACCACCACCACCCTAAATTAATTACATTTCGTAAGATAATTAAAATAAATAGAAATATTTGTATTAATTTTCCTGGCATCTGGCAGCTGGTTTAAAAGAGTTCAAAAACATTAACAGGAGAGGAGAAGAAAGACGGGAGGGACCCATGAAACTAACATGAAAACTTTCCAGTTGGCAGAGTCAAAGAGATCACGCAACTAGAGAGAATTTGGAGTGCACAAACATTAATGCTGTACCCAATGGAAATAAGACAGATTTCAATGAATATTAATGAAAAAGATACATAATAAAGAACACAATGAAAATGAATGGCACCTTTGAATTTAAATGGAATTTAATAAAATATCTATTTATATTACACCCTTCTACCAAGTGGGGACCCAAAGTGGCTTGCATCATTCTCTTCCCTTTAATCCTCACAACAACCCTGTGAGGTATGTTCGGCTGAGATATGTGGCTGGCCCAAGATGGCAGAGTGGGGGACAGAACATGGATCTACTAAATCCTGATCCAGCACTCTAACCACTGCATCATGGTGGATCTCAAGGGGCATGACTAAAAAAAAATCTGTATATCCCTAATAATTGGGTGGTTGCCAGCTCTAGGTTAGGAAATACCTGGAGTTTTTGGAGGTAGAGACTGAGTAGGGCAGGGATGGGAGGGACTTAAATGGGGTACAATAAGTGTACCTTCCGAAGTGGTTGTTTTGTTCAGGTGAACTGGTCTGTCACTTGCAGATCAGTTGTAATAGTGGGAAAACTCCAGCCACCACCTAGAATTGAAGCAGTAGCTATGTGACACCTTCCTTTTGATAATATAGTTATGAATGGATTGATACATATTCACGGTAGCCTTATACATCATCCAGACCACCAGATACACTATATTAGTGGCAGTGTGTAATAGACAAGTAGTGCTATCCTAACCAGAGTTACACCATTCTAAGTCCATTGAAGTAAGTGGGCTTTTAAGAATGCAATTTGGCTTAGTATTGCCCTGTAGGCCATTCAGATATCACAAGTTATCTTCTGAACTATTTCATTATTTGGTTTTGTAAACTTGATCCACTAATAAAGTACACAGTTCAAAAGAGTTAAAGAGACACCAGAAAGTTATTGATAAACAAAGTCTTCATCCACAAAGTTACACAGCTGCAAGTGGTCATAATTCTGAATAATATTACCCGCAACACTAACAGAAGGAAATTGAAAAGATGCTGCGAAGAAGTCATTTATAGTGTGCATGTCTAAAACCTTGCTAAATAAGGCAAGAACGTCCCCCTAAACAAAAACTCTTACTCTATTAAACAAGTATAAAACTGTCCAGAATGATGGAAAACCACTTTCACGACCACCCAATAACACAACTGGAATCCTCTTTGAAGGAAAATTGAGACAAAAGCTCCTGTACAAATCAGGGGAAGATTGCAAACAAACAAAGCATTAAAGTAAAATTGCCAAAAAGGAGAACAACAATGAGAATCTGTAACACCCTCAACAGAACACAAGAAGGCACTTAAGGAGGCAATCAGAACTAATGGTGACATTAACACGATAAAGGAATACACATCCAAGGAATCCCTGGAGCAATTTATACCCGGTGAGTATGACATCAGGGAAGCTGCATTTGAAAAATTAACACCCCATTACAGTGGAATGAGGACATTGTGTGGGAGGTTTATAAAAGTGAGATGCAAAACTTGGTAATTAGACTGGAGAGATCCACATGGTAAAATATCTAAAGGAAGATAAACTGGGAAGATACAACATATCAACCTCTCTTTAAGCAATAAGCGATGGTTTTCAAACCTTCTTGGTCCAGTAGCTAGAATATTGCACTACTGGATATTAACTTAAGAAGTCACCATCCAGCTCACATATCTATCTCTAAAGTAGAAATAGGGCAAAGTTATCTTCATTTCTTCTTAAATGAATGAGAAAGAATATGAAGGACAAATAAATGTGTGCCTTGCAGGCCCACACAGTTTGGGAACATCTGATCCTTATCTTTAGACTGCTGCAGTTCCCACCTGATCCGTACATTTGGCAAGAATAAGCAGAGTGTTCTGCTTCATGCTGTTAAGGATGTCCTGACAGGAAAGGGCACCTACATTGCATAACTGAATTGGAAATATATTGTCCATTTGTAAGTTTAGTGATTCTTAGTAAGGTTTTATCAGCTGTTTCAAATCACTTAAATTATCCTGCACGGCAAACATTTTTTAATGACAAGGATCACTATGGAATTGTAAAGATTTTTGCTTCATTAACTTCTGCAAATAGCAGTAATTAATAATTGTTGTATATACTCAGGAGAACCTTTATCAATATTATTTACTTCTGTAATCTGTTCTGTTGCTGAAGTTACCAGAACAGCATACATGATGTGCTTTCCAATATTAACCTCACAACAACCTATAAGAAGTTGTTGAAAAATAATAACTGGCACAAGGGCCTCCAATGAGTTTCATGGTTGAGAAAAGAGGCCTTCTTAGTCCATGCTTGAAAGTCTTTCTACTATGTTACATGTTTCCCCTTGCTTTGCAGATGTTTCCATCTTCTTGTAGCTAGCAATGTTCTGTTTAACTGCTAGAAAGAAGCTGACCAGAGACTCTCTATATTTATTCAGTGATAAGGTAAATACCCTCTGAACCTGCTTTGGGGCACTTTCTTCTATTTCTTCCATGTTAATGTATCCCTAAAAAGGTAAAGGTAAAGGTTCCCTTGCTCGAAAGCCAGTTGAATCCGACTCTAGGGTTGCGGTGCTCATCTTGCGGTGCGAAGAGCCAGCGCTGTCCAAAGACGTTTCCGTGGTCATGTGGCCGGCATGACTAAACACCAAGGTGCACGGAACGCTGTTACCTTCCCACCGAAGTGGTACCTATTTATCTACTTGCAATTTCTTGCTTTCGAACTGCTAGGTTGGCAGGAGCTGGAACTAGAGACAGGAGCTCACCCCATCATGTGGCACCAAACATGAAATTCCCAACATTCAAGCTAGGGATCAGTTTGCCTCAGCCCCATTCATTCAAAAAGAGTACGAGGCTTATTGAGCATCTCTTTTCCGTGTTCAACTAATGAGGAGGGGTGGCTTGCAAATATATATTTTAGTGACGCCTCTCCTAGCCAGGACTTTGCTGCTGGCTACTGAACCACTCACCTTCCCTTTAGACATCACAGTGTTAGCTGGTTACCTCTGGGGCCAAGCAGGATTTTTTTGTTGTTGTTGTTTCCCTGGACTGGCTATGGGGAGGTCCTTTTTTGCTTGCTTTCTGATGTCATAGTGGAGATTGGATTAAATTGGCCTGATCTCTGATTGTTCAGGCCATAACTAGTTGAAAGGGATTGGGCAGGCTGATCTGGATAGGTAGGGATATCACTATGGGACTTCAGGAGTGATGGTGTGTCTGGAACAGTGCATCACTGGCTGTGTGACAGAGTGTGGCTGGGAAGGAACACTCTTGGTGCTGAGCAACCTCTTTCCAAACCTTTTAGTGGCCATGCAGCTCATCAGGAAGGGGAAAGGAGGTTGAGCACCTTTTGGCACATTGGGTACAGACGATGATAAACAAGGCCAGCAGAAAACACTGTTTGGAGTCAGGGTGGATCTGCCGAACAAAAGGGAGCCATGGTCAGGCTGCCTAGTGCAACCTAACTACTTAAATATGTCAGCATATTTAATATGACACAGATCATTTATATAAATAAACTGGCTAAACCCAAAGTTCTGTTGTTGGGTACCTGGAGCAAATGGTAATCCTGCCCCAAGAAATATTCAGATTCAAATGAAAGTCATTGTGAAGTAGGATGCAATGTATGAAAAGCATGAGTTTTACCTCATACCGCGGGCTGCAATATATCTTCTGTCTACAGATGTGCTTGTGCAAGTGCTTGTCCATCTAGCTTTCAAGGTTTTTTGTTTTGTTTTTTTGGGGGGAACTCTGCTTCTAACCTCTTTCCTTGAAGACATTTCTAACCTTTTCCCTTGAAGCTTAAAGATATCCAATGAATATCAATTTATGTATTTTTCCCCCAAAGAACCACATGAGAGTTGTTGATTTTTTAAAAACAGCTGTCTCATATCTTACTGTCTCGGACATACATATTCTGGCCAGATTTAGAAAATGAAACCATTTTCTTCTCTTTTTTTCCTGCAGAAGGGGGAAATGGGTGCTTTGGGAGATTAATAGTTTTTTTTAAATATATACATCCTGTTGAATCTCAAATGCAAAATTGTATGTCATCATCCAATTGTTTCAAGAATAGAGGTGGAATTACACTAAAAGGCACTGTTCTATGATATTATTAAAACACTGGGGTTGTGAATTCTCTTATGAAAATATTGTGATTTACAATACACCATAATTGGTAAGAGGATTAAATAAGAGACTGAGCCACTGTGCTTTGAAATGGACTTGGAACTGAAATTATGATAACAGGCTGGAATGCTGAAAACTGAAAGGTTAATTTCTTTGTGTTTGGGGAATTGGTGGATTGCCAAAATATGGTTTCTTGGAACAGAGAGTAAATCATCCACTATCTTTTAAAAAATCCACATCAGTCAGGTACTTATCCAATTATCACAGAAACAAAATATGGATACAGATAGGATATTGTCAAGATGGGATTTAGATGGGATGTGAATAAATATAGAAGCACATGTATGAGATCCCTTTCCTGACAGAATTTCTGACTAAGGGCTCATGCAGATCTTGTGGCCTTACAGGGTGCCAACTTCTTGAGGGGCAGGAGATCACTTTGAATTACAACTGATCTTCAGATTGCCGGGATCCGTTCCCCTGGAGAAATGGCAACTTCAAAGGACAGACTCTATGCATTATACCCTGCTGAGTCCTCCCCTCTCTAAATCTCACCCTCCCCAGCCCCATTCCTAAATATCCAGGAATTTCCCAACATAAAGCTGGCAACCCTATGTAGCCACTGTGTGGAAGCTCTAGATAAAGACAAACAAGTATCAAGTTTGTGAAGCCTGTCAATCACTCCATGTAGCAACTGTCATATAGATTTGGAAATTGTATCCTTGCTGTCACAGAACTTTTCTTTTTGGAGAGATTTCCCTCTCCTATTTGGACACTTGCAGTACTGTGAAGAAAATTGCCCAGTCTTAACATTTTGAATGTAGGTAGATTGATTTCTGTACCCACATTGAGTCCAGTGGTGGGACTTCCAAGTTCCTATGTGGGCAGAAACAGGGTTTGTGAGACCATCTCTCCATTTAATTTAAAAGCTCAACTCTTAAATTACAACCTTATAGGTTAGGCCAATCTTATATCCCTCCATATCATGAAAAAGGTGCTTTTAAATGCCAAGTGGCGCTGCCAGAGGTAAGAGCTGAGCTGCTTCAGGAGGTGCAAGAATAAGTCCTTGGCTGTGGTCTCCACCTGGATCACCTGCAAAGGGAGGGGGCATAAGAAAGAGATGTGAGGAGAATAGCCCATTGGCAACAGGGGTTCATGGGCTGCTCAGGGGGTTGTTGTCTACCTGCTGCTGCTAACTAGCCAAGGGAACCAGGTTGTGTCTGCAAATCCTCGCGGGTCTCTCCCAGCTCCTTCAGCAATGCTTGCCAGACATCTTAGATCTCCTGGGGGTAGGTTTTGATTCCAGAGCAATGTTCAGTGCTTCAGAGAGAATACAACTCCCAGACACAAATCCTGACCTTTCTTTATTATTCCCCTTGCAGCCCCCCTAACAAATTTTTTCTGGGGACATGGCTGACATTACTCCAAACAAAAAGATCAGATTTTGAGAGGGAAAGGCTGTTGCTCTGCATTCGACACACTCAGATGCCTCAAACAAGGAGATATATTCAGAGTCCTGATGCTTGATCTATTCACACAAACACAAGATAAGATCAACAAATTACATAGTAAGCTCACAAATCCACCCAAGATCTACTGCTCATACAAAGGGTTTATTGCCTTACTGCATGAAATGATCTTTTGATCCCAGTGATAGCTTTTTTTTTCTCTGTGTGCTTCTCTTATTCTTCCTGTATTCTGTTAACTGGCCAGCACCTGTCAAAGAAGCCGTTTTGCAAAATGTATAATCTGTATGATCGTTAGTGTCCCTACTTCTGAAATGGTGCTAGGTGAACGATGTCAGTGTTAATAGCCATAAACCCAGCCCCAGTTGCCACATTATTGAAAATCTATCATCCTAATTGTGTAAATGCATGTACTGATGCACTCATAAAGATCTGAAGAAGCCAAACATAAATGAGACAGACGATAGAAAGCAAGCAAGAAAGCTATCTTTTGAAAAATGTTCTGCTTCTAAACATACTTTTTCTCCATATTCCTTATGGGAGAATCAGGTAAGATCAAGCATATGATTAACAAAACCAAATGAATCAGTAAACAATGCTGAATCTTCTATTTTGAGAATTTTTCAGCTTTGCATCTCACCCAGTTGCCATTTGATAACCAACAAACTTCAGGATAAAGTAGCAAGTGTTCAAAATCATCATTCTCAATGCAGAGATGGACTTTAATTTTATTCACTGCAGTAATCACTGAAGTTTTTTGCAGCCAGATGTTAGTGACGAATGACACAGTGAATGGTAAAGATATTGGACGTTGTTTTTTGGTTTTTTTTTCAAGTGAGCAACACACTTACAGTAGTGACCAGTCACTGATGGTGCTTAATCAGTTGCACAAGCAAGTATTTTGGTAAGCGGAATTTCCTTGTCTTTGTCCCCCTCGAAGGTAATGTCATTGCCCCCGGGGGCCAGTACCATCCACTTTGGGAACCACTGGTCTAACTGGCCCAAGGTCACCCAGTGAGTTTCCAGGGCAGAATGGAGATTCAGTGACCTAGCCAGAAACTCTAACCACTACATGTCACTGGCTTTTGTGAGGTGGCTGTTGTTGAACATTAAAGAGCAGCCAATCCTGGGTGAGTCATGCAAGTTATGCAAGTCATGTGGCATCAAGTCACCCAGATGAGTCCTCCCGCAAAAGCCAGAAACAGTACTGAAATTGGCCCTGCTCCCTCCCCCTGCCTTTTACTGACAGAAACCAAGCTTGTTGTGGTTGCCTATCAACAGCTGCTGAGCACCTCTATTTCTTAAAGCTACAGGCATTCCTTTTTAACATTTCAGGTTTTTTAACCCCCCCGAATATATGGTTTTAAAAATTTCAATTTTTTATGCAAACTTGAGCCATTGCTCATGTTTGTAGAAAGATCTGTCTTGTCCATTCATGGCTGTAATCACCAGATTTAAGTATCCTCAGATTTGTCCAAGTCTACTATTCAAATATATGAGTAGGGACTTGTGGGAGTGGCCATCCCATTCCTTCCACCTTTGATTCCCCATCTCACCGCCAATCAGAGAAGAGGCCAAAAAATTCCTACCTGGCTCCCTGTCATGCCTGCCCCCGATCCGGTGCCTGAAAGCTCGGCCGTGAGCTCAGAAACACCCCCTGACCCGGTAGCAGAGAGCTCTACCCCTGATCTGGCACCTGACAGCTCAGCCACAACCTCCTCAGACCCAGCACCAGGGATCAGGTGCTGGAGTCCTCAGAGGATCTAAGTGCTGGGAGGGATGAGCTCCCAGCTACGAGACAGCAAGCACCTGGGGCAGATGCTTCCCCACCCGACTCGCCCCCATGTGCAGATCGTTTGTGAGACCGCAGGCGCAGAGACTTGGCAGCTTGACGAAAGGAGGCACTTATATGGGGGCAACAATCAATGAGCCCTGAGTATTAACCAGAGCAGGGACCTGGCAATGACCAGTTAATTAGTTAACAAGCCAGCACAGTGTTTAGGAACATCCCCAGCTGTGAGCAAACCGTGCTGGCAAACTCGTCGAAAAACTGCTCGCCTTGCACCTATCCATATTCCCTCATCTCAGCGTGACTCTCTGGCTCCCGACCTCGGCACATCTCTGAACACTCTTCTGGCTCCTGATCTTGGCTCGGCTTATGGACTCCACTTCGACCTCTGGCTCTCTGCTTTGAAACTCGTTTGCTTGGACTGGACTGATACCTTTGGCTGATCTCTGGAACTCTCTCTGACTACGGCACTGGACTGTCCCTCTGCACCCGGCCCCAGGGCCCCGTCGTGACACTCCCTGTCAATGGGGTGACCAGCCTAAAGCCTGCACTACAGACAAGGTGGGTGGGCGGGTCAAGCACAAGATGCAACTGAATAAGGTGGGACACAGCTGGCCATTAAGGAGACACCAGGTCTGCCCCCTCTGTAAGCCCAGCTGCAATTGCAGCCCTGTCCCTCTTCCTCCTCATGAGGAGGCAAAGGCGGCTTTCCAGAAGCATGCCACTGGCTGCTTCTGGTAGAGCCAAAAACTTTGGTAATCTTTAAGATACTACCTTTTTGTTTCCAAGAGTTATTACCAAGAAAAGGAAAATTAAAACAGTCACCAAATCCCGAAAAATAATACCCGCAAATGGAATATATTAGGTGAAGCTACTCTTAAAATACATAAAACGAAGGAATGAAATAATCTTCCTAACATATGGTAAATAGTTTCATTTACAAAGTGCTAGGAATGGAGCTTTCTCTATGGCATCTTCTCTCTAGAAATAGGTAAGGGAGGCTATTTCCCTCAATAGTTTAATATGAATATAAAACACAGAGGGCTTATTAGTCAGAAAAAAGAGGGCAGAATTCACAAGGTGCTGAGGGAGAGATCAAACCCTGTAATGTTCTGGTTTGTAATTATTCCAGAATAAAACAGGCTGCTTCATTTGGGGGGTGAGATATGTAACTCGGAAAAGCTCAATTATTAATTAAGCAAGGGAGGTGGGTTGAAGAGTCATAGAATCATAGAGCTGAAAGGCACCAATCTTCTGCTCAGTGCAAAAAAAGGCCAAAGCTAGAACATTGTCAACAGATGTCAGTTTATCTTCAGTTTGAAGACCCTACATGAGGCAGAGTTCACTATCCTTAGGTAACTGGTTCCATTGTCAAACTACTCTTACCATTCTGAACAATCAACTAGTATATCTTCATGTAATTTAAGCCAATTTGACCTAGTCTTGCTCTTTGGATCAGTGGAAAACATGGCTATGCCCTATTCTGTATGACAGCTTTTCAGGTATTTGAAGAGGGTGATTGTATTTTCCCTTAGGTTTCTCTTTTTCAGACTAAACATGCCTAGTTGCTTTACCCTTTCTTTATAAGGTTTGTTTTTCAGACTCCAATAATTTATCTACATGTTTCCTGATGTTTGGCACTCATAACTGGACACATTACTCCATATTGTTTGATTAATGTCAAGCAGAGTTCAACTATTACTTTTTGTGAATTGGATATTTTGTTTGTATTTATGCCCTCTAAAATAACACTTGCCTTCTTTGCAGTACCAACTCACTTAGGCTGAGGACAGACTGGCAATTTGCTGTGGGAGCCAGTCGTGGCAAAAAAGCCCCGGAACAAACTGTTCTGCGGTTTCCCATTCACACAGCCTGGACTGCTATGGGAGCATACTGGGAGGAGGCGTGCCAGAGCATTCAGACTGCTGCCCCGGAGGTGCAGCATTTCCCCATTAATTCGGCTGTGGGTGTATGGGTGTATGTGCACATGAGCACTCATACACTCATGTGCTCATGTGCATAAGCATATTTTGCCGATTGGGGGAGGACCCCACAGCACCAGCACCGCATTGGACAGTAGAGCAGAGCACGGCCAATCATACCGCTGCTGCCTTCTGCCCAATGCGGGTTTCTTCTGGCTTTTCGGCTGCGTGTTCAGACTTCCCGTAAGCGGAGAAACGCGTGACGCACGCACACTTTAGGGATTTGCTACCGGTTTCTTCAGGTATCTTTTAAATGTGGCAGTGAAGCGGAACAGTGCAGGTTGCTACGGGTGGGGGATGCCAGGCAGATGTGCCTGTGTGAACGCCCTGTTTACTGCAGGTTTGAAGCATCACTGAAACGGATCCCTATGGGGGCAAACTGCCAGTCTGAACTTAGCCTTATAGTTTGTGTTCAGCTTCTGGGCTAACACAATCCCAAGAACCTTTTCACATGTATACTGCCAAGCCAGTGATATCTCTACATCTGATTTGCACTTTGCATTTTTCTGTCTTTAATTTTGTTAATTTTAGCTGAGCTTTCTCAGTTAGGAAGTTCATTTTTAATTTTCTTTCTTTCTTCTAAAATGTTACCTTCTAGTACTGAGCCATCTGCATATTTGACAAGGATTCCCTCCTTCTCAGACTGGCATTTGATAGTGTTTCATCTATCACTATCTCCATGACACATAAGTAGCATGAATCAGTGTACACTTTTATTTCCCGCTATAGGTTTAGTGGCTTTCAGGGTTTTAAAAACTTAACAATATTTAAATAGAGCTTTTCTGGTCTCTCTCCCTCCGCCTCTTAAAATGTGACTGATAAAGCATTCAGTGCAAACATTTTTATTCTATAAACACACTTTGTGTCATTTCTTTTTTATTTCAAGCCATGCTGTTACTTCTCAGATAACAAAAAAAAAAAAAAACCCTCCTGTGGTTAAATAGCATTTTGGCTGCTGCTTCTATCAATCTGATACAATGGACCATGTCAATTTCCCAGTGTTTGCAAATAGTATCTTGAAGATAAAAATCTATTTTTGCATGTAGCCTCATCACACATTTTATTGGAGTTATTCAGTATCTATATCTTGCATTCATGCTTCAAATATTCCATTGGCAAGCCATCTCAAGTAGAATTTCCATGTAATTCTCTATCACTATTCAGACTCCCAAACAGTTTAAATGGAGATTAATTTTCAGAAGCCATCTGAAAATTCTGGATGCTTTCCCGAAGTACACACAAATACCTCAGACTCCCGTTGAGCTGAAAGCTGGAAACCAATAAAAATTAGTTGTTTTTTAAAAAGAAAACATACCTACTTCATAAGTTTTGTAAACTAATTAGAATATTTTAATTATTCTAATACTGAAGGTAATCAAGCTAAAATTAAGCTCTTTTAAACCTCATCCAATTCACTGGGCAGAGGTAACCACCTGCTTAACACTCACATTAAACTATTAGGATCTGACAGTTCTCCGTTTGAGGTGGATATACCCTGTGCATGTTATAGTAAAGTCAAAGTCTTTATTAATATGATCATAGGCCAGCACAAATCTCAGACATGTTGTGGTATATTTATGTCCTAAGAACACTTTCCTGGGAGTAGGACCACTGAATAAAATTGAATTTACTTCTCAATAGAGCTGCTTCAGATTGCTCCCTCAGTGTTCTAAAGTGGTATTGCCAGTTAGAGTGCCAGACTGGGTTTGGAGAGATCTGAGTCCAAATCACGACTCAGGCATTATGCTCATTGGGTGGCTGGGGGACAGTTGACCTTTGTTGGTGTGACTGATGTCAGTATACAGTGGAGGAAAGAAGAGCTATGTATCTCACACTGAATCCTTCTTTAGAAGGGTAGGATTTTTTTTTAAAAAAAAAAAGTCATAGGGACAGCATAGATAGCAATACTTAATAAGCATTTGTGTAGGCCCGTGTCAGTTTTTAAGAGAGAAGAGAATAGCCAATTGTCATGAAGCCCATTTGCCCCATATGGATTATTTTCCAGTTTAATATATGCTGTATGCTGGCCTCTTGAAAAATTCCCTGAGTGGGATACATTGCATGGAATGATTTTGCAGCCTTTGGAGACAGTACCTAACTTAGAGGCATTGCCTTTACATGGGGCACTACTAAATACTATTAAGGGAATGGTAATTTGATGACATGCCTTAAGATCAGTGTTCCCTCTAAGCTGAGTTAGTGTGATCACAGTTTTTTAGCCTCCGGCTCACACATTTTTGTCTCAGCTCAGGAAGGATGGCTCCAGAGCAAACTAATTTATGCAGTAGCCAAATCACTTGCTTACAACTTTAATGCCAGTAGCTCGCAGAGTAGAATTTTTGCTCACAAGATGCCATAGCTTAGAGGGAACGTTGCTTAAGGTCATTGGAGCTTTTTAGATCAGAGAAATCCTTGAGACTACTTAGTTGCTCCTTATATTATGTCTGCTTAGTTGCTCCTTATATTATGAACACTATAGCCAGCAAGATCAGCTTTGAGTGCTTTACTACTTAACTAGTATATATCAGGATGATTGTAACCTTTACTGCCTTTCCACAAGTTAACAGATTTACAGCGCAATCCTAAAAATACTTTCCAAGAGTAAACCCCATCAAATAGACCTGAGAAGGATTCTGAGGCCGATTCTGTACAATCACTTGCCCTGGTGTCACCGCCCGATAATATCTGGGGAAATTGATCATTTCCCTACATGTTGTCCCGGATTGGCAATTGACCGGATTCTAATGGTGTTTCACCTCAGATTTTCCGTCTCTGTCATTTTCAGGATCTTTTTTTTTACTACAGGTTTGGAGTCAGGGCATTCTAGTGAGGAACTCTTGAATCGTGGCTGAACTTTCTCCACCCCTTTAACGCCCCTCTGCTTTCCCCCTCACCTCCCCTTCCCTCCCCTTCATGCCTTCCCACCTTCCCGCCTCTGTTCAATTGTTCTGCTTCCTCCCACTTGGCACTCATTTTGTTTGTTTGTTCCCCTGTGTTGCGTTGCAACGCGATAATGACCCAACATCAACTGGCATTTACATGTCCTTTTGCACCCTTTTGCACCCCCCCTCCTCCTTGGCAAACATGTACTTTATTCATATTCATTGTTTTGTTTTGCTTCCTTCCCTCCCCTTTACTTTCCTCCCTGCAACTTCCCCCACATAGCGGATGAGGGTTTTTTAAATTTTCCCACCTGTGTTGTGTTCCAATGCAATAATGAGCCATCGATGACTAGTCAAATGCCCCATTTGCTTTTTCAGCGTTTCTATAGCAACTCGCCATTTGTCTTAGCATTGTGACCTGATGCTTTAAAAGCTAACATGGATGCAGAAAGTTGCATTTGGTGTCATTGAGGCATGGGCACTAGAAGATCACCTCTATGCATCTCTCCCCCCCTCCCCATCTCACCCTGTGGCAGTTTTTTTTTTTGGGGGGGCAGCATTGCATTCTGAAGCAGTACTGTACACTCGTTAACTCACCTTTCAATATCCCTTTAAATGTCCATATGGACCAAAGTGTGGTATATTAACTCTTCATCCCATTTTCCTGGGGAATGAAATTCAAATCTCTAAACGGCCAATTGCCAGCCAGTAGTGTTGTGACGTAACCACGCATGCGCATATTTGGTTTTTTGGGAGGGTGTATACATTACAACGCACCCACCCAAGGTAACCATACAGCATGCCTGTAGGCGGTGCATTACAATGCAACCACACCTCCATTCAAAAATAAAAAAGGGGGTGGAGGGACCATTAGGTCTGGGGTAAGGCAACATGCGGAAATGAACACTGGGAACAAACCTGGGTCAGATTATGTAATGTGGAATTGCCTGCATAGACTCGGGCCAATTAGACCCGGGGGGGAAAGGGGAATAAACCGTTAGTGCAGAATCGGCCTGAGTAATCATTTTTAGGATGGCACTGGTTAGAAAGTAGTCTCAGAGTTCAGAAGACTGTTAAGGAAGTATGTGGAATATATTAACATATACTGACATCACTGTAAAGAGAGAGAGAGGGAGAGGGAGAGAGAGAGAGAGACTTTTAAGGTAAAAATTTTACTGAAGTACATAAGAAGGGTAGTGAACTATCACTGGCATCTATCACTGACAGCAGTCATGGTATGCTTATCACAACTTCTCCCACATCATTCAGATAGTATGAAAAAGTCCTCTTGCTTCCACATAAAATATTCAGAATACCCTTTAAAAGAAAAATACCCTACTAAAAATAGCACCACTACTCACTAACTCCCCCCACAAAGTAGGATCGATTTTTTTATCTAGCATATGCTATTTTTTAAGCAATGCAACCTTTCAACTCAGGAAACACATTTACCTCCCCCCAGCTATAAGAATTATTTGGATATCTGCATGGTTGTTATCCTACTACTACAGGGCTAGAGCTGTCAACTGGATAACACTACAAAAAGACCTATTTAAATTACTCATTTTAAGTTCAGGTTTGCATGCAGCTTTATATTTGAGATCCCATGTTCTGTCAGGTTTGGCCATACTAGCTTAAATAGACCACTAAATCGACTCCGTATAAGGCAGCTCCTTGCAATTTTCTTCCCAAAGTTGATGACATTGATGAGCATGTCATGCTTGGATTCATGCCATTTGAATCAGCTCTATTTATAGCATCTGAATCACACCTCAACTCTGCTATAATGTCATCTATTCCCCAAAGTTTTCAGGCTTACGTGGGAGAGTTCAGACAATTCTTTAAACAATTATTTGGCCTTTGTAAGTGCTTTTTTTTTTCCTTTGACAGTATGATTAATTCTGAAAAAATGAAAGTCATTTTTTTTTAATTTTCAAAAGATATTTTAAAGTTGTTGCATTCAACATTATCCCACACAGTTTCACATGGGAATATCTGAGGCCCCATCCTAAGTCTCCATTATCAGAAGCCTCATCAAACCTTTTTCCATCTTAGTGATGAGAGTGAATATCTGTATTATTTCTGACTAATCTATTAGTATAGTCATCTTTTGTCTTCTGTAATCAGGGCATAAATGGTAAAATATGCATAACAAGTATGGACACTTTTCACCTGCTCATTTTTATCCATTCTTGTCAGCTGCTCATAAAAGAAGAATATTCCAAAGGGAGGCAAGAACAGTCGTCTTAATTATATCAGCAATATGAACATAATCATGCTCAGTAGAAAAGAGCAAGAGTCCAGTAGCACCTTAAAGACTAACAAAATATGTGGCAGGGTGTGAGCTTTTGTGAGTCTTCACTTCTCTACTCACTTTAGAAGTGAGCAGTGACTCATGAAAGCTCATAAACTGCCATGTATTTTATTAGTCTTTAAGGTGCTACTGGACTCTTGCTCTTTTCATCTGCTACAGCCAGACTAACATGGCTACCCACCTTGACCTATAATCATGCTCAGAATGTCATTGCAATTCCAAGTAAAGTAGAAATCCCAGACATAATAATTTCTAGATTCTAGAATGGGCAGGTTGGTCTATATATCTATATATCTAATTCTCAACATGCCCCCTGTGTGCAGATATCTAAATCCAAAGATGGGGGCACACTTACCCCAAACAGCTTTTCCTGCAAACTTGGGTAATCTCCTTGGTTAGCAGAAAAATCTGAAAACTGGGGGAAAAAAATTGAGGTTTTAAATACTCCCCAAATAAAAGGCATCTGCACATGTGCAGAAAATACAACTCTCTGGGCCAGAGTCATCCTCACTACCACCCTCCCAACAGAGCTGCCATTGTCCCAGCCCAGAAGCCTGGCCCAAGCACCACCATTGAGCCTGCTGCTGTTGCCAGGTCAGCCATTGTTGCCACCGAGCCTGCTGCCACTGGGAAAGCCACCGCTGAGCCAGTCATCACCACCAAAGCTGCTGCCACTGCTGCTGAGCGCATTGATGGTGAAAGAGCAGCTGATGGGGCCGCCAACCCCTGAAGGAGCATCAGGCCTGTCTGGGCCACCACCATGCCACCCGCCACTGAGGAGGCCACCATGAATGTCACTGCTGGTGCTGACAGCCAGCAATGAAGGGCCAGGTTCAGTTTTGCTGCCTCAATGCCAGGTGCCTCCACACACTGGCTTTTCACCTCTCAGTGTCCCACAGAGCCTGCCCTGGCTACCACAAAGGATGCAGGGCAAGGCTCCTGTGATGATGAGGTGGGAGCCTGAAATAGGCATGCTGGGTTGAGTGAGGAAGAGGGAGCAGGGAGGGAAAGAAGGATGAAGCACTCACCAAGGGACAAAGAGAAATAGAGCCACTGCTGGGCTCAAAGGTAGGGAAAATGGTGGAAGAGAAGGAAGGGGGATTGACTTGGGGGGAGATGAAAATGGGAGAGATGAGGGTATTGGTTTGGGGGAAAAGAAAGAAGGGGAATTAGGTGGGAGGGAGAGAAAGACAAAGAAGGAGGGACTGGCTTGGTTGGAAAGAAAAAGAAGGGGAGATTGGCTTGGGGAGAGAAAGAAAGGGGAAGATACGGGGAGAGGAAAGGAAGCAAAGGTGAGGGAATGCCCCCCCCATAAGTTTCTTGTGGGTCCCCACTTGCATAATGAAATCCAGAAGTGTCAACATAGCAAAATGTCCAAACAATGGCAGCTTGCATGTGAAGGATTAAGGTGTTTTTTTTTTGGGGGGGGGGACCCTATCATCGCATGCTCTCCTTCAAAAAAATGATGATTGGGGAACATGGGGTTTGTAGGTTCTTTCCCCCCTCCCAGGAAGCAGAAAACAACAAATAAATGCTGTGCTTCATAGTAGGCAATAATGTCTCCAAGGATGCTCAAGAATGTTATTTCTTTTCTTTTTTTTAAAACAAATTTTTTATTGGGATACACTCAACATTTCCAATCACGTTACCAATACAATTTTTAAAAGAAGATCCCCGTCCCAACCCCCACCCCCCTAATAGGCTTCCAACACTGCTAATAACAAACAGAAAAATTATAAGGCAATCAAGCTTAGACTTAAATGCATCGACAAACCAGGTAACACATTTCAATTATATATAACCTCTACAATTTCAACATATTATATATAACAGTACATACAGTTCAAAATTCATTTCACTTCTCGTTCAATATCCATACGTATCCAAGTTATATATTTTCCCCTTCATTCTATATTCAGTTTCTAGATACAGTTTCAATCCTTCCCAGTCTTTTAAATACTGTTCTGCCATTTGTCCATTTAATTTCTTTTGTCCATTTCTGCCTCAAGAATGTCATTTCCATTGATCTGGTACTATGGAGTTTGAGTCTTGTGCATAATTCCTTCTTTCCTTAATTCCCTACTTTCGTTCCTTTCTGATAGGTAAGAGGTGGCTTTGTGTGTGTGTGTTCATTTAAGAAGGGACTGTATGTGAGAGGCATATCCTTTATCAACTTCCCCCCCAAAATTTCCCATTGATTGCTGGAAAAAAAATCAATATTTTAAACTATTCAACAGAAAAATTGATCAAAGAATTTATATTTGAAAAAAGGAGGTGGATCTGACATCATTAGTTCTTACATCCTGCCCTAAAAATGGATCCAAAATTCATGCTTACATGAACTTGCCTGGCTCATCTATTTACTGCTGCTCATGATCACTAGTCATCCCTATGGCTTTGATTATAGTACTATGCTGTTCCATTGGTGCCCGTGCATTCCTTCAGTTCAGGCAGCCTTCTGCTGATAGAAGATGAACTTGTGCTGGTAAAGCAGATGAGTCCTTGTTCTGGAAGAATACCTGGGCATCACCAGAATGAAATGGAAGGAACAAACTTAATATTAAAGTAGTGCACACTATCTAGCATATGGAACAAAGCTGATATAGTATGTCATATACATTCTTAAATTAACTGTAACCAGTCTGGAGAGACTGATTATGAATCTTACTTGCTGCTGTAATCCTGTGTGTTGCAAGCATATCCATTTCTTACCTGACTCTGAAAGCCCTATATGTACTTAAAATATTCAAATAGGGGCTACCACTTAATATGAACCTATAAATGTTTTCTGCAGTTTATGTGTCACATAATCATACCTGATATTGTGCTTTCCCTGAATAACTTTTCAAAACCTTAATAAAAACCCATTAGAAGGGTTCATGGGAAATCATTCTTGAAGGTACATCCCTAGTCTAGCTATGGTTCCATGCCATAACTAACCTGGCTTCCCAAGATCAACATTCTTGAAAATCTTTATATATGAAATCACTCGTTTGTCCACAAAGAATAATACTTGTCTTGCTGCATTTAATACAGCTGGCAATATTGTTAGAGACTGCTTTGCAGTGCTTAGTTGTTTGTTCACAAAAATGAGTACAAATAATAGTTTATGCTTTTGATCCTTAAAAAAATATTTCTTAGGCTGATGCTGTTTACTATTCATGTCATATATTTTTTTTAAAAACACAGTTTAAAAATTGTGTTGCTCCTGAAAAGCTCATATATTTAAAATCTGTCACAGTTCAGTCGAGAAAAGCTTCTGATGCCTTTCTTTACCTTCTGCTCAAGGAAAATCCACCCAGTATCTTACTGTATTCTTGTTGAGGTTTCCAGGGCAAAGGACACATCCCCAGATTGTCAAAAAAAGTCAATATTTGCATAAATCCTTTTTCTAGTTATCAAGTAAAAAAACTACCCAGTTCAATGAAATTGACATAGCAAAGCCTTTCGGAGTTGGCCATGATGATAGGGAGAGAAGCAGGGAATTGTTAAGACTGATAACTTATGTGTCAGAATGCTTTACTCTGGAGACACTGGGTGCGTTCAGACGCGCCGTTTGAGCCGTTTTCGGCACAGCTCAGAAACGGCTTTTCCCTGCGCGTTCACACGCCCAACATCTGCCCACCGTCCCCAGCCGTCACTTTCTGGAGCAAACCCCCTTTGAAACGGAGTATTTTGGCACCACTTACCCAAGCGGTGTTTTCCATGATTCTCCGTT
>JAPDNY010000009.1:49567240-49582479 GCA_029375565.1 Gekko gecko | reverse complement strand
CTCGTCTCGGTCGAGCCACTTCCGGGAGCCTCTACCCCCCTCCTCGAAAAGCTGCCACGGAAGCCTCAGGCTTCCACTTTTTGTCCGCCATTTTTTTTAATGCATCGGCGGTATGCGCATGAGCGGAGCTCCGCTCCTACGTTAATAAGACCAGCATTTAAACAGTGCCTGGTTTTAGTATTTAGACGAGTTTGGGATCTCAAAGAGGCCATTTTTGGGTCAAAAGTTTAAAGGGAAGTGTTTTGTTGAAGGGGTTCGATTGAAGTGGAAATAGTGCCATAGTAACACAGCTATCTATCTTGTGCCGGAACTCATTTCACATGTTCACTGCAGGGCATGCTTTTGGCGGGAAAGTGACACTCCTCAAAAATGTCTGGTGTGAGAGGGACATCCTGGAGGCGCGGGGAGACCCTGGAGCTCCTAGCTCTCTGGGGGGATGCTAAAATCCAGGAGGAGCTTAAATGTTCCTCTAGGAACATTGAGATTTCTAGGGAGATCGCAAAAGGGATGGCTGCAAAGGGGTTCAGGCGAAGTGCTGAGGAGTGCCGCACTAAGACTAAAAGCCTTCGCCTGAAATTCAAGCAGGTGGTGGCTGACAACCAACAATCTGGTACCTCAGCACACACCTGCCCCTTCTACGAGGAGCTGAGTCACATTTTACAGGGGAGTGTCAGTGTGACAGGGAGGAGGCTGTCACACAGCTTCCAAGAGGAGACAGCTCCTAGCACCAGCCACCAGGGCCTCCCTCCCTCCCCTGAAGCCTCCCTTGATCTTTTCCCCCTGGAACAAGAGGGAGCAGGCAACTCATGTGGCAAGTATATATCTGGGTCCATATACAATTGTGAGAGGAATCCACCACCAAGTCACAAAGCAGCCCACCCCACACTCTCCAGTCCTTGCCCTCTGGTGACTGAGGTAATCTCAGTGATGTGGACTGTTCTCATAATACTACAATAGGGGCATTTTGGCTACCAGAACATGTAGCTATTCTCCAAGTACAATCAGGCCTGTGGAAATTTTGAAATACCTCAACCTGGCAGTATGCCATGGTACCCCCCCCCCCAGAAATATTACCATGGGTGCGTTCAGACGGCATGGTGGGATTGCTCACGATTTGACTCCTCATCCTTCCCCATTCTTCCTATTGCTTCCAGCCACCTGTATCTCAGGAATGGCTGTGTGGTTGCCTGTAATAACTGTGATTCCTGCGTAGCACAGCAGGCAGTTCACCCAACCTGGTCAATTGACATCAGGCTCCATTTTCTGTCCATTCCAGAAGGAGACAGCCCCCTGTCACAGGCAGAGGAAGGGGCCGAAGATGATGGTGAGGTGAATATGGAGGCTTTCTCACCTCAGGAAGGTGGGTGAGACCAGCTCTCAGAGGATGACTTCCACTATGGTTTATTCCTGTCCATACCACTTCACATAATCAACCCCCTCCACCACCCAAAGATCTCACCCTGCCACTTCCCCCTGAGTGTTTACTGGCACATGTGCATTTCAGAACAGTAGAACATAAGAGAAGCCAATGTTGGATCAGGCCAATGGCCCATCCAGTCCAACACTCTGTCACACAGCAGCCAAAATATACCAGGTGCCATCAGGAGGTCCACCAGTGGGGCCAGGACACGAGAGCCCTCCCACTGCTGCCCCCCCTCCCAGCACCAAGAATAGAGTGCATCACCTGCCCCAGACCACATGAGTCACACAGCCATTAGTGTCTTTTGCGTAACACTCCTTTTCTCACCTGTACACCACAGGCACATCTGCATCCTCCCAGCCAGAGGCACGTGGGAGCCAAACCCACAGTAACCCAACAGGTAAGCCTGAACCCTTGAACCCCAGGAGCTGCGGCATAGCAGGGCATGAGAAGGTGGTGAATGGAGACTACAGCTGCTGCAGGTCAACCACTCCCCATCACATCTTTCCCTTTTTTCCTCCCAACCACAGATTTTCCACCGGAGTCATCCTGGGTGAACTCTCACCAAAATCCCGCCTGGCCTTTATACGGGCAAGGACCAAAAGAGTTTCAGCGGTGCAGAAGGTAGGGGAGGAGATGCTCCAGCAGTCTAGACAGCACCGAGAGGCGCTGCTGGAGGCAGGCAGACGAGAAGCACGAGGAGTTCATGGCTCTGATGACCGCCTCCCTTGAGCAGGAGAGGCAGTCCAACGATGCCCTGTGTGGGATCTTACAGGGTGCACTGGCTGCACTCACTCATCTCACTAGGACCATCAGCGGAGAGAGTGCAAGTGCCACCACACCACGTCATCCAGGTGGCAACTCATCCACTCCTGACACTGGCCATGGATTCAGAAAGAAGCGGGACAAGAGACCCAGAGAACCGTATTCCCCTTAGTGTTCTGCAAGACACTGGCATAAACTGGTCCACTTGTGTTACAGGGGGCAATGTCTCAGCAGAGATAACATAAATACCTGAGATCAGTGCCCTCTGTGAGTGCCCCAAGGAAACCGGTCGCAGCCACATGGGATCAGTGCTCAGAAGATTCTTCCCACTGTGCGGCTGTCAGTAGTTGACGTTAAATAGTTCTGGTATGCCAGTGTAAAACCTACATGTATTTAAGTTTATCTTCACACATGTAAGTGTGTGTTGCTGTTTTTTCTTTTCTTTTTTTGCCGTGTTGTCTGCCTGCTTTGCCAAGCTAGCCTCTGCCCTCAGAGCTGCTGTCTTTTAGGCACTGAGTACGGGGATGCAGTGCCAGAAGCAAACCAGGCATAACAGCGACCCTGTTTTGAAAAATGTAACTTTATAAAGAACTTTGTAAAACAGTAAACAATTAAAACAGTGCAAACTCAACAGGAACACAACAACAACACAAACAAACAGACTACTCCCCCTCTTCCCCAGCTTCCTCCTCACTCTCCTCGGACTCCTGCTCCTCTGCCTGCGCTGCCACCGCTGCAGTGAGCCTGAGGCCTTGGAACTCCCTGCGGAGTCTCAGCATTGCCCGCTCCACAACTTCAATTCGGCGTGTATGTCCATCCTCTGAAATGACAAGTACGTGCTCAGCATTAACACCGTTATGCACAAGGGAGTCCTAGACACCCACATGATCCCCTATCCACTGTGACTGTGAACTTGGTAGGATGCTCAAAGGGACATCTGAAAGCCACCTTACAGTGTGTTCTCCCTGGCCTAGGGACTCAGTGGCCAGTGTACCTGACCCAGGACCCTGATTGCACAATGACCAGGATGGATCCTGCTCCTCAACTGAGCAACCTTCCCTGTGCACTATTCTAGACACAGGCATTGCCTCTTCCCTAGCCAACACCATTTTGGGGCTGCTCCCTCCAGTGCTCCCCCACTGACCCACAACAATATTGCTTCCCTCCCTCCAACAAAATACACACACTCAGTTGTCACTGAGGCCTCTTGAGGACAACAGCATTTCAAACAAACTGTGGGCGAGAAGCAGCCTCCTTTGCACTGCAGCCAGACCATCCAAAAGAGCCAGGTCTGAACTCCTGACATTTCCCAGAGTGCTCACCAGGGGAGAAGTGATGTCCAACACTGGTGCTGGTTCTCACTACACGGGAAGCCACTTAACACAAACTTACAGGATTCCAAAGGCAGGGGCAGGGGGCTCTGACCTTCTCAGTAAACCGCAGTGTTGTGTTGTGTTGTTATGGTTGTTGTTATTGCAGTTGTCAGTTTTTTAGGTTCACCACAGCAGTGGTAGCTGTTCAATAAAATATGTGCTGCTACCTGCCTGTGTGCCCTGGATGTCTCTCATATTCCTACTGTTGATCACAGGACTGGGCCCGAAAGGATACTCACGGGTCTGCCGAATTGTATCCACAGTCGCCCTGAGCAGCTCCATGCTGACCTGGAGCTGTTCAAGGGTGGCCTGCATCAGCTCCAGCCGCTCTTCCTGAGTAGGGGGAGGGGCCTCCGCTGCCACGAAGCTCGTCTCACCAACTGCTGTGAGAGAATGGGTAGCCCTTAGTATGTGCAAAGTTATTCCCTGGCAAGACAAGCAATGGCTCTTGCTCTTACCACTTGGGGACTCAGAGGTGGCCTCTGGTGCAGCTTCCTGACCCCCTGACTGGGCGGAGGTCGTCTCCTGTGTGTCAACTGACCCTGAAATGAGTGGTTGAAAATCAAAGGTTAATAGGGTCAGGCAAACGTACGCACTTCCTCAGTCAGGCACTAAGGTTTACATCCCAGTATAGTTACCACTCCAGGCACTGATCCTTGTGCATGGACAGATGACTTCCCAATAATACATCTAAATTTACCTCTATACGCTCACCACAGGGGATCCTGCGGTCTGCACCGCCACGCTCACATATAGTCCTGTTGAAAATGACACAGGAGAAAATATGCTTATTATATGTTTTGCTGTGTTCTCTCAGCCAGGTCCCCCCTTTTACTCCTCTATGGTGCTCTAATCTCCTGAGGACCCACTTACACTTCACCTAGGGTGCAAGGCTAAGCCAACTGTGCTTTCCCAATCTAGACCCAGACATCCATCAAACTCCATGGTTCTGTCATGTGGGTCATGGAAAACCTCAGAAGACCACGCTACTCTGACCTTGTGGTAGGGATTCCAATTCAACCTAACCTGTAACCATTGCTCCCTCTCAGCAGAGGAATCTGTGAGCTGGAGGCCATAGAACTGCAATCCTGCTAACAGCAGTTCAGTTTAGAGGGAACACTGGCTGCAACTGGTATGGAGAAGACAGATATCCACCGGCAACAACCTCCCAGATCTGCAGTGATCTGTCAAATGGCGTGCATTGCCAGAGTACACTAGCGGACCCCCAACCCCCGAAACGTTTCCCTTCCTTTTTGCTTGTGATTATTTTCTTAGAAAGTTGGTTCCTTTTACACGGAGAGAAAAAGGGAGTGATGCTACAGCCACTCCCCCTACCTGTGCAATGTGTGCTATATTTGCTTACCGGATGCATTCCCCCTTTCAGGAGAGGATCCTGGGGAGTCTTGTAGTGCTGCCTGCCGACAGCTCCGTTTTGGCCGGTAGGATTCTATGGGAAACGGGAAGGGAAAAGTTGGTGGGGCATGTAAGCGACAACTAATGGTGCACTCCAGTATAAGGGGGGGGGCATTGTACTCACTGGCAGGTCTCCGCTTCTCCCAGCTGGGGTTGCCCGCTTGATCCCACAGTCTGCGGAGCAGATTAAACCTGGGTGGCCGGCTGCTGACAGGGGGTATCCCCCATAGTACTCTAGTGCTTCAAAAAACGCGGCTTTGTCCCTTTTGAATTTGGCGTGACATTGAGCCGCGCTTCTGGGGTGGCCTGCCTCAGTCAGAGCAGTGGCCACCTCCTCAAATATGCTGAGAGTTTCTAAGTGGGTGCTTGTCATCACCCTGTCACCATAGCTCTTCTCCCAGAGGAAAATCAACATGAGTTCTAGCTCATCCTCTTGCCAGAACACACCCTTTTGCGGTGAGGCAGCCATCCCTACACGAAGTTCAAGCAAGAGTGTTGGTGCGCATGTACGCTTGGGTAGAGAAGCGCGCGAACGTCAATCAATCGTGTACTTCTGAATGAATGTCAGGGATTGGGGGGTGGATTTCGAAGATTTTTTGACGCTTCCCTGGAGCCAATTGGCTACTTTGGGACTCTGGAACTCAAACTGTCCTGTGGGGGGGGGTGGAAGTTTTGGAGAGATCAAGGAGAAGTCTTTGGAGGCACATATTAGTTATAACAGTTTATGGGCTGACTTTGCAAAACTTCCAGAAGTGTCCCCAATTGTCCCTGGGATAGTGGCCACAGTGGTAGACCACTGTACTTCTCCACAGAAGTGTCCACCCTTGGGTCGATTACTATCAAACCCCCCCCGCGCGTTGGTTACCGAGGTCTAAATTTCAAGCGTTACTTTGCTCATGCGCACTTACGCCCCGCGCCCAAAACTTTTTACAATGGCGGCAGCGAGGCGTTTGGGCGTGTTTTGGCAGGAGGAGGAAGTGGAGAGCCTCCTGGAACTCCTGCATGACATGGGTGCTGGGCCGATGGTCATGCCCAGCACCCACATGCCCACAATGGCCATTTTCAGAAGGGTAGCCAGGCGCCTTACTGCTCAGGGCTACCTCAGGTCCGGCTCACAATGCCGGGCAAAATTCAAAAGGGTTAAGGGGCATTCTTCGATGCACTGGAAGACTGGGAGGGCTTCCCCCCAGGAGTCACCGGCCTCCCCACTTCCATCCCATGGCACGTCTGTGGGCACAGGCGGGGAGACCAAGCTGGACTGAAAGAAAGAGCCCCATGTAAGTCTTTAAGTTTCTTCCGCCTCTTCTACTCCCCCTTTTCCAGTGCACCCTTGGCAACCTCAGTGCAAGGAGGGTATGTTTTCCCTACCTAGGAGGAAATGTATCCCAAAACCAGGTCTGCTGACAGACACTGCAGCTGTGGGGACATAAATTTCTCTAAGGGATTTGGCCAGTGGCATATAGGGGGTAATGTTTACTTCCTTTGGTGAGATATGTTAGGTACATTAAGCCTTACTTGACTGTCATTAATTCCCCCAAAAACCAGGTTTTGATTTAGTGTACCTTATTTAGTTGCTTGTAACATCTTCACATGTACAAGGAAAAGAAATGCATGTCTGATTGGTCCAGCAATAACTGCCATCCACATCTTAACCAATACACTTTTCTCTCTTTAGACACACCTCGAGTACGGAGAAGGGGATGGTCCCAGAGAGCCCGGGTACTCATGCCCACCTCCTCCTCTGAGGATGCAGCCATAGAGGATCCGGGGCAAGGACCATCTGCAGGTGAGTGAGCCTTTTGTGATTACATCCTTCACACACACACCCATTCATTTATGTGACTACTGAAGTGACAGCTAATCCCTTCTCCAACCCCCACCCCGGCCACTGGTAAACCGTGACCTGAACAAATCTCCCCCTCCTTTTCCTGTGGCCGGACCCTCCCAGCCACCGATGGAGAACCTGACTCTTTCCTCTGGGGACACTGGAGCGGGTGAGGGGACGATATGAATAAACCACTGACTGCAAATCCCAAATCTGACATTGAGCTGAAGTTAAATGTTTCCCCCTGCAGGGACCACCTCTCCTCTCCCATCAATCGAAGGTGAGCCACAGCAGGATGTGCAACCGCCTGGAGATGTGGTGGTGGTGGTGCCTTCGGGGGACACCGGAGAGGGTGAGTGGAGAGTGTCACTCCAGTTGTTCTTGAATGGCTGCTAGATTTCCCACACCCCTTGATTTGGAGATATTTCTGCAAATTCGAAGCAGACCAAAATGCCCAGCATCTGCTATGGTAGAGGGCACACATTGCAGACAGCTGTCTGTCCACACGTCGTGCATTGGGAATAATTTGTGTTGAGCGACCACAGTGGCTGTTGTTGTTTGGAAGTGGGAGGTTACGGTGCATATGGAGTTGCAGTGCTGATGGAAACAGCAACTTGCGAGGCCACAGTGCCACATTTACGGTACCTCTGTAAGTACTCACACAGGTCTACTGCTGTTTGGAGAAAGCTCGTTGGACCACAACCTCAAACAAACTGTGTGCATTTCAGATCTGACGACTGAGGAGCAGGAACAGGGGCCGGGTGGCGGAGAACCCATCCGGGTTATTTCCTCTGCAGATTCGGCTGCAGGTAAGATTATCCTCAGGCTGCCCTATGGGGAATGCACTTCTTGCTCTGATGATGAGCTGTACCCTATTGCCCATAGGTCAAGCGGTGTCACCCCAGGCTGCCGTGGCTGCGGAGGTAGTGAGGTCCTGCCCTGGTTGCCAGGAGGTGGAGCGTCGGCTCCGTGAGTTCGAGGACAGGGTGGACACCAGATGTAAGTCCACTCTGTTAGGTCTTGCTGGGCACACCCTATCCAGGAGTAATCTGGACCCCGTGAGATGTCCAGGCCACTGTGAATTGTGGTGGCAGGAGGGTGGCAGTCCAAGTGACCAGTCCCAGGGAAGGGCTGGGGTTTTTCAACAACAAGAAGGAGGGCTGAAAGCTAACCCCATCTTGAGCCCAAGCATCTCCAGAGATAGGGTGATGGGGGTGTGGGGACAGAGGACCTGCATTTTAACTCCTGTTTGTTTTCTGTGCCTGGTTGCGTTAAGTGCCTGGGATTATTCCCCTTGCCTAAATTATCCATAGTCCGATTACAGTTTTTTGAGTTTCAGGGCCTGGTGTGCCTTGGCTACTTAGTTCTTCCCAGGTTAGGACATTACCAGGGGCAAAAGGGAGGCCAGAGAAGCAAAATGGGCCAAAATTGGGGGGTTGCCAATTCTCCAGGGGTTGCCCAAAGATTGTGGTACCAACTTCCCAAGGTTGGGGAATCAGCCAGAGGGGTCTCGCTGTCTTTCTAGCAGGGCGGTATCAATCCAGTGAGTGATGGCAGCAAGTAATGAGGGAAATAGCCCCATGAGACAATGTGGGCAATGTGGGCAATGTGCATTTGCTGACATGGTTTCCCTTTCTGAAATACCAATCCCCAGCATATGGGCCACTGTTACTGATATGTGATGATCTGACTGCCACAGCAAACTGTAATCCCAAGGTGGATTCCACAACAAGGCCATGTCTAATTCCCCCCCCCTTCTTTCACTCCACAGTCCATCAGGTGCTCAACCTGATTAACACCCTGAGGCAGGTTGTGCGGCGTCTGCGCACTAACGTTGCGCACATGGAGCACGCATTTCAAGCTGCCAATCTGGAGCTGGCGCGGCGAGGAGGAAGACTAGTGTAAATGTTATAGTTTTTTTTTGAAGTTCTAAATGTTGTTAAAAGGTTAAAATAAATTTGATATTTGTTCTTTAGAGGCTTATGTGTCAATTAACTTCTTTGGTAACCCAAATGAGCCTTCCCGTCCACCACCGAGCATGTCTCTACTGAAAGGGGACAACGGAGGGCAGGTCTACTCCCCATGGGGAAACTGGTAGCGCAGGCCCAAGAAAACACAGCTCAGCCTTTCTGTTGAATAAAGGTTTTACTGCACCACAAAATCTAATAAGACAAAGTATTTTTTTAACAAACGACAACAGCGTCAACAAGAATTCATAACATAATATTTACATAAAGCAGGTTTTATAAATGTGGGGACATTTATAAATTATAAATCCCAGAGCTCCAGCCCACACCTGGAGGTTGGCAAGCCTATCCCTGATACCGTTTCACGAGATGTAGTAGTTAGGAGCATGGACTCTAGTCTCGGAGTACCGGGTTTCATTCCCCATTGCTCTTTCAAATGCGGCTGCTGGTGTGACCCTGGGTCAGTCACAAGTTATTTCGGAGCTGTTCCCGAAAGAGCAGTTTTCCAAAGAGGTTTTATAAATGTGGGGACATGGCGTGGTGGGGAAAGTCAGTGCCTACGCCGCCTCTGCCACCACAGCGTGATTGCGGCACGCACTGCCCTCCCCTCCTCACGGTGCCGCTCATTCCCTCCTGGCTGAGGTTGCTGCGAGAGAGAAGTGCTGTGTTGCACCGTGGCCTCCACAATGACCAGGTGGCCACACTCCTCGCAGATGTTGTGCAGCACTGCACAGGAGCACAGCACTACATTGAGGTTCTGCTGCTCCACCTGCAGCGCAACCCGTAGGCACCTCCAGCGAGCCTTTAGCCGACCAAAGGCCCGCTCCACCACACACCTGGCCCGCCTGTGCGCCCTGTTGAAGACCGCCTGCTGTGGTGTCAGCACTCCCGTGTAGGGAGTAATCAGCCAGCGGCGCAAGGAGTACGCGGCATCCGCTATCACCAGGGGAGGGATCTGAACCCCCTCAATTGTCACTGTGGGGTTTCCGGGCACAAATACTCCGCGGTCCATTGCCCGGATGAGCCTGGAGCGCCTGAGTAGGTGTGCGTCATGGCTCCTGCCTGGTTCACCCACTGTAACGTCCAGGAAGCGTCCTCGGTGGTCCACAGTCCCCTGCAGGAGGACTGAGTGGAAGTGCCTCCTGTTGTAGAAGTCTGTGGCTTGCCCTGGTGGTGCCCGGATTGGGATGTGACAGCCATCCAGGGCTCCCACACAGTGTGGAAACCCAAGCTCCTCGAACCCCAGCATGACCTGGCAAAGGTAAAGGATAACATCAGTGTTCATGGCCCAGGCTACCTTGCTCTACCTAGATTTATCAGTGACAGTCATACTTATTACCTACAGTACTTTATAATTACAGCATAACTACTGGTTTGTCCATGTTCTAAACTCCCAAGACCTTATCCTGGTGGGACAGTTATCATTTTTACTTTCAGGCCCAATACAGTCTTTTTAACGTAGACAACAGTGCCCACAGTTGCATATGAGGTTACCTGATGACAGTTACAAAGTGGAATGCTTGCAAGCAAGATGTGTACACCTATGGCATTGCTTGACACACAGATGACACAGCCAGTTTTCCCTCTATGCTGTGGCATCTTGTGAGCAAAAATGCAACTTGGTGAGCTAAAGTTTTGAGCGAGCGATGTGGCTACTGCCAAAAATTACCTCACCCTTGGGGCCATCCTTCCTGAGCCAAAGTCAAAAAAACGGGTGTGCTTGCTCACACTCACTCCACTGGGGGGGAGAGGGAGAGAGAAAGCACTGAACACAACCATGCCTGTATCACTGGCACCCCCTAAGTTCTTGTTAAAAATTCTGACAATTATCAAGCTCCCTTTTGTAGTAATTGCCATCTGGACAGTACCACAGTAGTGTTCCTCCACAGATGTCACTGACTGGTCACCATTACACCCTTACATTCCCTGTGCTTTGGGGGACATGTTAGAAAACACCTAATTTCTGTCATGTGTATGCTTTACATGGGAGATGCTTACCTGTCCAGGTGACTGAAGACATATTGTTTGGCGCATCAGATGTGCCTCAATTGTGAGGCAGACCTCTGCAACTATTCCAGCCAACGTGGATCTCGCCACACCAAACAGGGAACCAACCACCCGGTAACAGGTGGTGTTGGCCAGCCATGCTATGGCAATGGCCACCCGCTCCTCTGCTGGTATGGGGTCCCGCATGGTGGTCTCCTCGTGCTGGAGATGTGGCCTGAGAGCGTCCACTATCCACTGGAAGGTGGCCCTGGTCATCCGGAAGTGCTCTAGCCACTGTTCATCCTCCCAGACGATCCGAGCGTAGACGTCCCAAAGTTGTGTTGGCCGAGGATAGACCCACCACCTACGTGGGGCCCTCTGCTCTGCCAGTGTCTGAAGGAAGGCCATGTTGAGGGACTCTGTCAGGACAAAGCCCCTCATTCTGGCTCTCCTGTGCATGAGGTACCATCTGACCGCAATCAGTCTCCTCACTCTGATGGCCCTCAACCTGCGTTGCAGGTGACAGGCCACTGTGAGAAGAACCTGAACAGTCAGGAACACCACCAAGCACTGCTCCTGAGGATTCATGTTGCTCCCTCAGTGCAAGCATCTGAAAAGAGCGGGAAAAATTGTTTTATAGGGGAGTGAACTGCTCAGGCGGATTGATACAGTCATGAGAGTGAAGGCACAGCTCTCTGCGGAAGGGTAAAAAAAAGCTGTGATTTGCCTTAATCATTATGCGCATGTGCGAAATAAAAAAAACCTATTCCTTGCATGAGCGCCTATGCGCATGCGTGGGTCGCGATAAAAATAAAAAAAAACAGCGAGGCACGCTTTCCGCGCGCCGGAAGTGTAAACGCCAGGAGGCGCAGCAAAGCGGGATAAAGGAGGTCAGTATGATCGCGATTGTCCGGTTCAAATATAAGCCGGTTGAAAACGGAGCAATTTGAACCGCTCCAGCACGCTGTCTAAACGCACCCACTGACTCCTATGAAGAGATTCTTTTCCTCACTCATGTATATTCTACCATTGTGAGATTTGCCTCAGCAGGATGACAACACCAACAGTAATCAGGGCTCGTGGTGCTGTGGTTCCGCTAGTATTTCCTGGATTAGTTTGCTAAGTAGCTATAGAAAACTGAACCTAATGTGTATTTTTGGAGGTGATGGATGGTATCAGTTACTTTCATGAGGGGTAAACATCTTTCCTGGATTGTTGCCAGAACATTCTAATTAGTTACTCTGATACAGTATTTGTATACCTTTCACATGATTTTTTTTAAAAAAAAAATGTTTATAACTTGCCTTTCTCCCCTTGAGAAGACTCCTCTCCTCCACTTTATCCTCACAATAACCTTGTGAATTAGGTTAGGCTGAGAGTGGGTGACTGGCCCTTGATCACCCAGCAAGCTTCTATGGCAGAGTGGAGATTTGAACTTGGTCTAACCATTATCCTGGTCTAACCTGGTCTAACCATTATCCCGGTCTAACCATTATCATCAGCTATTGTTACCATTAAATTCATAAACGACAATGTAAATTGATGGCACAATAATAGCTGCAAAGGTAGGTTAAAATGTTTCAAACAAATAATTTTTACACAAATGCATTGATTAACATTTATGAACTTATTTTATTATTGTAGACTTTGAATTCATACCTTAAAGAAGACAGAGTTGATTTTCTGATATTCTGCAATGTAAGCTGTCAGAATCTATCTTGCACGGCTTGAAAAACCACTTCTGCGAATGAAGGGCCTTTGTACAGTTGACTGGGTCCAGACTATCCATCTAGCACTCCAGTGATTTTACAAGAAGTTCTGAATCAGGCTGAATGACTGATTTCTATCCACTAAGGGCCAAGCTTGTTATTTTCATTAGTTATCTGCTCGAGCAATAGAGCCATTGACATTCTGTAATCAATTCACTGCTTTAAAAGTTCTACCTCTCATTTTATTTTTTAGCAGCTAACAAATGACAAATCAAAACTGATAGTAAGCAGTGAGGCTAAGTGATTTAGGATAAATATAGTAGCACTGGTAGACAGGATTCTATAAGCAGCTCTCTGTATACAAATGGGGTGTGGGGGGAGTAGAAGAAGATTCAACAAATGTAAAGCTATTACAGATCAGGAAAATACATTTACAGAGAGCCAGAGCCAGTGGGCTGGCTCATTTTTATATGAGATGTCTGAATTATGTTGACAATCTAATAATGTCCCTGAGTAGCTAAAGGCTGGTATAAGCCTGCAGGAGACAGTAATGCTCCCACAACATCTTAAGTCATTAAAGATATCATGGAGATAAATTAGACTAATGTGGTTTGAAACTCATCATATCTCTTGCTTTTAAGAAAAGAACTTCAGTAGATAAATGAGTATTAGCTATGCAGTACGCATATCTGTAAATGTGAATGTATGCTTCATTGTGGATAGTTTTCGGCATAAAGAGTATTGAACCGTACCTTCTTGTGAAACATCACAGTCAGTTTTCAAAGCTCAATATATAATTAGAAGAGGAGGGAACCACCATTTCGGTTGCAATCAGATCATAGTGATTACTTTACGCAAAATCACAGAAGTGACATTATATGACAAAAGTAATGATGTGTGGGTGGAAACCAGCTGCGTTGACATGCAAAATTAGAGACATTTCCTGACTTTATGTTATTCTACATGAAATATAGTCAAAATATTGTTCTGTGCAGCATTTCAGAAATGCATCCAAAGGGTTTATTTCTTTCTGCTTCAAACTTTAATGTATTAAGCCAACAGGGTGATTTGATGAAATGGAAACATTTTTTCCCCTCTTTCCCTCTTTAGCTGCATAATTTCAATTCATTTATATGATATTGAAATTGTACTTGTTATTAATAGTTGATAGTGGTACCATGCAATTATTTGCCCCATACTTTTCCAATTTATCAATTTGCAGAATTCCGGCAAAATATAATATCACAATAGCCTTTTAAACTGCCTTTGTTCCCTTCACATGTCATATAGGATGCTGTGCTCTGTTTTGATTCTGATGTAAATGTTTTGAAGATCGGAATAATCACACCAGGGTGTAGGTGGAGTAAAGAAATAAGCATTTTAATTGAAACAGAATATATATATTCTGTTTCAATTAAAATGCTTATTTCTTTACTCCACCTACACCCTGGTGTGATTATTCCGATCTTCAAAACATACATATATATATGTATGTATATAGTATGATATGCACAAAAGTAGAGTAATCAAGTCATATAGCTAGGGAACTATAAACACACAGGAAATACATGTAGGTATGAGTTTTCTGCATACTCACTTTCATAGATTAACACCAAAGATTCAAACCAGGAAAAGTTAAGTTCCACTACATGTCCCATGCCAAATGCTGCATGAGCGTCATAAAAACTGTTACAAGCAAAATAGTGTACCTTATGAATGAATGAATGAATGAATGAATGAATGAATGAATGAATGAATGTACCTTATGAAAGCAATTTAGAGCACTGACAACTTTTGTTAATGGAAGGTAGGGCTTTGGCAAGGTTAGAAAGTTCCTTGAAGAAATATAGTAAACATTTATATTAATTATAAACATGGAAGTCAGAAAACTGAGGCATAGTTCATCAACAGAGAAAACAATATGGGGTTGCCAGGCCTCTGACCTCAACCCCCAAGAGCCCTAGGGGGCAAGGCATGGGGAGGGAAAGTGACAATTGGAAGTGATTTCATGATACTCTAGAAAGTCCCTAAAACTCTATGGGTTTACCATAAAGATTTGGAGAATTACTAGAGTACCATGATGTTGATCTATGTTCCTACCAACTGTTCCCCCCCGCACACCAGTCATTTGAGCACTGGAGGAGACATGACAGCATGAGAAGAAGTTTGCCAGGTAGGACTGGGCAAATGTTATCCCTAAAAATAAATCATGGTTCAAGCTCCTTTTGAAATGGGATATCCATGATCAGTAACTTCATTCCTTTCCTTTCAAGCAGGCACATCACTGAAGATTTAGAATTTATTGGAGAAGTCCCTATGAGGAAAAACAAGTGTTTAACCTTCTATTTCCATACTATTTCCCTGAATTAAATTGTTTGTTTTCTAAAAAGTATTAGCTGTTTGAGGTTAACTGGTTTAAAGAGTAATTACCCTGTTCTTAGTAGTACTCTGTTCAGTAGTCTCAGAAGGACAAATAAATAAAATCTCCCCCACTTTCTGATCTAAACCAATTAGCTCTGATCTCCCCCCCCTCCACACACACACACTGGCAGTTCTATAGTGTTTGTGACAACACTCCCCTTTTAGTTTCTATTTCCCAATCCCTTAGCATTCACTATGCCATAGCATTACCAATCACATGGTTATTTTACAGGCTTGGAAAGGGCTGGTACATTGTTTTTGTTTCCAGCTGTCATGTTTTAGTCTAAGGAGTAAAACCATAGAGCTTCTGTTGATTCCTAGAGATACCCATTTTCAATGTCCAGATTGTATCTGAATGTG
>JAPDNY010000009.1:49401684-49567140 GCA_029375565.1 Gekko gecko | reverse complement strand
TATACAGTGCAATCCTGCAATTTACTCCAGTGTAAACCTATTGACTTAAATGGGCTTACATTGGAATAACTCTGCATAGGATTGCAATGATAGTGATGTTGCTAATGTCACATGCCCCATGGCCCCACTCCCAGCACTCCCACTAATTGGCCAAGCTGAGCCTGGCAACCCTAGGGAGAGTGCACATGCCTAAGACTTGCTTTCATGTTCATGTACATACTACATGCTGGGGTGGTATATAAATTGCATTTATCTTTGATTTATTTTTTTAGGTATCCAGAAAACCTTGTTGTATATATCATATATGAAATCAAAAATATTATATAATAAACCCTGTTAAAAGCCCATAGGGTGATGTATTCCCAAATTCTTTATCATTATTTCTGTTCAGATTTATCTGTATATTCTTATTTGGAACAATATGGATCATTCTGCTAGAAAACTGGTAAACACACCTTAAAGCTAGAAAGCAGCTATAGAATATGTACATTACATGCCTCTGAAAAACAGAAAATTTAATTTAGTAAGGGACTCAAATGAGTAAGAGTTAAGTATATTTGTATCTTTCTTTATGCAAAGGAATTAAGCCATTCCACATTTCACAGTGTGGTGTAGTGGTTAAGAGCAATGTTCCCTCTGAATTAGTGAATGCTAGCTCACAGTTTTTTAGCCTCTGGCTCACACATTTTCATCTTAGCTCAGGAAGGATGGCTCCAGAGCATACTAATTTATGCCGTAGCTGAATTGCTCACTCACAACTTGAATGCCAGTAGCTCACAAAGTAGAATTTTTGCTCACAAGACTCCGCAGCTCAGAGGGAGCATTGGTTAAGCATGTCAGACTAGTATCTGGGATAACCAGGTTCAGCCCCCCACTTGTTCTATGGAAGCTAACTGGGTGACCTTGGGCCAGTCACACTCTCTCTGCCTAATCTGTCTCACAGGACTGTTGGGAGGATAAAATGGAGGAGAGGAGAACAATAGAAGCTGCTTTGGGCCCCCATTGAGGAGAAAGGTGGGGTACAAATGAATGAATGAATGAATTAGATGAATGAATAAATTCCAGTAGAAACATAACATTACTCATTTTCAGTTATGTAAAAATCCTTTGAACATAATCCAAAACAGGAAAACTAAGGATGTCTGTCATTTCTCTGTTATGCAGTTTAAAAGATATCAGTTGGTTCCACTGTTATTTAAAGTAAAATGTGGATATGTGGTAAAATAGTCTATTTACAACACTTTCCAAAAGGAAAGCTAGAAAAAAAGACACTAATGAGGTGAGTTTTCTATATCCACACTATTATTAATACAACATGTTGGTGAAAGTAAGAAAAAAACACAATTTGATAGATAATGCAGGAACAGAATATGGTTTAATATATACTACTGTATTCATAAATTTTAATAGAACTATTTATCATGGCAGGAACTGTTAAAGAATTCTGTAGACTTTCTGCCATTGTGGTAAGATGAATGATGAATCAGATGCAACACAGGGTTCCTTAATAATTTATTGGGTCATGAGTTATGGTTTTATTCAATTGGAAATTATTAGATGGGCTTGCCCCAGGCACCAAGCATGGTATATGAAAAAGAGAAAATAGATTAAGCAAACACTCTATGAGTTTAATCATTTCAAACAGGGCACTGGATAATGGCCTTGACAGATTTGTCATTAATTCCATAGACATTTTTACCTCTGCACAACATAATCACAAGACGGGAGTTGTCAGTGAAGCCTAGGAAATGTGGTGTTTGTAATGAATTGTCTGCATCATCTATTATTTTCTTGTGAATGATTTATTCTTTCTGTGTGAGAAGACAATGGATAACAGGGAAAGGAACCATCTCTTTTACCAAAGGGGAGGAGGAATCATGCTGTGGGTAGATTTGCCCCAGCCCCCATCTTGTTCAAACGAAATGTGAGGCTCCATTGGCTGTGAAGAAAATAAAGTAGCCAATCAGATGGCTGTTTTGCCCTGCTGTTCCCTCTCACTTTCAGCCTTCTTACTGTGACTGAGAGGATGGATCTGTGACCGCAATTACCTCTTAAACTGCTTATCTTGTGTGAGTGTATCCAGGAAGTATGGGTGCTGAGTCTGTTACTGCTTGCTGTCTGTCTTTTTATTATATAGGAGTTCAGAGGGGATTTTAGTAGGGAATATTTTCAACCCCCCTTCACCCATCCCAAGGCTTGTTCATTGTAAAAAAAAATCAAAACAAAAGACCAAACAAACCCTAATTAAATTAAGCCATTGGTATAAATAATAGGAGTAGCGACCATGCTGAGGCTCCCCACCCGGGCATCAAATAGAAGGTCTGGACAGTTGTTGCTGTAAGTCAGTTTGTCTATCAATATGAGTGGGCACTCTTTGTGGGCTAGTGCAGCATGGGTTGCAGTTTAATGGCTGGCCTCTGTTAAATAAAACTGTGGATGATGTCTTGTGGGAAAGGGTTGAGTGGAAGGTCAGGTTTAGCTAAGCAGCATGTTCTAAAGCTTGAACCCTTGGCAGGTTCTACTTTTGCCATTTTGAGTTTGTCAGCTCTTGCTGCCTTGCTTTTATTTTGCTCCCTGTCACCATGTTTAGATGGGGAGTTGCTCTGCTGTTTGTGGTGATATTGCAGGCTGGTCTTTAGTTCTTGGGGGTGTTGTTTTCTTCACCAGTATCATTTAGGTCTATGTGGTGGTGCCATTTGTGACGAATTACTACATAATTTCTATCAGAAATGGCACCACCACATAGACCAAGAGAGGCATATGGAGGTGACGGAGAGGAAACATCTGCTGAGGATAATCCTAGTCAGGATGTAGGAATTGTGAGAATGAAAACTGAACTGGTGAAAATAGAAGTGGAAAAAGAATTAGCCAAAATTCAGGCAAAGAGCCAGTATTGAAAATGAACAAGAACTATAATTAGCCAGAATTCAGTCAGAACAAGAAAAAGCTATGATGGCACAACAGGAGACAAAGAGGGAAGCTGAGAGGGAACATGTAAAATAAATGTATAATATAAAGATAAGGAATTGCAGTTATGGGCAAAATTACTGCTTCCACAGAGTAGTGTAGAAAGTAGCTCAGTGGACCAAAAGAAATTTCCACATTATCAAAAAGGGGATGGTGTGGAGGCATTTCTCTTCAGTTTTGAACTAACTTGTCAAGATTTTGGGTTCAATATCAGGACAGAATGATTTATTTGCACGCACTGATTTGTGGAGGACTGAATGAAATTTACTCAGAAATGAGGAAACTTCAAATTATTTGCTTTTTGCTGAACCTGCTTGTGGGGAGGGTGGGGTAAAAATGTCAAAAATAAATAAAATAAATAAATAAACAGAGAGGGATACAAAGTTTTAAATAGTAAATAAAGTCACCACTCTATTAGACAAGATAGAAAGGGACTTGGGAGAATCTCTTTTTCCACACCTCAGAGAAAACTGAACATAAGAACATAAGAGAAGCCAATGTTGAATCAGGCCAACGGCCCATCTAGTCCAACACTCTGTCACACAGCGGCCAAAATATACCAGGTGCCATCAGGAGGTCCAGCAGTGGGGCCAGGACACTAGAAGCCCTCCCACTGCTGCCCCCTCCAGCACCAAGAATAGAGTGCATCACCTGCCCCAGACTGAGAATTCCCATCTATACCCTGTGGCTAATAGCCACTGATGGACTTCTGCTCCATATGTTTATCTAATTCCCTCTTGAAACTCTCCATGCTTGTAGCTGCCACCACCTCCTGTGTCAGTGAATTCCATATGTTAATCACTCTTTGGGTGAAGAAGTATTTTCTTTTATCTGTTCTAACTCGACTGCTCAGCAATTTCATGGAGTGCCCACAAGTTCTTGTGTTGTGAGAAAGGGAGAAAAGTACTTCTTTCTCAACCTGCTCAATCCCATTCATAATCTTATAAACCTTGATCATGCTGGTCAAGCATTTTAACCTTTCTTCATAGGGAAGGTACTCCAACCCTTTTATCATTGTAGTTGCCCTTCTCTGCACTTTTTCCAATGCTATAATATCCTTTTTGAGATGTGGTGACCAGAACTGTACACAGTATTCCAAATGAGATCGCACCAATGATTTATACAGGGGCATGATGATACTGGCTGATTTGTTTTCAATTCCCTTCCTAATAATCCCCAGCATAGCGTTGGCCTTCTTTATTGCAGCTACACACTGTCTAGACATTTTCATTGAGTTATCCACTACAACTCCAAAATCTCTCCCTTGGTCCGTCTCTGTCAATTCAGACCTCATCAACATGTATTTATATTTAGGATTTTTGGCTCCAACATGCATCACTTTGCACTTGGCCACATTGAACCCCATTTGCCACGTTGACGCCCACTCACCCATCCTCGACAGATCCCTTTGGAGTGCCTCACAATCCTCCCTGGTTTTCACCACCCTGAACAACTTCATGTCATCTGCAAATTTAGCCACTTCACTGCTTACTCCCAATTCCAAATCATTAATAAACAAGTTAAAAAGCATCGGACCAAGTACTGATCCCTGTGGTACCCCACTGCTTACCACCCTCCACTGAGAAAGTTTCCCATTTATACTCACTCTCTGTTTCCTATTTATAAGCCAGTTTTTGATCCACAAGAGGACTTGTCCTTTTATCCCATGACTATTGAGCTTACTTAGGAGCCTTTGATGAGGAACTGTATCAAAAGCTTTCTGGAAGTCAAGGTGAATAATATCTATTGGATCCCCCTTGTCCACATGTTTGTTCACTCCCTCAAAAAACACTAACAGGTTAGTGAGACAAGATTCCCTTACAGAACCCATGCTGAGTCTGCCTCAATAGTTTTTGTTCATCAATGTGCCTACTAATTCTTTCCTTAATAACAGTTTCCACCAACTTACCTGGTATCGATGTCAGACTGACTGGCCTGTAATTTCCCGGATCTCCCCTGGAGCCCTTTTTAAAGATGGGAGTGACATTAGCTACCTTCTAGTCCTCAGGAATGGAGGCAGATTTTAAAGAAAGATTACATATTTTTGTCAGGAGATCCACAAGTTCACATTTGAGCTCTTTCTGAACTCTCGGATGAATGCCATCCAGGCCTGGTGATTTATTAGTTTTTAAATTGTCCATCAGTTGGAGGACTTCCTCTCTTGTCACCGCAATCTGATTCAGGTCTTTCAAACCCCCTTCCAAAATCAGTGCTTCTGGAGTGGGCAAGCACTTCTCCTCTTCCACAGTGAAGACAGAGGCAAAGAATGCATTCAGCTTCTCAGCCATTTCCCTATCATCCTTCACTACTCCTTTTACTGAGCCATCTAAAACCAACCCCGTGAGGCAAAACACTCCCCAGCTAAATAGAAAGAGAGGGATAGTATGTTTTAATTGCCAGGAACAGGGACACATTGTCCAAAGTTAGACAAAGGAAAACAGCAAACTTCAGCCAAGACTGTTGATTTAGTTAAAAGTACAGAAGCAGTCACAGAACTTACACCAGATCCTGTACCAGAAGAAGCCCAAACAGCGAGGCCAGCTAGAGTCTTGCAATATGGAAGTTGCACGAGGCTTTAAACATGGAATGTTTGGAGTCTATAGAAATAGACAATGAATAAGTAATAGCCTGGATGAGATACAGAGGCAGAAGTCACCTTAGTAAAGACTAAATTTGTAAAGAAAGAACAATACTTATGAGCAAAGTTCCCTGTAAGGTGTGCTACTGTGCACTAGCTCACAGATTTCCAAACCTCAGCACAGGGATTTTCATCTCAGTGCAGGTCCAAGAAGCAGATGGCCCTACCTTCCCCACCCTCCCACTCATCAACTGGCCTGGTTGGTCAACTGTTTTGGAGGGAGGTCCAGCACCTGGCTGTGGGCCTTATGAAGGGAGGCATTTGCACCAGCCCAGCCCTTCTTTGTGTTCCTACAATGACTCCATGAAGAGCCCTCCTGCTGTGCCAGCTGGTAGTGCAAGCTGGGACCCAGAAGCCACTGCCCTGCCTTGCTGCATCAGGCGAATCTCCCCACTGACTCTCCTGCCAGGGAGGAAGGTCAGGAGGCCCCAGCCAGGCCACTTGTTTTTCTTCCCCCATGGGCTCTTAAGTTAAAAGCAGTGTGAGACTCTTCATGAGACTCTTGCCACAAGTGCCATGGGGGGCCTGCAGGGGATCCTCTCTACCAGGGAGGGAGGTTGGGAGGGCCCTAGCCAGGCTGCTTGCTGGGTGAGATGAGGGAGGCTGGGGGGGGGGTCTGTGGAGCTGACTTCCAGGCCACCTGGTTCCCATCCCAGGCTCTGAAGCTGCCAGGGACCATGGGCTACTTGTTAGGGGAGGTGGGGGCCTATGGAGCCAGTTCCCAGGCAGACTGGGACCCATTCTGGGCTCTGGAGTTGCCAGGGGGCTGTGGGCTGCTTGCTGGATGGGATGGAAGAAGTGGGGGGCTTGCAGAGCTGGCTCTCAGACAGCCTGAGTCCCAGGTCAGGATCTAAAGACCAGAGATAGGTTGAAACAAGATTCTATTGGCCCCATATGGGAAAAAGCATCAGGGCATTTTGCAAGTCTTGTCAGGTATGCCAGCAAGTGGTTGAGGCACAAGACAAGACAAAAAGACTCTTACAACCAATTCTGCATGTGTGTGAAGCATTCTCTAAAATCAGAGTGGACATTGTAGGGCCAATCACCAGAACAACTTGGCAGGGGAATAAATATATTTTGACCATAGTGGACTATGCAGCAAAGTTCCCCGAAGCTATACCTTGAAGGGACATGAGAGCAAAAACTGTAGCAGAAACTCTACTGATAGTGTCTCCAGGCTAGGTTTTCACAAGAGAGGGTCATGGATTTTGGAACCACAGGGTGGATGAACTACTGGAAAACACTGGGGTTGCACATTTCATTTCCACTATAGATCTAACAAAAGGATATTGGCAGGTGGCCATGGATCTTAAGAACCAATCTAAACCTGCTTTTGTGAACAGAGAGGGACTCTTTTGAGGTCACAGTCTTAGCATTTGGTCTTAGGAACAGCCCAGCCACATTCCAGAGGCTGATTGATAAGTTGTTAACAGGGCTAAAAGACTTTACTCTTGCTTATATAGATGACATAGCCATTTTCAGCCAAACATGGAACGAACATCAACATCTGGTCATTGTGTTTCAGAGAATATAGGAGGTTGGTTTGACCGTAAAAGCCTTAAAATGTCAGATAGCAATGAGCCAAATGAAATACCTAGGGCATGTGCTTGGAGGTGGAATTATAAAACCTGACTGGAGCAAACTGCCAGTGATCCAGGAGTGGCCTGGACCCATGACCAAAAGGCAGATCAGAGCATTCATTGGGGTCGTGGGATATTATAGGAGATTCATCCTTGAATATAGTTCTATCACTGCTCCTTTGTGTGAATGCACAAAGGAAACTTTTCCTGACAAGATGACTTGGACAAAGTCTAAGCCATCTCAAAAAGGTACTAACCACAGAACCATTGTTAAGGGATCCCAGCTTCATGAAACCCTTTACCCTCTATACTGATGCATCTAATACTGGTATAGGAGGCATGTTAATTCAGAGTGGGGAAGATGGAAATCAACATCCTATCCTTTACCTTAGTAGGAAGTTGGTGGAGAAACAACACCTTTCTGTGATTGAAAGGGAATGTTTAGTAATAGTGTGGGCCATAGGTAAGCTAAAAATCATACCTATGGGGGAGAAAATTCACTTTATGCACTGACCATTCACTGTTGTGCTGGTTAAACCAGGTGAAGAGTACAAACAGCAAACTGGTTAGATGGAGTCTTCAGTTAAGTAAAGGTAAATGTTTCCCTTGCTTGAAAGCCAGTCGAATCTGACTCTAGGGTGCAGTGCTCATCTCCATTTCCAAGCCGAAGAGCCAGCACTGTCCAAAGACATTTCCATGGTCATGTGGCCAGCATGGCTAGATGCTGAGGTGCACAGAATGCTGTTACCTTCTCACTGAAGTGGTACCTATTTACCTGCAATTTCTTGCTTTTGAACTGCTAGGTAGGCAGGATCTGGGACCAGAGACGGGAACTTAATCTGTCATGCAGCACTCGGATCTCAAACTGCTGAACTACTGATCTTCTGGGCTGCGGTTCAGCATCTTAACCACTTGAGCCACACAGCATTTACAGGACTTCAATTTTGACATAGTGTACACAAAAAGGAAGGAGAATGTCATTGCAGATGCACTCTCCAGAACTACCTAATGGTGGAGGTTGTTAAAATAGGTTGTTGATGCACTTTGAATGTTGTTGGTTTTTTTTTACTGTTGCATAACAATTTTATTTGGGTTAGTTACTCTTCTTAAAAGGAATTTTATTAATTTTCCAAAAAGACAAAAAGAGACACAGACAAAAACTTCAGGCAAGTTGGTTATATGTTGGTATAAGATGTTTAACTTTTGGTATTAAAGTGAACAAAAAGATAATATGCACCCACATGCTTTACCCATTGCATAGAAGAAGCTTGTGAGAACTTCCCCTGAAGTAATGAACTTAAAGGGTGGACATGTGGTGGGCTGCATTTTTAAAAAGCTTAGAAGTGTTGTGTAATCAGATTAAGGACTGTGAAGGGTTAATTATTCACAGAGCCAGAGGGCCTTGAGTGACGGGCTGCTCCAAGAGATCTAATATGTTAGCTTCAGTTGAGCAGAAAAAGACTTCTGAACTGGATGCTGAGGAGGATTCATTCTAAATTCAGCCCTGACTGAGAGTAGTTTAACACAGATGGAGAACTGGGGGGAGTTGGCAAGAGGAGTGGGTAGTTAGGAGAAGACTCCTATTCCGGCCAAGAAAAGGGGATAAATCTTCTAGCAAGAGAAGAAATTTCTGTACTTAGTCAAAACAGGGAGATAGCTCTGAAGAATGGAAAGATCCATGGTCTGGTGTGATTAGAGACTGCTTTGGATTTAGGTAACTGCTTGTAGCCCATTTTCCAAGCACTTGTCTTTTTCAACAAATACATTATTATATTTCCTTTATTAAATACTAGGAATAAGGCCCATTGTGGAAATACATACAATGAGCTCCAGAAAGAGGCTTTGGGTGGGTGCCCTGGTCTTGGGCACTCAGCATCAATTTGCTGTGGTGACCTCAGCAGGGTATAATGACACAGAGTTTACCATTTTCTCCAGAGGAACTGATCTCTGCTACCTGAAGAGAAGTTGTAATTTTCAGTGATCTCCAGCCCTCACCTGGAGATTGGCAACACTTGTTACCCAGGAGGAAATGGCTGGTTTGGAGGGTGGGGTCTATGGCATTGTACCTGTCTGAGGTCCCAGCCCTCCTCAAACATCACCCTCTCCAGGTTCCACCCACCAAATCTCCAGGAATTTCCCAACCTGGAGTTGGCAACCCTATCTCCTTCCCAGCCAAGCATCAACCTGCCATTATCTGCCCCTCTGACTTCAGCTTTGCATCTCCTCCCCCCTTCCTCTTGGAGATCAGTTGTAATTCCAAGTGATTTCCACCCATCTCCTGAGATTGGGAACAGCGGTTCCCCAGAAGGGAATGGCTGGTTGGGAGAGTGGAGTCTATGGCATTGTACCTGTCTGAGGTCTCAGCCCTCCTCAAACCTCTCCCTCTCCAGGTTCCATCCCTCAAATCTCCAGGAATTTTCCATGGAGTTGGCAACCCTATCTCCTTCACAGCCAGTCATCAACCTACCTTTATTTCCCCCTCTCTCTTCAGCTTTCCATTTCCTCCACATACACATCTGCAGCCTTTCCCGTGCTTGGAAGCCTTGACTGCCACAGAGTCAACCATTTTCTCCAGAGGAACTCCAGATTTCTGCCATCTGGAGAGCAGTTGTAATTCTGAGTGATCTCCAGTCCTCACTTAGAGATTGGCAACAATGGTTTCCCAGGAGGAAAAGTCATCTTTTTCTGCAATGGGGACCACAGCAGCTTACATCATTCTCCTCTTCCCCTTTTGACTTGCACAACAACCCTGTAGGGTTAGGCTGAAAGTCTGTGACCGGTCCAAAATCACCCACTCAGCTTCTACAGCAAGAACCTGGATCTAGCAGAACCTGCTCTGAAGCACTGACTGCTTTGCCTAGGGCAGCCAACCTCCAGGTGGAGCCTGAAGATCACCAGGTATCACAACTGAACTCCAGACAACAGATCTCCCCCCCCCCCGAGAAAATAACTGCTTTAGAAGGTGGGCTGTATGGCATTCTGTTCAGCTAAGGCCTCTCCCCTCCCCAAACCCTGGCTTCCATAGACTCTTCCAGAAAATCTCCAGGAATCTCCCTACCTGGAGCTGGCAACCTGACTCAGGACTGGCCCCAATGAGTTCCTCTCAAAGGCCTGCAAAGGGATTCCGTCCTTTGTCTGAACCAAGCTTGGTTGCCTACTGTGGCAAAACGGGCTCCAGTTTATCACTCAGCTGTTTGCCTCTCACCCTCGTCCTGTGTGCATATTTCACTCCTTAAATTCGCTTCCACAATTCACTGAATCATCACTGCCTTTTTAGAGGGAAAGTGAGACCTCTGTGGCTGAAACTCTGTGTTTGGAGATGGAATCCCCAATCTTTGGGGGATCCCTGGAAAGTTGGCAACCCAAGGGTCTGGCCTTTCCTTGCCTCCTTGGGCTACTCCCTCCCTTTGTTATTGTGCAGAGCGGGGGAGACTATGTGGTCAGAGCACAACACAGATTATTAGCCCAAATAAATGAATTTATCTAACTATTTACACAGTTATGGGGCATACACACACTATAGGAGTAAGCACAAACTATGAACCAGCAGGACAGACACCCACAGAGGTTAAATGTCATCCTCTTTCCCTACACACTGGCCTCTGGCTCTCTGCTCTAGCCTCTCTCTCTCTGGCCCAAGAGAGCAGGGAGATTTCCATTCATTCCCGAGTCCAGCCAACTGTGGAGTGGCTGAATTTCTGCTACCTCCAAGGGTTCACCCACATCTCTGGCTTGTGGCCTGGACAGCCAGGTCAGCACAGGCAGCAGGAGCCTTTCCTAACTTCCTGTAGGATGAAGACGGCCTCCTCCCTGGATGGGCTGCAGTCTATATCGATGCTGCCCTGCATGTTTGGACAGTCCCTGTTTTCCCGCCCTTTTCTGCCTTGGGACAGCTGGGAACTGTAGTCCAGCAGATGAGGAAGGCCCATTCAACCCAGTGAGTGATACTCCTACAGGCCCCTCTCTGGAACTACAGCTCAATTAAATCTTATGGTGGAACATTTGAAACAAACAACCACAGACAGCAGCCCAGCAGCCATCTTACAAACAGAGGTAACTGCCATTTTGTTACACCTACCAACAGCCACTCAGGGAAAAGTTAAGTCCCACAAAGGAGGCAAGTAGGAGAAGCATCTTTGTCAAGAGACAAAGCCATTTGCCAGGAATTCTGACAGAAAAGAGTGGCTGAAGGGGAAGTGGGTGGGGAAGAGGAGCAGACCCAGCACCTGACCAATGGCATGTGAGTACTCTTGAGTGGCGGCTGGCAGGCCAATGGCTGAGGGAGGGCATTTTACAGCCAATGGGAGTGCATGGAATCTTGCCACCCCAAGTCAGCTTTCTATATAAGGAGAGATGTGCCTCAGGCCAAATCAGAATGTTAATTTCACCATCTACCTGCTTCCCTGCACCTGTATCAGAAAGTTCAGAAGTTATATTATTTGAATAGACCAGTCTTCACAGAACAGATTTATTGTCGACCTGGACAGCTTATCATTTGTTCATCTATTACCCATGCTGTTTATGTTACTGCTTATATTATTCACTGGAGACACAGAGAATGAAACAAAGTAACTAATTTATTCAACTGGTCAGTGTAATAAAGTAACTGTGAGCTGAGTGCAAAGACTATATATATTTACAGTTTAATACTTTTGAGAGAGTTGTAGTCATGAATACCACAGTAGATATACTTTTTATAGTCAGCTGTTTTTGAGAGGAACAGTATCCAAACCCTGCCCATCTACTAATTCACTAAAGTCCCTACTGGACTCCCTGCCTAATCAGTATGAATGGGTTTCTGACTTACCAGGGGGCATTTGTGCCTCGGGGGGGGGGCCTTGCCAGGCCAGGCACCATTTTCAACCAGTTGCTTTGGGCCCATGTGACTGGTGCGGTCGTCCTGCATCATCACTCCCAGCCACTCAATAGCAGGGGGTGGGACCAGGTCTGTGGGCTTAAATTTTGCCCTCCTGCCCTCAAGCTCTCATCTAGTGGCAGCATTGGCACTGGGATGGATGCTTTGGAGGGACAATTGGGCCTGCATGCCCATCATCATGGGTGGGGGCCTAATTTAGAGGCTTTGGGGGAATGGGTTAAAGAGGCATGCCCAGCTCAGAGGCTGCTTGTCGGGATCACACCAGGCCTGCGCCCAGGTGCTCTCATATTGTTGTCATCCCAGGTATTCTCCTTCAGCAGACAGGCTGAAAGATGGGATTTTCACACTGAGTGGCAGGTGAGTTTTACCCACATAAAGTGTAGTCTTGTTGTTTGACTGGCATCCTGCCACCAATCCCTTCAACACTATGGGTGCAACCTCCCAATCTCTCTCCCCAGTCAGTCATTTGTTAAACTGTTTTCTTTTCTAACATTCTACTCTTCCTCTCACCCCTACCCAAAGGGAACTGACTATAGCCAGGAAAAGCAAATTCTTCCTTGTCCACTGTAGTGTGGATGGTGCTATCACTCACTGCATTCAGGGAAGCATGTAATGGACTTCCATTTTAGAGGGCATTTATTTATTTATTTGATTTATATACAACTGTTTTGGCAGATTTGGCTGAGTGCATTTTAAACTCTCTGTGTTATTCCCTCCCCCCCTTCATTTGTGTGTCCTTGCAGCTTGTTGCTAGTTTGTTAGCCATCTTGAGTCTAAAGTGAAATATAAAAACTTTAAATGAATATATAACTTCATATGAATTTCAGTTATGGATGAAATGCATACGGAATCCATTCAGGTTAATCTATTCAGTATGTTACTGGTTACCCCCATCACAATATGCCTTACAAGGTTTAGCATATAATATGCTGGGTGCGTGCTAAATCCAATCACTATACCCTCTCACAGGAGCTAACTCAAAAGATCCATTAATTCAGGTTCTTAAACCTTATAGCTGCCAGTTACCTCCAAATATTTTGTGTCTGTAAAGTGAGAATTTACAAGGCAGGCATCTGTGTTCTATGCATGCATTCCATGTATGCACAACGCCATATCCCATTAAACTGCAAATTAAAGCTGATAAGATGGGTGAGGGGTTACACTTTGCATGCACAAAAGACTACTCTGACTGTTTACAAACATCTTGAGGAATAAAATACACTACAACACTAAATCATGAATACCATCAGTACATCCTCTGCTTATCCAGACAGCATGCAAAATAATATTGTCTGCTAGCAGTTCTAAGTGCTATTATTGCATCATGAGTCTGTTGCTCTAATGAATATTCTGACCTCAGGCAAGCAATGCTACACTTCAATAAAATGAATGCTGTTTCTGCTACTACTGCTGCTACTAGAATGTATCAGGTTAGGGCAGAGAATGTGAGTTTTCAATTTAAGATTAACTTCAAGGCTTGATTTTCCATTTTGCTCCAAACAGCTGAGCACAGTTGAGTAAGGTGAAATGGCAGAGCAGAGCAGAACAGAACAGAACAATCTTCATCACCATCTCAGCTTTATAATGAACTAGGAGTAAGGCCCATTGTGGAAAGAAATACAAGAAGCTCTAGAAGGAAGCTCCAGGTGAGTGTCCCGACTGTGGCTGGTACGGTGGCACAGGGAAGGGGAAAATAGAGGGAGGCAAGCCGTGTTTATTTCCTTCTGCTTAGCTATAAGGCAGGGCTGTCTCAAATCATTTTGCTGCCCCAAGTGGGTAGTATGGGAGGACAGCTTCATGGCAACAAGTGTGGTTCCCTCCACCCCTGACTTATGTTGATTTGGGATTAAGCAGTGGCTGCTAAGGTAGAAAATCACCTCCTCCTATGCCATGTCTTCTGGGTTCCAAGGGTCTGGAAAGTGGTTCCATAGCCAGTTACAGAATTGCCAACTCTGGGTTGGGAAATACCTGTAGATTTGAGGGGTAGAGCCTGAAGAGAGCAGGGTTTGGGGTATAGAGGGACCTCAGCAGGGTATAATGCCATAAAGTCCATTGCCCAAAGCAGCCATTTTCTCCAGGAGAACTGATCTTGGAGATCTCCAGGTGCTGCCTGGAGGCTGGCAATACTAAGGGGAGGGCCAGACCTGTAGATTTAAGGGGTAGAACCTGGGGAGAGCAGGGTTTGGGATGTGGAGGGACTTCAACAGGGTATAATGTCATAGAGTCCACTGCCCAAAGCAGCCATTGTAATGGCTGGGAAATTTTCTGTAGGGGAAATGATGTGATGTGGCTGGGGAACACAATGATTTCTGGGAGATCTCCAAGCCCCACAGGGAAATTGCAAACTCCAGTGACCATTTAAGGGAAGATTGGGATATGTATTTTACCTCAGGACACATTTGATGACTCCCAACAGCAATAACAAACTGTTTAGAATGTTAGAGGCAAAGGCCAATCAGGCCGCATATACAAATGACCTCTGTGTTCCAACTGGCTATTGGGGGGAGAGGAACAGCAAACTGTTTAGAATATCGGAATCGAGACTCAGGCAACGCAGCCAGTAGATAGGGACAGCTTCTGACTGACAGATCAGGGAGCCAACTGATTTGGGAGCATATGGAATGTTCAGGAGAGTCCACGACCAAAACAGAATTATTATATAGAGAGATAGGAAGACCTGTATTGGGTGCCTACTATGGCTGCTGTGCTTTAAAATATATCTAAGGATGTCTGAGAGATCTAAGATTCAGAATTCACATTTCTCATGAAATGCTCCTGTGCCGTAACCAATTTTTTTTGTGCTTTCCAAGTGTGTCTGTGTGTGTATGTTTTTGTGTGCTGTTTACTATCATGGAAGATAAATCATATTTTTTCCACTATTCTCAGGACCAGCTTAATGGCTTGTGTGACGTGGATCAGTCTGGGAGTGGACTGATGGGGACAGATGGTGCAGCATTATCTGTGCCCATGTGGTAGGACTGTGGTGGCCTAATTGGGCTGCTGCAGAGACAGTACGGGCCTCAGTGGGGGCTGGGGGAGGAAGCAAAGTGCGGCAGCATGGTACGGGGGGTATTCCCTGGGGCCAGGTGACTTCTCTGACTGATAGTCCCTGAGGTGCATGTGGACAGAGGCTGGGCTACCCCCCATTGCCAGGTGCAGGGTACCCAGCCCATTTAGAGGTTTAGCAGGACAGTTGGTGGGCCCTGGTTTTAGGACCATCATTCCTGATTGTGATTTGTGGCCACAGTATGGACTTCTGGGTGGCTCATCGGGCCCAGAGGTGCCATGTTGGGTTACAGCTTGGTCTCAGCAAAGTGGCTGAAGTGGACTGGTTGGGATGTTTTTGGGGCTGTGGTGGGCAGGGCTCCTTCTGCTGTTGTTCGAGGGGAGGAAGGGTCCTCCACTTCACTGCTGATCCACCTGGAGGGGAAAAATCCAGGCCTGATGAAGGAAAAGGCACTTGTGGTGCAAGCAATGGCCAACTTGGAACTCATCAGATGCCAGTGGCTGGACATTCTGATCATGTAGTCTGCCATTCTGCCATGGAGGGCATGGCAAGGGGTTGGAGACCCTGGGGGCATGGCCAGGGCTTGGAAGAAGGCAAATAGGAAGCTGTGTAAGGCCATGGACAGTTTTTGCTGCACCCCGGAATACGGGTGGGATGGAAGGACCTGTATCAGGGGGATGGCATGCACCCAACCCTGTAGCCATGATTTTCTAGTTGGTGGGGCTGGAGCCAAGGCAAGGGAGTGGGAAACTTAATTAGATTAAGTAATAATAGCTCTTCCCAGTGTTCCACTGGGTTCACAACATCACATCAACACATACCTTGCTACAATTCAGGCTCTCTCTTTATATTAAAGGGGGGGTGACAATTATGGCTGGGGGTGATAGGAGCAGAAAGCAAAGAAGCTCGGACCTGACTGTTGAGAAATGGATGAAATGAGTATTTCTAGCCAGGATGCCATCCATCCATCCATCCATCCATCCATCCATCCATCCATCCATCCATCCATCCAAGAGAACAAGGCAGCCAGTGAGTGCCAGGGCCAGCACTGAAAGCAAGGTGCTGCAGGGTCCTAAAGCCCAGCTCTGAACCAAGTGGCTACAGTTGCTGTGGTATGGACACACAGAGACCCACCTGCCTGCACCTCTCTCTGTTCAAGTTTGCAAGGAAGGTGACAAGCTGCCCAAAGTGCCTCAGCACTGCCTGCAAGTGCCAGGATCCAGCCCTGTGTGGCTCAGAGCTCTTGGCACCCTTTTCACCAAGCAGTGTGCCAACTGCCACTTCCTACTCAGAGCAGCTGGAATGGTTGAAAAGGAATGCAAAAAGCTGGCAGCATGGGAGGGCAGAGCTAGCAAGCACAAAGTCAGGACTGGCTGGGCATGGTGTGAGTGCACACAGCTGGAAAAAAATTCTAAAAATTAAAATACTTTAAAAAAAAAAGACTTTACAGGCTCAGATCTTGTGGGGCATGGCATGTAAGAGAGGGGACGTGGCCCTGAAATGTCCCATCATAGCTACAACCAGCATGCACCTGCCAGAGTAGGGCAATGACATCTTTTTGGAGGATCTGCAGCAAAGGCTGTGGGCTGCCTTGGGCTGACTGGTGGTCATAGGGTCCTAAGCAGAGGCTTGGACCTGGTGTTGGCAAACTGATATAGAAAGAGGTAAAGCAGATACAATGAGCCTCATAGAACACTTACCCTGTCTTGGAGAAAAGGGTCCATCAGGATCCACCTGTGGGCTTTGTGGCCCAGGGTGGGAAATGGGGGCTGCCTTCAGAGCTGTTCTAGCAGTGCTTCACCCTTTAGCAAGTTTTGCAGCCCGGGGGGACTAGGGCCTTACAGGGTGGCTCCCAGTTAGCTATGCTGGCCAGGGACAAGCCAAGTGGCATGGCACACATCTGGGGCATGGAAACTCACCCAACATATGGCAAAGAGGTAGTCAGAGGGCCGACACCTGCCTTGCCTGAAGTCCACATCCAGATTATGCCCTTGCTATAGTAGTTGTACATAATCAATAAAGTGGTCCTTCGTTAATCCCAACTCTTGTTTCTGCCTCTTTATTCCAACTGGGGAGGGGGGCAAAATAGTGTTTCTAGTCTTTCAAATTTACAGCAACTGTAGCTCTGCCTGTAAGTTAAAACACAACCTCTGTCACCTACAAGGTTAGGGTGAATGGGTTGCCTTTCACTGACAGGGTCATCCTTCCCAGTCTACAAAACAGATGAGCTGCATTGAAGGGTAGGTGCTGTGCCTTTATCTCCTATTATGTTCCCTACCTGCAAGCAGCCCAAATGAAACCTTTGCTCTACATAAATATGCATCCCCAGAGAAGAAAATAGAACAACAAATGCACGATTCATATTTATGTACAACCTGTTGAAAGCCCTCTCAGAGTCAGTAAGATATTGTAATGGCTGGCAGGAGCAGGAAACACTGTTCACAGAAGCACCAGATGGGATTATCATGAATGGTGGGAAGATCTGCTAATTGTTCTGGTTGGCCAATGTCCCTTTTAGACACCTATCCATTGAGTCCATCTTTCCCTTGCTGCTCATTATGGTTCCCTCTTCCTGGAAGTGAAACCAGGCCTAGTGATGCTAGAATAACTGCCAGATTGGAAGGGCTTCTGATCACTTTCAACTGTCTTAAATCATGTTGCTCAGGATCAGAGCATTCATAGTATTATCAGGCATGGATCAATTGAGAACATCACTTGTAATGTTTATCTGCACATCCCTAGTTGCCAGCCAATCAGTTTTACTTAGAGAAAACTTGAACAATGGTCCTTTAATAGATATGGGTCAGGGAAGAGTCTTTGCCTGGACAAAAAATTCTGGCATTGCCTGTTTGATTTCTAGATATCTTTGAAGTACCTGGAGTACTCATGTTTCTGGCCTCTCTCTCTACCCCATCCTTACCTCTAATTTTTTTTAGGAATTTTATTAACCTTGTACCTTCCCCTTTAATTTTAACACATAGGCTTAGTTTTGACTCTTCTGTTAATATTACAGGTTGTTGTTTTTTTAAAAAGATATTTTATTATTGTTCTATTAAATATTTATATCTTCTACTACTTGAAATAATTTTACCGGTTCATTTTTTATTTACCTATTTGTATGTAACTGCGATCCTGTTTTTAAACTGGCTTAATTTATGTTCATGTAATCGCTAAGAAATGTTTTAATGGAAAGAGTGAGATATACATTTTAAGTAAATATGTATTTTCTTATTCCTTATCATTTGCTCCCCTCCCCGATAAGTCCGTAGTGACATGGCAGTCCAACCAGAATATCTCAGCATGAATGAACATGTTTTCAAGATCTTGGGGAGATTGTGTGGCATTTTACAGACAACGCCAGTTTCCAGCAGTGGAAGGGAGGCTTTTGATTTCTCCTTCTCTTCTTGAGGGTTCCTGGTTCACCAGTATCAGGACTTTTTTCCAGACAGCACAGTGAGCTGCGGTGGGAGGAGGAAGCAGGACATTTCTGTTCTATAAAGGGACGTGCTTGCCTTTAGTAGAAACCAGCCTTTGGATTCAGGCCCATAAATGAAGTCTTTGGAAGATGAAGAATTTGAATTATCATGAAAGATAGGGGAGAAGACACTGCATCTTTTGCTGGACCCCTAAAGTGAAACTGCTTCAGTATTCTGTTCCATTCTAAAATGTGTAAATGGGGTGTAGTCTACTAAATGCTACTGTCGTGTAGCTGCAATTCATTCTGGTTGGAGTGGCTCAGGAGGCCCCACAGAAGCTCGGGGGATGGAGGCTGCACAGCAGAAGTGATTAGCAGATTGCAACTTTGGCCTGTATCACACATAAATTGCTTTCATCGATGGGAATTGTCAAATTAACAAATGTATTTGATTTGTCTTCCCTTATAACACGCAAAGCAACAGAGTCGCCTCAGGCAAATTATTAACAGTCAAGGCACAATTACATGAGTGAACTGAAGTATTTTTGCCTCACAGTAGTATTATAATCTTCTAAAGAACAAGCTTGCTGAATACCTGCTAGAGAAAATATAAACTGTTACTACCATTACTACTATAACAGTGACTGAAGCTAACAGAGAAATGACATCAGTGTAGAGCTGTATTTGTTTCTCTTTACTTTTGCTTGTTGTCATTGGAAGATTTTCATTGTTCTTGATCCATTTGTTTTTTTAAACAACATTTATATATTGTGTTATGTCTTCTGCATTTGATGTAAAGAAAAAAAGCCAATGTTAGTAACTGCATATATTTAATGGTTATAAAAAATAGCATAAGAAAACAAAAATTGGTGCCAAAATTAAGATTCCTGGGTTTGATTCCCACAAGGGATAAAAAGGGAGAGTTGAATGCAGAATTTTGAACTGAAGCATTGCAAAACTGAGTAGTGTGTCAATATCAACTCTGTCCAGAAAGCTTGCAGCCTATGACAGATGGGGCAACACTCGTGAAAGAAGTTTGATGGGATGGTACTGTCCAGGATGGGCAAATGGAGCCGGGTAGGACCGTATGAAGCTAGAAGAAGGTAATCAAAGGAGACCAGCTATAGCTGGGTGACCTGTTATAAAACCATGTGATGATTTCTTTTATTTCTTTACAGTAAAGATGAGTTGTAAAGATGATCCCACTGGTGGACCTCCTGATGGCACCTGGTATTTTTGGCCACTGTGTGACAGAGTGTTGGACTGGATGGGCCATTGGCCTGATCCAACATTGGCTTCTCTTATGTTCTTATATATCAGTGAGACAGGAGAGACTGTGAGGAACTCTCCATTGGTCTGTCTGGGACCAACTACCTTCTGGCTCCTTTCTTCTCTAACTGCCTTCATCAGCAGCCATTTTATCCTGCCATTAGTGGAAACTTTATAGACAGAAGAATTAGTAACTGAATTTGGTTATTTCCCCCCTTTTCTTTTAGTCCCCCTTTGAGCCATAAGTAGTCTGTGTAATTCCCAAATATTCTTTGAGCCTCAGGAACAGTTTTTTTATGGGATTTGTGATGATGACAGAAAAAACTGGAATGTGGGAAGATCCATTCTGGATTAAACTAACCTGGATTCATCCCAGATGAACTGAAGTTTTCAAAAGCAAGTATAGCCAGGAAGAACATCACAAACAGAATCAGAAGGCGACATCCAGAATGAGACAAAATGCATTTACAGCACACAGTTCTCTCAGCAGTAGTACTTCAAAATTTATTTATACTAACAGCCAGATTTGTATGATTTAATATTCTATTTCTTGAGGAACGTCTTTACATTAGTTCTATGTTAGAGCAAGCTTTTTGGCTGACTTAGAAGGAAGAAACGACATAATTCTACTTAATTGCTCTCTGTACCTTTGTATTAAAAACCGCTAGAGAATATTTTATACTATTTACTCTACTACATTTATCCCTTGAGCAAATACTCCTTTCATATATTTATATTAGTATTGCAATTGGAAATGACTTGAGAACATTTGCTACATCTAGTCAAATGAAAACCTTGTAACACAGGAAGCTGCTACATATGTATCTGCTATTCAGAAAATCAGCACATATTTGTGCTGCCAAGTATGGTACTGGTATTGGTGGAATACCATGCCTTATGGGGTTTTCAAGGCAAGAGATGCTCAGAAGTGGTTTGGTATTAGTGCAGAGTTAAATTGAGGTGAGGAAAATGTCATCACTGTTGCATCCCTGGGGATGTAAGACAGTCATCCCCCTCCTCCCCTTACTTCCCACTGTCCTTCCCTGAGAGGCATAGGGAAATCCATGTACATATTAGAGGGCTTGCCCTACTTGCCCCCTCCCTTCCTGATGTATGGGGTGGTGTGCCACTACTCAAGTTGTGCCCTCCTTTTTGTTACCTTGAAGTATAGATAGGGCTATGTGCATATGTGTGTGTGTGTCCTTGTGAGAAATGGAATCCAACCTCTAGGTCTCTCTGTACAATTCTACTGACCAATGTGTAGCCATCTTGGCTCTGTCAGGGCTTTCTCTGTCTTTCTTAGAAGTCCAAAGTGCTTTTCGCTCCCAAGAAACAGCATATCAGTGTTACATGGTGCAAGTGGAGGGGAGTTGAAGTTCATTTCACTTGAAGGTCAGTTACTGGCAAGAAAAAACAAGGCCTGGTATGTCTCACACACATGAGAACAGAGTCCTGTAACAATACATACATAAAAAAACCCCATACAATCTCTGAGACTCCAGATAAAACCCAAAGGAGCCCAGACAGTCTTATTTTGCAGATGGCAGTTCAGCATGATGCATAACTGTGCTATAGAGTACATGTTGCATGAAGAGTATAAGAAGAGTGGCCACTAAGGCTCTCGGTCAACTCTTCACCTCCTCATCTGGACAGCTCTGATTCCCATATTCTCAGCAACTAAGCTAGCCTAAGTAATTATACTGTCCCTCTATGTGTGTGTGTGTGTCTTGTTCCTGTGGTCAGTTTGGAAGCCCATGTGGAGCTTGCCTCAATCTGTACTGTGTTAGGCCCTTCCCCTGGATGTTCCGTCAGCCGCCTCTGGCCACCAGCAAAATTAGAAAAGACAAGTGGAGACCCGCAAGAAACTTGCGGGATGGTCATCCCATTCCTCACACCTTTGCTTCCTCCCCTCTACCCTTACCTATCTCACACTCTTTCTCCCTTCTGGGGGTGGAGCCATAGACTCAACCCTCCAAAGCAGCCATTTTATCCAGGGGAACTGATCTCTGTCACCTGGACAACAGTTGTAATTCTGGGTGATCTCCAGCCCTCACCCAGAGGCTGGCAATGGTAGTTCTCATGGAGGAAATGGCTGGTTTGGAGGGTGGAGTCTATGGCATTATACTGGTCTGAAGTTCCTCCCCTCCTCAAACCCCACCATCCCCAGGATCCACCCCTTAAATGTCCAGGAGTTTCCCAATCCAGAGTTGGCAACCCTATTTCCTTCCCACCCAACAGCCAACTTAACCTTTATCTGCCTTTATCTGTCTTCAGCTTTTTGTCTCCACCCCCTCCCCCACAGCTTCTACCAAGGAAAATTATAGTCTTTCTCCACAGTGGGGACCAAAGCAGCTTACATTATTCTCACCTCCTTTTTACATGCACAACAACCCTGTGAGGTTGGTTAGGCTGAAAGTATGTGACTGGTCCAAAATCACCCAGTCAGCTTCCACCGCAATATGGGGATCTGAACCTGGGTCTTGCAGACCTATTCTGAGGCTCTAACTGCTGCATCACTGCTGGCTTTCATAGGGTGGCTGCTGAACAGCAGCAAGCAGCCAGGCCAAGTTGAGTCATGGTATCAAGTCACCCAGAGGGTGCTGCCTAGGGATGCCAGCCTCCAGGTGGGATCTGGGGATCCCCTGGAATTACTGCTCAGCTCCAGACTACTGAGATAACTTCCCCTGGAGAAAATGGATGCTTTGGAGGGTGGACTCTAGGGCATTGTACCCCACTGAGGCCCCTGTCCTCCCCAGACTCCATCCTCAAATCTCCAGGAGTTTCCAGACCTGGAGCTGGCAACCCCACTACCCCATCCCCTGCCAGTGCCCGTGGGGGGACCTGGCAACCCTATACTGCTGCCAGGCCTAGGGTTGGCAACCTCCAAGTGGGGCCTGCTGGAGAGTGAACTCCAGAGATCTGTGAACAACAGAAATCTGTCTCCCTGGAGAAAATGGCTGCTTTGGAGGGTGGATTGTGTGGCATGATGCCCAGCTGAGGCCCCTCCCTTCCCCAAATCCTGCCCTCCTTGCACTCCACCCCAAAACCTCTAGGAATCCCCCAGCCTGGCCCCAAGGCTGCCCTCCCCCCTCCCCCTCCCTCCCTCCAAGGCCGAAAGAGGCCTGGAAAGAAAGGGCCCTCCCCCACCCTTTGACTGACAGAGCCAGTCAGAAGCCTCCTCTCCCCCCCCCGAACGTTCTAATCTCTCACCGTTGCTGCCTGGAGTCGGGTCCCTGCAGAGGCCATTTCAAAAGGCTTTTTGGGGGGGAATTCAACTGTCCCTGAAGGGATTTCCTCACTGTTTGGATTTTTCTACAAACCCAGGAAGTCTACTGACTATGTAGGAAAAGCTGTTGGGGGAGAGTGAGGCCCCTGTTGGAGGGAATAGGTATCCGCACAGAAAAAAAAAGTCTGGAATTAGAATAAGGATAAGCTGAATTCCAACTCTGACCATTCCCTTTGTTTAACCAACATGTCCTGTTGTGTCCACTGTACAATTTTATAATGTTATTATTATTCTATTCTAGCTGTAGCACCTTGTACTTTCAGTTTGTTATAAATGCATGATAAATTAGAATGTTTTATATGTGATTCTATATATTTTACATTTTTATGTATTTTATGTAAGTTGCCTGAGCCTGCCTCGGCAGGAAGGGTGGGATATATGTCAAACAAATAAAATAAATAAATAAATATCTGCCTCTGCATAAACTCTGACCTGGACACGAGCCTGCTTCTATGTCTTCTATGTCTGTGTAGGAGGGAGAGAGTTACCACAAGCAGTTGAAAGGATTCCTCACTACCATTCACAGGGAAGGAGAGGTCACCCTTTTTGGGACAGGCAGTATTTGTTCAGCTAAATCCCTCAGAAACTTGGGGATCCCCCAATCCCATTTCTGATACACTGTCTCACAACCCTTCTCCCCGGCTAGCTAACTGTCTGTGGCCCAGTCAGGTGTTACTGGTCTATGTATGAAATGAGCAGTCATACACATACATGAGATTTTTGACCACAGCCTATAATCTTTAAAAAGGAAAAGATCTTTCTTACCTAAATTGGGGAACAGCTGTCCCAAAGGCACCCGCTAATTTGTGGAGTGCCCCAAGGAGTGGTGCTCTCCCTGATGCTCTTTAACATCTATATGTGCCCCCTTGCCCAGATTGCCTGGAGGATGGGGTTTCACCAATATGCAGATGACACTCAGCTCTATCTGTTGTTGGACGGCTAGTCTGACTCTAACCCAGAAGTTCTGGACCTGGTGTTGCAAGCTGTGGCTGGTCAGCTTAGACTGAATCGACTGAAATTGAATTCAATGAAGACGACGGTCCTGTGCCTGAGTTGGAGTGGCCCAAGGGTAGGGATCCCACTCCCAACCTTTGATGGGGCATTGTTGGTGCCAGTGCCGGAGGTTAGGAGCTTGGGAGTGCTCCTGGATGCCTCCTTAATGATGAAGGCCCATGCAGCAGCCACTGCAAAGTCATCTGTTTACCGTTTTCAGCTGATCAGGCAGCTGGTTCCTTTCCCTGTATGCAGTGAGCTGCCAACAGTGATCCACGCAATGGTCACCTCAAGACTGGATTACTGTAATGCTCTCTATATGGGGCTGCCCTTGTCCCAAATCCAGAAGCTGCAGCTGGTGCAGAATGTGGCAGTCAGGCTGTTGTTGGGCCTCCCTATGTGAGAGCACATCCGGCCTGCACTAAAAGCACTGCACTGGCTGCCTATAGCATACCGAATTCAGTTCAAGGTGCTGGTTCTTACCTTTAAAGCCCTATATGGTCAGGGGCCTACATACCTAAGGGACCGCCCTTCCCCACCTGTACCCCAGAGAGCACTACTATTGGGATCCCAAAACCGTTTGGCCCTTCCGGGCCCTAGAGAATCCAGACTGGCTGTGACGAGGGCTTCACTTTAACCAATCATGGAATTTAGAGTGGATCCCACACCTTTTATGACCCTACTCACTACCCAAGTATCTGTCTACCTTTCACCCTCCAAACAAGTGGGCAAATGCTATGTGGATTTTCATGAACCAAAATCTTTGGTACTCCTTGAAACAGCAAACTTTGTATAAAAATCTGCATATTGTGAACTTTCAGCTCAGCACCAGTATTTTGCAATGGGAAGCAGTTATTTTAAGCTGATTACTGGGATTCATCTTTAACTTACTGAGCTTTGTTTATGACTAAATCTCTTCTTAAGGAATGGCAGCCATTATGCTGAGATGCAGAACAAAATACGCATTAGTCTCACAAAGAGAACAGTGAAAATTGAAATGTCATCAGTGTTCATAGCAAGCCTCAAGAGACTGGCACACACACATCCCCTTGCATTGTGAGTGCACACCGCTTGTTTCAGAACACGATAAATTCTATTTTCTGTTTGCTATCCAGGTACATCTGTGTTATTGTGTTTGAACCTGTGGAGAACCCAGTCTAACAAAAAGCCTTCCATTAGCACAGATGAAATGAAAAAAAACTGCCTACAATGAGGGAACAGTAGTCTATAAAGAGGTTGAAACAATCTTGGGAAATGAATGGCATTGGAACAGATGAGTGCAACCTGCCAGGAACAACCTTGACAAAAAGAAATTAACAGTGAAATTATGGAACTTTTGTTGAGCAAAAACAACTTGTTTCCTTTCCCCCTTGAGGTCTCTTTAAGGAATTTTCAGACATGGCCTCAAATGGAATGTCATGTACCATTTGCTGTTTGCATTAGATTAAGTCCCAGGTCTTTTATGTTTCATTTCATAACTTTTTTTGTGAATGTGTCTCTGATTCTTTAAACTAGGCACATGTGGAGGCTTATCTGATCATTCTGGGTATACTTCTTCCTTGATGAAACATTATTTATAGAAGACATAGTTTTCATGACAATGGGACTTTCTGAATTGCTATTTTTATGATAGTTCAGAGTCTCACACATTCAAAAGTACAGTTAACTAATCTACTGTACTTAAAAAAACCCTACTTTATACATCCCTGTCCCCCTGTAACCACATTAAAAGCAAAAATATTGTTCATCTCCATCCCTTATTCAAAGTAATGATTGACATGTTATTCTGTAGATAGAACTTTAGAGTTCCAGTACTTGACCACAAGGAGCAACTCATCCTCTTCTCTGATAGTATGGCCTGAACCCATCCCTTGTATGAGTACAATAGAAGCAATTATTTATTTATCACATTTTTATCCTACCCTTTCTTCACACAGAGCAGTGTACATGCCCCCAAAACCACACTTCACCCCCTTTCAGCAATCCTGTCAGGTAGTTTAAACTGAAAGGTATTCAGTGGATTAAGGTCATCAAATGAACCTGAAGGTGAAAATTCAATCCACAATCTTGCTGGACTAACAGTATCCACTACACCATATTCTCTCTGTCAAAGCTTCCTGCCTGTGCCACTGGCAGGAAGAAAATTATGGAGTTGTGGCAGTTGGGACAGAACAGCAAGAACAGTAACATCAACGGATCCTACATTACATCACAAGCCATGTCACAGGAGTGTTGTTTGTCCACAAAACAGCAACACCATCTTTCAGTGTCAGCATCAGGAGAATCTTTTTTTTTTTTTGGTGGCATGTTGGACAGAATTCCATGAATATTCTACATGTTCCTTACACTGCTGTAACAAGCATATCATAAACCTCTCTCTGTACTGTTGTAGTGTAAATTTCCCAGCACAGGAGAAGGGGTCACCTAAAGTATGCCTGTAATTGGCACTAGAACTGTTTTGCGCCTTCCATTAACACAGTGAAGCTACATTGGTCCACCAATGGAGTATGTTGTTTAGTTGTCCTGCTGAAATAATAATTTCGAGGAAATTAGGCTTCAGACTGTAGTAATTTAGTTACCCTCAAGGTATTTTCCATCCGCTTTTTCTACACTCTAACTTGTTTACTCTGAGCAATTCTTAATGCACATTATATTTCTAACCTAATCAGTTTGCACACAATTTTTCACCAGCAGTCAAGCTTAGCTAACAAAAATCTGTTCCTTTAAGCACTATTGGGTTTTTCCATTACATACCTCATTAAAATAAAATTAAAATAGATACTGTTCTAGATTTATGCTGCTATTTTCAAAACTGTGTATTCTGTTTTGTAATTGGATATGTTTTTGTACACCAGAAATTTCTACTCTCTTCATCATTGGATGTCATTGGCTGTCTCAAATTTGAGAATAGGTTGCTTTCCCAATGAACTTAATTATAATGGGCTTCTAGAAATAGATTCTTCTGCCAAGATCCTTGCTGACTAATTAGAGTCCTCTTAGCATTTGCTCCTGTTCTGTCATGGAACAATCTCTCAAGCTTGACCCTACCAAGTGAGGTACAGAAAGGTGGCTGTCTCTGGCAACTTGTCAGTTACTTGATTTGTTATTATATATTTTACTAAAGTGGGTAGAAGAAAGTGGATATCTGAAGAAGTGAGCAGTGACTCACGAATGCTTGTACCATACTACAAAGTTTGTTAGTCTTTAAGGTGCTACTGGTCTCTTACTCTTTTCTGCTGCTACAGATGGCTACCTATCTTGATCTAAATGGGTGGGATCTTACATTCAGAAGCCACAGTGTCATGAGTATATGAAGCTCCTGATACTGACACAGAAAACTGGTCCTTTAAGCCCAGTGCTGTTAACTCTAATTGCAAGTGGCTGTCTAAGATCCTAAGCTTTTCTCAGCTCTGTTGCCTGAAAATACTTTTAACTGGACATAGTAGAGATGGGATCTGCTACTTTCTTCATGTGTTTAATGACTTTTGTCCTCTCCTTTCAACAAATTCTTAAGGAAAAGGTTGCTTCTCTTACCCCATTAGAACTGTGGGCTGACTTGGGCTGGCTGTAATGACAAAAATAATAATTACCTGAATGATGAAACTTTATTTCACACTCCCATTTATGTGCTCTCTTAATCACCTCCTGGGTAGGATGGATATGTGTGATGTTGTCTCCAACAGACATGGGCCATTGGCCAGCTGCACACACTTTACAATGGCTGGTCAATGGCAGGTCAACTTACAGCAGACTTATAAAGAGACCAGACTTGCCTCCCTGGAACTTGGCATAGCATTTTTACAAACCAAAGAAAGAGATCACAGGATGGAAACTGAAAGGAAACAAACAACCGTGATGTATAGTGACAAAAAAAAGTTCTTCACCAACTTATAAATTCTTTTTTCAGTATTCATTTTACTGGAAGTAATTCAAACGCCATCAACACCAACGAACCATGCATATGACATCTTGTTTTGGGTATACCTTTATCAAAGTTGGTAGTGTCGAAATACAAAGTTAATCCAGTTGGTAAACACTCTAGACATATCTCATATCTGGACATATCTCATAGTCACATTCATCAAATACATGTGACTATGAGATATGTGACTATGAGATATGTCTAGAGTGTACATCACAATAGTATTTTTACAAGTCTGCCTCTCTTCCAACTTGCAGTACAAGATTAGGTTATTTCTGATAGGTCTAGTTGGAATTTCTTCTGTTAGATCCAAATTGGTTGGAGGCATTCCATGAAGGAGCTATTCTGCATTGAAGGGTTTAGGAGATAGAGCTATTAGGATTTTTAAATAGGTCATACCTGCCATGGACAATGTGGGTTAAGAGCAGGGGTAAAGGGTCAATTTTTTTGGTGAGGCATCACTTATAGAGAGCAGAATGCTTCCTCAGACAAGCATCTCAGGGCTATCAGGTCCAGCAAAAGTCAGGAGTTTCGCTACCTTGGGCCTGATCAAGTTACTCACCGAAAACTGTTAGGCTCAGGTGGTGGTGACTTGAAAAGGCTTCCATCAACTCAGAAAAGGGTGGATCATTAAGGGTAAGTAGGTGGACAGAGTATTTAGACCCAGTGAGACAATATGCATACTGAAGGGTGAGGTGTAATAGTTCATCAAAAGTCTTATTCTCCTTGCTGATTATTAAATGACGTTATGGCTGGAATTTTAGATACACTGCTCACAACCTGCCTTGCTATTGCTGCACTCCAATGTCCAGTGGGAGAAATAATTTAAAATAAAAATCACTGTTGTTGTTGGCATGATGTCACTTCTGGAGAAAAAAAATGGAGTAATGTCAGTCCCCTCTAGGACTCAACAAAAACTCTATGGTTTTGTCATATAAAAACAAGCTATAAAAAGAAACCACAAAAACAACATTAAGCAGCCAAAAGGCTTGTCTGAGCAAAGCAGTGCTGTGCATTCAAGAATCTTCAAGATTCATTAATATACTCTATATTTTATGAGACATCTGGAACTGAAAACATATCTCTGAGTCTCAGCCATTGGGCCCTTCTTGCAAAGTCAGCCCTGGTTCCAGAATATACTGTGGTAAATGTGCAAATATTCAAGAAAGAGAACAAAAGCAAGAGAAATAATGTTAGGACCAGACAAAGACAAATAAATAACACATTTCAGCATTGCTGTTTATAATATTATCAGGAAAAGACAAAGAGAGTGAAAAAATGAGAGAAGGAATATTAAAATACACTAAGAAAAAATAGAAGTGAATGAAAAGGGAAATGAAATGCACCTGGGAGTCCTTATCACAGTTATTTCTTTCTGTGAGCATTTTAATAATGCTGTGTCAAATCAAGAGACCATTTTTTAAAATAAGTCTTTTAGCAGGTGTAGGTAGTGAAAAGCTTTATGTATCAGACAAAATGACTAGCGTTTAAGTGTTTTTTTTTATTATATTGATCCAGGATCACTATTGTCTACAGACTGATCTTCCATAAACATTGAATTTAATTTCCTTTGAAAGCAATAATGTTGGTCTCCAGTCATCATGAAGTCAAAAATTAAACAGATGGGACATGCCTCTTAAATGGTTGATAGGCATGCGAAGAAAGAACATAACTCTCAAGAGGCTACATTTAAAGATCTCTTGGTAAATTGGATTTTTTTTCACTTAGTCTGAACAGACGAGACCCAGGTTTCAGTAACATTTCACATAGCTATATGAAACAAATAATCTGGGCAATGGAAAATGCCCCAAATGCCAAGAAGTCCCCAAGAGATTTCAAATTATACTTGTTGCCAACACTTGGGGCGTGGAGGGACCTTGAATTTACTAGGAATTTACCAGGAATTTGCAAATTTTGACTGGAGAGAGAGTCAAAAGTTTTACATAATCTAGTAACAAAGTGAAGAGGCATTGACCAAAATCAGAGAGGTGTGAATTGTCTTCAAAATCAATCCATACCAAAGTCAAAAGGAACTCCTGCCAGGAAAGGCTCCTGCCACTCAGAAGAGCAACAAGGCCTGTCCTGAATGAAGATGCTTTCTGATGTGTTACATTTCTAAAGGTCGAAATGAGAAGAAGCACTTTGTATCAAGAACTTACTTCACACGTCTGTATTATCGGTAAAGAAAGAGTCACTCAGCTGAAATACAGCAGTCCAGTTCTGCAAGGGTTTATCCATCTAACCTGGTAGAATGCTGTATTGTCCCTCTTTTGTGATCTTCATGAAACTTCACAATTTCCACATGGGGGGAGGATGTGCCCTGGCATAATAGGATAGTGTGCTACCCATGATCCTCTTGATACGGGAAGTTGCCATTTTTTATGTATGGGGCAAAATGCGTATTTTCCAGCTTCAGCATGCACAAATATTTACCCTACAAAATTCTGACTTTCCAACTGCAGGAAGCTGAACTAGAAAATATGCACATTGATTTACTCACATAAAATACTGACTGCTCAAGAGAATCACACATAGTACATTGTCTCCTTATGCACAATTGGACTGCCAAACTCATAAGAAGGAGCTAGGTGAGCATACTCGTGTAAAGTTGATTAGAAAGGCCTACTAAATGGCTTGAAACTGATAAGAAATTGGGATACTCACCTTATCTGCACAGCATTGCAATTGCTGTTTGGGATTAATAATGGTGAAGTTGGGTTGCTTTCTATAAGCCAACATATATTGAGATCCAGGTTCTTTAAAAAAAAAAAAAATCTCATTTTTTTAAAAAAAATAACAGTGTCCAGCTATAAACTTTACCTGAAACTCTGCAGTTTCCAGCAAGTCCCTTACCTTACCTGCTACACTTCCAGGAAAACAGGTAGCCTTTAGAAAAAAAGGAGTCAATGAAATCTTGGTTTTTTTCCCCATTTCTGCAGCATGGCTTCTGTGACCTTGAAGAAATCCCTTTCTCCCTCTCAGGCTGTTTCCCTACCTGTAAAACAAGTATAAGCACATTCACTTTCACTCATACTCTTCCCCCCCCTCCCTATTTTGACAAAGCAAGCTTATTACAGCACAAAAAATTAAAAAAAAAACAGTACTCTTTAAGGTTCTCCTGGGCTGTCTTCGGCAGTGAATCAACAGAATGTTTCACTACTTGTAAGCCTCATTTGCTTTAATGGGTCCCCTGCCAAGCAAGTATTTTAAGGATAGCTCTGTAAAGGACAACAATATCCAGCCCAAGGTTTAGAAAGTGGTTATCCTGACTACGATGGTCTTTGTTAGCAATGTTCCTTGCCTATGACCAAATGAGTGCTGGCAATTTCTCTCTCCTCTTCAGTCACACACATATAGGGCTACTAGAGCCTTCCCAGAGAAGCTATCCAACATTTTCTGTGCCCAAAAGCAGTGAGGCAGTCTTCAGCAGACAGTGTCTGCTCTCCAGCTCCAGCTGTCCCTTTGCCCATCCCATCATCTTTCTTGCTGAAACAAGCAGTATTCTAGCTCTGCTAGATACAAGAAAGAAGGGTAAAGAAGCCTGGTTTGGCACAGCAGACATGGCCATCTCAGTTATTAAGTCTTTGTCCTTGAAGGAATCCCTTCATCTCACTGCTTCTCAGCCACTGTAGACAGAAAGGCTTTAGTTGGGTATTAGCAATCCCACCGCCCTACCCAATGTCCCAGTGGCTATTACAAAGGTGAGCTTTGTACAATGCACATTGGGCCTAAACATCAGCACTGTAAAAAGGAAGGGGGAATGGCTGGTTCCTAATTGCAAAGCAACAATTACTTGACAACACTTGTGAAATAACAGAGTAACAGTAGCATTTCCCAAATAGCTTTTGCTGAATGCTTGCCTATAATGATCAAACCACTACTTAGCAGACTTTCCTCCTCTAGAAGTCGAATATACATTTCCAAGCACCCCAACGTTGTTACTACCTACCATCTCTTCCCTTAAAAGCAATTGAACATATGGGCTCTATTATAAAAAGCTATATCTGCTAGCAGAATGCTAAAGACATTTGGCAGGAGCCTTAAGCTTCCAGCAGGAGAAGAAAAATAATTACTTCTATTTAAACAATAAACACATTTACAAGAATAACATGAAAGTTTCACAAATTTCTGGTTACAGATGGGCTGAATGAGAAATACCTTCTGCTTCTTTCTCTCCACAGGGAACAAAAAGAATACGCACCTGCCTTTGATGTTGTTTTGTGCTAGAGTAAAACAAGTTAATTATGCAGGGCCACCCTGGCACCAGTGTGAAAAGCAAAGCAACCACTTAGGGAGGAGGAGAGTCAATGGGCCAGCTTTAGAACAGATTTACATTTACATTTTTAATTCTGGGTTGTTTCTCAATAGGACATAACATGTTGAAACAAAACTTGTGAGATTATTTCCTTCCATTCCAGATTTCTTTCCCTTTTAGAAAACTTCCTTTAGGGGACAAAAGCTAGAATGGGGAACAGCTTTTGTGCTCTAACCTCCCTCCACTGTGTTTCCCTCTGTGACATTTGAAATGCCATGTTTTAAGCCCCATGGGAGAGAATGCAGCTTTAGAGCATGTAGAGTCAAGACACTCCAGGCAGAGAAATGGTTACAGAATTCCTCATTGTTTCTCTGCTCCAAATATTTCTTTTTGCATTTTTTATTTTAAGTTTTCAAACTATTACAAACATTTAAACAAAACACAACAAATTTGAAACTTCATAAGTGTCTCTCAGAAACAGTAATCCTGTCTAGTGACAAAGGAACTTAATAAGCATATATAACATGAAACTCCTCAAGAATCAGCCGACCATCAGGAGTAGTTGATGAGTTTGTGGAATTTCTGTGGTATATGTCGGGTAGTGCTGTCATGGTGTTGTGTTTTGTTTTGCCTTTGGAATGTGCTCAGTGTACAGCTGCTGTGCTGCTTTGCCTGTCTTATCGGCTCGCTGGCCTTGAACGCTTCTTTCTCTAGGCGCAGAGCCTCTGCTATCTCCTGCACACTTCTGAACCATTACACACTTCCGCACGCTTATTACTGATTGCTTATTGGCCTCTAGGTGTCAGGGGTTACTGTATGAACCCACTATAATTGTTTGAGCCATTTTGTATACTTTATTCCTGACATTCATAGTAACTTCATCTCGACTGATTGATAAACTTGAATCTTCTAAAGAACCTGGTGTTGATGCTGCATTTTTGAAATGCCTGACAGTATAGATCGCTGCAAAGATGAAGTGTTTCCGAAGGCATATTCCAGTAATGGAAACCATTTAGAGAACAAGGTGGAGTGTGCAACAGGATTTTTTTTTTGCCACCCCGAAGGGGATTTTTTATTTCTTTTTCTATATACTACAAAACTACAACAGAAAAATCCAGGGTAGGGAACTACAGACTACAGGAGAAAGAAAAGATAACCTCTAAAAACCCAACAGTTGGTGATCATACAATCAATTTGAATAAAAATCTGCCTCTTAAATGTGAATTGACTTTCACTGAAAATGATCATCTCACTAAAATATCATTCACTTTTCACTCACTAATACAATTATAGTTTCATAAAGAGTGCCTCCTACTAATAAAATTCTTTCTAAGATACTCCAGAGAACAATAACAATCTATTTTCTCCCTCTTTTCCCCCTTAAATAATAGCTTGATTTGGGGGCTGCAGCCCCCAATTTAGAGTCTGAGTCCTCTGCAGAAGATCCAGTCTCTCCTTCTTCTTCGCTCTCCCTGGTGCCATCCGGAGTGCCTTCTCCCTCTCCTGGTGGACGACCATGTTGACGCAAGAATTCACAAGCCTTTTTTGCTAAATCAATCCTTTCTTTACTGTTTGCATACCAAAAGATTAGTCCCTCGGGAACCAACCATCTATATGCAACCTTCTGGCTTTGTAAAAATGTCATCAAGTCTCTGTATTTCCTCCTCTTTCTTCTTATCTCAAATGGAATGTCCTTCATAACTTTATTTTCCTTGTCTCTCCATTTCAAGGTAGTCCCATTGGTTGCTTTCAGTAGTTTGGCTAGGCTTCAACCTGCAACCACAGTACTTCTGTCTAGGGATTTTAATGCTAGGGGTTGGGGAGAAAAACAATTATATTTTCTTAAAATGTTTCAAACCCCAGGTAAAATATAATCCAATTATGAATTATAGAAAATCCAAAGATAAAATTAATGGCTCTGGTAGACATTTTGCATCCTCATTATCAAAGAATGATTTGGTGATATTAAATGGATACATTTAGTTTGATGACGATGGAGATTATACTTGTATAAACTGTAAAGGGGCAAATGTAATAGGCAAGTATTCTGAAGTTGAAAAAAGAATATAAAAAATATTGTTATTTAAGAAGTTTGAGGCCCAGAAAAGCAAACTGGAATGTTTAAAGATAAAAGTTTCCTTTGCTCAAAAGCCAGTTGGCTCCAATTCTGGGGGGCGGTGTTCATCTCCGTTTCCAAGCTTGAAGAGCCAGCATTGTCCAAAGACTTCTCCATGATCATGTGGCCAGCATGACTAAATGCTGAGGTGCTCAGAATGCTGTTACCTTCCCACTGAAGTAGTACTGGGCCATAAAAACAAACAAAAAAAAATACATTTTCTGGACTCTAGTAGCAAAAGAATTAAATACAAGGTTCCCTTGCCACATTTTGGCAGCTGTTTGGGAAGCCTTCTTTACTTTTATTTTTGTTAATAGAAATAGTGATATACTGGATGGCAGGCTGAAGTTGCCACCAGGCATGAAGGAATGGCCCCCGGTAATAGCCAGTGAGGTCAGGACCTTGATTAAGAAAGAAAAAAAAAAAAAGGCAAGGCAAGGAAATCAACCTTGATTGGTGGGCACAGATTCTGGTTTTGCCCCTTTACAAACTGGGAAAATGTGGTTTCATTCATGTGTCATGGGCATGGATGAGGATGAGCTGACAGAGCCTGCAGAAACCACAGCTGGCCCCTCTGAAGCAGCAGCAGAAGAGAACTGGCAAGTGCCTGTAACCACAGTCTTCACACCTGGCCCAGATAAGAAGGAAGAACTGCAAGCTGAAAGTCCTCCTGACTCACCCTCATGTGTGACTTGTTTAAGGGAGTGATTGCGGCAAAACTTAGCAACCAGATGAAGAAAGGCCAGGCTACAAGAGAGACATTAAGCCAACCCAGAGTTCTAACAGGACCGATCGTGTAGCTGGCTAATTGGTAGCAGTATTTAACTCCACACTCTGGGCAGTACTCTTAGTGGAAGCAACAAGTCAGCTTCATGCTGCTAGCATCCACTTCAGCTTGGCTCTTGCACCTAGACCTTTGGACCCCCTGGCTTTGGACTTGGCTCTGTGTTCCTGGCTCCTGAACCCAGCTTGGCTTTTTGGACTTTGCACTGTCTTCTTGGCTCCTGACTTTGGCCTGTTCTGGACTCCCTTTGACTGGCACCCTAGACCATGCCATCATGGAGTGCTCAATTAATTAACCATAAACCATCACCAACTTTTAAGAGACAAATGAACTGTTTTGGTTTGTGAGGTTCATTGCCCAGTTGACCTCCCCCAGTGTGCTAGAGACACCAAACTCCCAGAGGACCTCCAGCTGACTTTCCTCTAACTTCCCTCCAAGTTTAATATAGATTAGATTTATGGAGTCTGAATTACAGTCCCCCAAAGAAGGTGCCCCCAGGAAAGTATTTCTGGAGAAATGACAGAAGACAGAAGGTCATTTTGACAGGCACAGGTTCAGGAAAGTCAAGAGAATATAGAATGAATCCTGTGCTTGCTGGAGACAACAAACTCACAGGGCATCTCTGGATGACTCTCCTTTACCTGCCCACCAATGTTGGTGAAGATTGGACTTAGGGGGTCAAAGTTACGCCACCCCCCAAGAAGGTCCCCCCATTCTCCACTGTTTCCAATGGAGGGAGGTGGCAAGAAAGCAAGGACAACAGAAGCCCAGCAGAACAGAATCAAAGTCCCAGAGAATCCCTGTAACAGAAAATGAGGAGGGGGGGGCATTTTGGCAAGCCTAGCAGAACCATTGCAATGTGCCCAGTGCAACCAGTGTCACTGTGGCAATGCAAACCCAACAGGACTAAGGTCAAACCAGAGAATCTCTGCAGTAGAAACTGATGGGGTGCATTTTTGCAAGCCCAATAGAACCAGTGCAATGTACTAGTGCCCAGCAGAGCTCATAGCCATTGTGACAATGCCAGCTCAACAGGATGAATATCTAGCACAGACTCACACTCCAAGCAAGGAGCATTTGTGCAAGCCCAGCAGAACCAATACAGTGTACAGAGTGCTGAGCAGTACCAGTGCAATCACAAAATTCTCAGCAGAACCCAGTGCCAACATGGCAATACCAGCAGAATCACAATCCAAAAAAAGGGGGGTATTTACAAGCCCAGCAGAACCAGTACAGTGTCCAGAGTTCCAAGCAGTACCAGTGCAATCACAAGGTGTCCAGCAGAAACCAGTACCAATGTGGCAATGCCAGCTCAACAGGACTGATGTCAAACATAGAATCACAATCTAAGCAAGGGAGAGTGGAAGCCCTGGAGAACCGATGCAATGTACTCATGCCCAGCAGAATCCAGTGCCAATGTTGCAATGCCAGTTCAATCATAATCCAAGCAAGTGGGGCATTTGTGCAAGCCCAGCAGAACCAGTATAATGTACAGAGTATCCAGCAGTACCAGTGCAATCACAGAGTGCTCAGCAGTAACCAATGCCACTGGCAATGTGAGTTTAAAAGGACTGATCTAAAAGCATAGAATTACAAATCCAAGCAAAGGAAGGGTGGGATTTTGCAAGTTCTGTGCAAAAAAGAAATGCCAGCAAAAGGGGGAGGGATCTTGAAACTTACATGACTGTTTGAAATTGGCAACAGCATTTCCAAGGCTGGAGAATTCCATCACCACTCCCATTGCTTTGAAATTTGGTAAATATTTTATTTGAACAGAGACAACCTGTTTGGAAATGTATCCATTCTCAAACAGACATGAACCTCCACAAACAGCTTGAAAGTTTGTGGAAAGTTCAAGCCAGTTGACCTGCCACAAACTTCACTTTGGGTACCATGGACCAGCCAAAATTCATCATGAACTTTAGTTTGTGAGCTGATTCTTGCCAATCCCTAAATTTTACTAATGTGGACTTCTCTGTTTTTAATACACTATGAGAAAGAAAATTCAATCTTGTAACGACATGAAGTTGAAAATGTTCTTTTATACTTTTCATATCTATGACCCTCTGTAGCAGATATGTTATTCTATGGAAGTTCCAAGATTTTCTGAAATGCAAGTATGGTCATGATTGAAAGAATTTAGATATAAGTTCAAAATGTAAAACTATGCTAACCAGGCAGAAATATTAATCCATTCTTCATATTTACTGTTTTCAAAAATAATCTTTTTCAAATAAAGAATAAAATAAAAGTCCTCTTAAATTAAGAACTTTGCTTGCCATCTGGAAGTCAGTGCTAAGCAGATAACAACAGCAATAATAGAAATGCCAATCCAGCTAAAAGCATTCCTTCCTAAGATGAAAAATTCAGAAATTATAAACATAGTAAATATAGCAGCTGAGAATTGTATATAGTTGAGCATTCTTGTTTTAACAATAGTTTTGATTTAAAAGCTTGGTGAGATAGGGAGAAAATAAACTTTAAGCTATGAAAGTAAAGTCACCAGTCAAGAGACTAGAAGATTCAGATTACTGAGTATTTATCCGGTGGGGGAGGGAGGGGGTACATAAATTGAAAGTTATTTACCATTTCCAATTAAATGCTTATGACAATCAGACATTGCCCAACTGTCTTTTTCCCCCCTCACAAAGGCTATGAACCCATTTCAGAAAACAATGAATAAAACAGAGGGTTAGATCCAACCACTGTTGAAAAGGGGAAGAGGGGTCCCACTGACCACAAAAAAAGGCTATGCTGGAGATCATGGAATTGACATGTACAAAAGCTATGTGGGACAGAGACTGTAGTAAGATGGGGAATTAAGTAAAATTGAGTGAAACAGGTGACTGGATCCAACCCAGAAAATCCACTAGACATAAATTTGTCACCAGATATAAATAATCCAATAGATCTAAACATGTATATCACTGAATGATGGTTCCACATGCTCCCTCACTGCAGTATTTCTGCTAAATATCATATGAAAGCAGTACATTGATGATATCCTGCATAAATGCTTTCCCATCAAGTCCACAGAGTTTTAAAATATTTCTATCCTGCCTTTCCTTGATGCTCAATGCAGCCTACAGATTACAATTTTAAACAGCCACATGGGATAACAGACAGCAGGTCACAGCCTGATAACCATAGTTTGTGCATGGGAACATATTGGAGGATACGGTCCTTTAAAGATGAGGGTTCTAGTTCATGAAGGTCTCTAATGACTATAACCAGCACCTTGAACTGAACTCAGAAATAACTTGGCAGCCAACAATGTCATGGTTTTAAGATAGGTGTCAAGTGTTTGCTTATTTATTTATTCTATTTTTATCCCGCTCCTTTCCCTGCCAAACAGGGTGTTGTTTAGCCCCTGACAATAATCAGGCTACCTTGCTCTGGATTAGCTGCAGTTTCTGAGTGGACTTCAAGGGCAGCCTGACATAGAGTGTATTGCAGTAATCCAACCAGCCAGTATCTGTCTTTGACAACAATATTTAATGCTTTATCATTTAATCAATTCCATTTTAATCCAAACATGACTGAGTTAATAATGATCAACAGATATTAGTGGGAATAGGAGCTATGGTGGCCTCGGCCTCTTCCCCCACCCACATGCAGAATTTTCTCTCTGTTTTTTCTTCCTTCTTGGCTGAACGGCCCCTTTATTTTCCATTTTTCTGAAGGTTTATGGCTGTCCCACCCTGTCACTTTATTGTATTTTGAAGCTGGTTCAGCCCAGGAACTTGAAGGAAGAAACAACCTCTTTAAGCTAAACTTCTGACAATGGCACACAAGAGGCTTTTTAAAGTTCAAAAATAAATTATTTTATTCAATGTGAGGGGGGAAAGGTCAGGTGAAATCTGGGGAAAATTCTGAGGTGAATAAAACATAACTCTGAGGTAACTTGTTATAATCACCAACTAGAGTTCATGTGTTTCCAGCACATGAGAGTTTAAAGTTTTACACAAAGTCTTAGAACAGAGGTGTCAAACTCATTTGTTATGAGGGCCAGATCTGACTTAAATGTCACTTTGTTGGGCCAGGCCATGCATGCCATAAAATGTAACACAAGGTACCGGAGATGTAAACTTTATAAAATGATTTCAGATGCTGAATGGCAATAGCAGGTGTGATTGGATTCACTGTGATATGCAGATGGGTGGAGATATCAGCATTGGTGTGTATGACACATGCCCCTTTTATACAGACAGTACTGTGAGGGTCTGCAAGGGGTGCCTGGTCAGAGCTGCTGCTGATTTTTCTGACCAGTCCTCTATGCAAATCTACAGTAGTCTCTTCGGGGTAATTGTTTTACTTCTTGGTCAGGGATATTTATAAGGACCACTGCTAAGTGTATTTGTTTCACCAGTAAAAAGATAGTCACCACGGCTTGTTAACTTTAAAACTGAACAGGCTTTATTTATAAACAACACAACAGGGGGATGGAAGCTGTACAGAGGATATTTTGTTTCCTTTCAGGCTTTAGCTCTTGCCTTTATGTTCACTTAGGCTGTATGTTTATTTCTTTCAGTTCAGTACCTAGATGTTTCTTAGTTCACAACACATACCTCAGATCTCACTCTCCAGTGGTTTTCCTTGGGCTTTTACTAACAGGTTCCTCTGAGTCTCCCCGGTCACCAGACTCCTGCCAGACCATTCTTTAGCCCTTTCTAAACCACCTCCAATTCCTTTTTAAGGAGAGATATCTCAATGGTGTGGGATTCTATTGTGTTTAGTTTTTAACTGTCTGGTCACTGTCCCCTTCCTTCTGAGGAACTCAGTAAACCAGGTTCTTCCGCACAGAGCTACAGAGCTTCTTCAGTTCGCTGACAGACTCCTGTTAGCTCTCTGTCCAACAACGAACTAAACTACTGCTTCTCAACTGCCAATTCCAAACAGACCATTTGGTCTGTTAAATGCCAATCACTGAGGGTTTGGAGCTAAATGGCCCCCTCCTCACTCCATCACGTGACTCAGCAGTGTTCTATGTTTACTTTCTGCTGGTCCCAGATCTTTAAGTCTGTCACAGTGTGATATACAGAGGCATGGAGATAACAGCATTGGTAATGAGACAAAAACCTAGGTCTCATTTTGGTAGAGGAGAATTCAGTTCAGGAGGATGCAAAGAATAAATGGAAATAAATCTGAAGAAGTGAGCAGTGACTCATAAAAGCACATACCCTACCACAATTTTGTTAGTCTTTAAAGTCTTTACTGGACTCTTACTCTTTCTATTACTATTGGAAACCACAACATTCAAAAACAAGTGGGGGAACATTTTAGCCTTCCAGGGCATTCAGTTGCTGACTTAAGAGTAGCAGTTTTCTTACAAAGGAATTTCAAAGGGAGATTAGAAAGAGAGACTGCTGAATTGCAACTGATCATGAAGCACAAGACAATGAAAACTCCTGGACTGAATTGAGACCTAGGTTTCTTCTCTCATTACCAATGTCTGCTATTGCCTTTTGGTGTTTGAAATAATTTCACTCTCCAAGATATAAGGATAGATGGACTCACATTCCAGTCATATCTGAAGTAATGAGCAGTGATTCATGAAAGCTCATGCCTTGCCACAAATTTTGTTAGTCATTAAGATGCTGCTGTATTCATGCTCCTTTTCACTAATAAGGAATGCAAGCTGAGCTGTTAGCTCCCCCCCATCTGTTAGAAATGGAAAGGGGGATCTATCCAACTGCCTCCGGACTCCCTCCCTCCCTCTCTGGCCCTTTCCCTTCCCTTTCCTCCCCCTCTCTCTCCCTCTCTCTCTGTGTCTGAAGAAGAAGTGTGATTGCCCACAAAAACTTATGCCCGGGATAAAACATTTTTTGTTTTAAACATAGGACACACTCTCTCTCTCTCATTCTGATATATACCTGAAATAAAATGTTTTTGTCTTAACACAGGACTCTCTCTCTCTCAAGGAAGAAGAAGAAGTGTGCTTACACACAAAAGCTTATACCTGGAATAAAACATTTCTGGTCTTAGACACTAGACTCTTTTTCTGGCATGCTCCTTCTGGCTCTTTCCCTCCCTCTCTGTATCTGAAGAAGAAAAAGTGTCCTTGCACACAAAAGCTTATACCTGGAATAAAATGTTGCTGGTCTTCTTAAAAGTCCCATAAGACCCAATTTCCCCCTCTCTCTGGCTTTTTCCCCTCCCCCTCCCCCCTAGAGGAGGGGGGAGGAGCCCTCAGACAATTGAGGGAAGGCTTTCTTTCTCTCCTCTGAAGCAGGAAATAGGAGAGACTGGCCAAAAGAAGCTGCTGTGTTAGAAACAGGAAGCAGCACAAAGTCAGTTGCTCTTGGGCCTGACTGGAGCCTTCGAGGGGCCAGGATCCAGCTTGCAGACCATATGTTTGACACCTCTGTCTTAGAATCTTTGAGATAAGAGGCTTTGGTTTTGGTGTCTGTTCAACACTGTGGCACACTTTCTTGAGTTTAACTGAGTCTTCAGGTTTCAGAAGGCAATGACTAATCTCACTAGTTTAGTGGGTCTGATTGTGAGGGATTCTATTGTACCATTTTGGATCAAAGAAATTGAACCTAAACTGGGCTATTATGGTCTTTCTAAACACTTTTTTATTGAGTATGGAGTACAATCTTGTTAAACCCGTACTTAAACAAAGAATCCTGGACATTGAAAGGCAGCATGAATTCAACCAGGTAAAATATTATTTGCCAGAAATAGAGGATCTAAATAAAATAATATTAATGCTATACTTGCAAAATTTGAATAAAACTGATTATAGGAGAGCATTTGCCTTCCTTAAAATTGATATGTTACCATCAACAATTATGGAGGGTAGATTTAAAAGATAGCCATATAAGGAAAGCCAGAACCTAGGGAACATGTTTTATTTGAGTGCAAACTTTACCAAAATATTAGAGCTGCATATATAATGCCAATTTGTAATTATTTCTCAGGGAAGAATTAGATTTTATCTAGACAAGCTCTTAGCTAATAGGGACCAAACGATTACGCTACATATGCAAAAATTTGCTAGACAAGCTATAAAACTCCAGAAGCAATTTGTAGAGGGAATCATTTAATTGGTTTATCACTGGAACTCAGTCCTGATTTTTACTTTTACATGTCTCAATCTGAATTTATATTTTACTCACACTGTGTATGCTATTTGATTGGTCTCTGACCATATTAAACTCTAGTTGTTCTTGAAGGCAGGGATATTCTACCAAATATCCAAAGTCTTTCTCTAAAAGCACCAAGAATCACTCCACTTTTTAGAGCTATCTCCCTTTCAACTGGGTAGGGAATCACTTCTCTAACTTGAAGGTCTATCCCTTTTCTGGCCCAAATGGGGATCTTCACTAATCCTCCCATTCCTCCTTGCCAACCTTCTCAGTCCTCAGTAAAGAAAGAAAGAAAGTTTGAAACACCCTATGCCAGGTTTCTAATGGCCATACAAGAAGGTTATTTTACAGTCACATTTCAACTGTTTTGTTGAAATGGGTTCTCTATAAACCCCATTGTTTAGTCCCTATTTATGACCTTCTTTATATCCCCTTTAATTTACAATGCTACCTACTGGTACTAGAATAATATGATCTTCTGCTTACCCTCATCTCTCATTATACTTAGCTATTTTGCAATAAAGGCCTTGGGATCTTCAACATTCAGGTAAAGGCAAATCCTACATTAAAATGGAATCAGACTTTCAGAAGGGATTGCCTTATTTATAGCTAATGGAAGTTCCTTCCTTCCTTCCTTCCTTCCTTCCTTCCTTCCTTCCTTCCTTCCTTCCTTCCTTCCTTCCTTCCTTCCTTCCTTCCTTCCTTCCTTCCTTCCTTCCTTCCTTCCTTCCTTCCTTCCCTATTTGTTAGCTACCTTTTGCCTTTGTGGAACTCACAACACCTTACAGTATAAATAAAACAATAAGAAACATAATAAAAGCATTGATTTTAAAAGCTATAAAAATCACAGATTTGGGAGGCTCCTTGTCCTGTCCAAGCCAGCTGTTCTGCAGGTTGCTTAGGGACCTTTGGGGGTGGGTGGGATGAGGTCCTTCTCAAATTGGCCAGAAGAATCTCCATGTTGCAACTGCTCCATACTACTGGTGTTATTATTTGGCTAAATAGATCTGGTCTCAATTAAATTGATTAGGCTCTAATTGTGGATTTAGGAGCTTAAGCATAATTATATTGGCAAGCACCTCTGAAGCATCTGTGAATGGAAGGAACTAACCAAACAAGACACTGTGGCCTGAACACTCCAGATGCATGGGGGGTGGCTTTTATGTTGGACATCATCCACACTGGGGGAATGATGCTGATGAACTGCATTTCTTGAAACATCTTTGGTGTGCAGACAAGGAAAAACAAGATACAGTTATATTATCACTCTGGGTATGCCTCTGCCTACAAACCTGTAGGGTCCTGCACTAATAAGATGTAAAGGTTTAGTAAGTTGCAGTTTAATAGTTTAAACATGAACAGATCTTAGATTAATCAATTTTCTTAATCTTCATTTGATGGTGTTTGATGTTGCAAAAAAAAAATCATCCCTTCTCAGGGGAAATTTCACACCTACCTTTAAACAAATGTACAAAGTATGTCCTTGAGTATATAGCTTAATGTTTTTAAACTATTTTATTTCCTACAAATGCAGAAAATGTTATCTGCAGTTTATGCTTACTACTGAGACCAAAAAGAAGTTTTAGAATTTCTAAAATGTATTTCTTAATGTTAGAGTCAGAGCTTATAGTCATGCTAACTATAGTCATGCTAACAACAACTGACTCAATGAATAAAGTATGACATTTGTTGTCTGATAGAAATTTCAGACAGCCATTTGTATGGAAGATATAGCCAGTGGATTCCATTGAATCTCTATTTGTACAAGGACTATAGATTTAACAATAAGGCATTTATATCACATTAAATTATATCCACTGCAAAAGTGTTTTTCAGACTTTAATGCATTAGCATTACTGAATACAAAACACATTTTTCAATGTCATATCCATTTAATACCAGGTATAAAGGTCCTTTGACTATAAGGAGTCTATGTGGAGTCTGTTGGTTAGTTGGGCTAGAACTTTTGAATTAGACTTGTCATCAAATTTTGCCTAATTGAAAACAAATGGGGGATTCCATTTCTAGTCAAAACAGGCAAGGAATTTTGAGGGAAGCTTTAAAAAGATGGCAGAGAAGTTTGGTGCATCCATAATAGTGCAATCCTAAACAGCATTAAAACCTGTGAAGTCAATGGGCTTAGAAGTGAATCATACTGCTTAGAACTGCACTGCAAAACTACTAATGGTGGGAGGGATCTGCATTTATAGTATAGGAAGGGAAAGGAAACATTGTCATCACTTTACCATGACTTATGGGAGCACCACCCAGTCTATTGTGCCCCAGGCTAGAAAGCACTGAAACTCAAAGCATCTAAAAAACACGGTAGCAAAATTATTTAAAATTATGTCAGGACATTCTCTACATTCCACCAAGAGTATATGTTCTGACTCACAAGTATAAGCAAACTGAAAGAGCTTCAGGGGAATGGTTGCAGAACAAGAAAGAATATTGTCATCACTGGGAGTATCTTTGACTATGTGTAGTTGGCAAAACAGCAAAGGCAGTGCTTTGCATGGGGAGGGTCTCAGATTAAGAACGAAAGGAGAGCCCTGCTGCGTCCGACCAGGGGTCCATCTGCATCTCATCCAGCATCCTGGCATAAGTTCTGCTGGAGGGCCAACAACAGGGCAAAGAGGCCAAGGCCTTTACCTGATGTAGCCTCCTTGCACTGGTGTTCAGAAGTTTACTGCCTCTGAATGTGGAGGTTCCCTTTAGTCACCGTGGCTAGTAGCCACTGATAGACCTGTCCTCTATGAATCTGTCCAGTTCCCCCTTAAAGCTGTTTATGCCTGTGGCCATCACTACATCGTCTGGCAGCAAATTCTACATTTGACTCATTCACTGTGTAAACAAGTGTTACTTTTGTCCATCCTGAATCTGCTGCCCATCAGCTTCATTGGATGCCCTCAAGTTCTAGTATTTTGGGAGAGGGAGAAAAAAGTCATTTTTTTCAACTATCTCCACCCCATGCATAAGTTTATAGACTTGTATCATGCCCACCCATCTCTTTTCTAAACTAAAGTTCAGCATTTCCTCACAGGGAAGGTGCTTCAACCCACTTATCATCTTTGCTGCACTCTTCTAACCTACCTTCCTGTACAGTTTCACCAAGCAGCTTACAACCCTACAAAATGAATACAATATAGATTATAGCATATAATACCAATTAAGAAAAAAAATAGAGCACTGGATCAGTTTAGATGACTCATTGTACCTGTGAACCCCTTGGAACAGAGGGATATGCAAATATCTGCCAGTCCAGCTCACCTTCTGCTTGCTGATTGTATGGAAGCCAATTTTTCATCAACCAGTTTGGCTGTGAACAGCTCGAGCCTGTTCAGCGCATGAATTGCTGTATAGTAGAGTACAAATGGCAGCATTTCATATGTGCACTTTCTCACAAAGCCCAATGTGAATATGCCTACTGAACATGTTTGCCATGAAATTCATTGTATCTCTATTGAAGGCCTGATGCAATGCACCTGCAATTGGTGCATGCTATATAAGAGTCAAGAGAATGCTGGAACAGATTTTGAGTTGGAACCTGCTGAAGAGCAATGCATTCACTTTGGATTTAGGTAACTGCTTGTAGCCCATTTTCCAAGCACTTGTCTTTTTCAATAAATACACTATTATATTTCCTTTATTAAATACTAGGAATAAGGCCCATTGTGGAAATACATACAATGAGCTCCAGAAAGAGGCTCTGGGTGGGTGCCCTAGTCTTGGGCACACAGCATCAATTTGCTGTGGTGACCTCAGCAGGGTATAATGACACAGAGTTCACCCTTTTCTTCAGGGGAACTGATCTCTGCCGTCTGAAGAGCAGTTGTAATTCTGAGTGATCTCCAGCCCTCCCCTGGAGATCGGCAACAATGGTTCCCCAAGAGAAAATGGCTGGTTTGGAGGGTGGCTAGTTTGGAGGGTGGAGTCTATGGCATTGTACCTATCTGAGGTCCCACCCCTCCTCAAATCCCACTGTCTCCAGGCTCCACCCCTCAAATCTCCAGGAATTTCCCAGCCTGGAGTTGGCAACCCTATCTCCTCCCCAGCCAACCATCAGCCTACCTTTATCTCTGCTTCTGACTTTAGCTTTCCATCTCCTTCTCCCTCCCTCCTGGATAGCAGTTGTATTTCTAAGTGATCTCCAGCCCGACCCTGGAGATTGGCAACAATGGTTCCCTAGGAGGAAATGGCTGGTTTGAAGGGTGAAGTCTATAGCACTGTACCTGTCTGAGGTCCCACCCCTCCTCAAACCTCACCCTGTCCAGGCTCCACCACTCAAATCTTCAGAAATTTCCATGTCTAAAGTTGGTAACTTTATCTCCTCCCCTTTCAGCACCTCTTCCTAGGCAAAGTTCTGTTTTTCTCATTAGTGGGGAGCAAAGCAGATTACTTCATTCTCCTCTTCCACTTTGTGATCTGTACAGCAACCCTGCAAGGTAGGTTAGGCAGAAAGACTGTAGCTGGTCCAAAATTATCCAGGCAGCTTCCATAGGGAGGCTCCTGCTGAACAGAAGCAAGCAGCCAGGGCTAGTGAAGTCATGGCAGTCAGGAGGCATGAAGTCACCCTAAGAGTACTGGTAGGCCTAGGGTTGCCAACAAAGACAGATTGATGCAAAAGAGGATGGAAAAGTCTCCATATCTCTATTTTGCCTTAAATTGGTTTTGATGCCATCAGAGTGAGAGAATGGCAGAGGTTCTGGATGGGTGTCCCATGGTAAATGGACCAAACAATTCCTAAAGATTTTCCAAAACACTACTCTGTCAATAATTCATTTTCTACACTCACAGCATCCCCTACCAAAACGCAACACATCCCCAGCACTTTGAATTAGCACCAGAGATTTAAGAGCTCTCCTGCTGTCACCTGGAGATTGGCAACAGCTTGTTTGGAGGGTGGGGTCTATGGCATTGTATCTGTCTGAGGTCCCCCTCTTCCTCCTCCTCAGACCCCACCCTCAACAGGCTTCATCCCTAAAATATCCTGGAAGTTTCCAACCTGGAGTTGGCAACCCTGTGTCCTTTCCAGGCAACCATCAGCCTACCTTTATCTGCCTGTATGTCTTCAGGTTTACTTCCCCCCACACACAGCATCTGCCTAGGGAAAAGGCAGTCTTTCCCTACAGTGGGAACCAAAGCAGCTGACATCATTCTCCTCTCCCCCATAGATCCGCACAACAACCCTGTGAGGTATGTTAAGATAGAAAGTCTGTGAATGGTCCATAATCCCCTAGGCAGCTTTTATAACATGAACCTTGGATCTGCACACCATCCTCTGAAGGACTCTCAAGTACATATCTGTGGCAGTAATGGGGTGACTACTGGCACCTTTTCCTATCATTTTTTGCCTTGTGGTATTCTGCTTGTGGTATGATCTGTCTTTTTTGTGGTGTGGCATGGTTGTGTTATTGGGTTTGCTTCTTTTGAGGGGGAAGTGATGTGTTGTAGGTGAGGACATATTTTACCTCAGAATACACCAGGTCACATATGCAACTGACAGTTCCAACTGCCTCATGGAGGGGGGGAGTTTGAGGTACAGAATGGAGTGAAGTCCAGTCAGCTTCCATATGCAAATGACCCTGAAATGCTGGCCCAATCAGAGAAGAGTGGCCTAGGCTACAGTGGGTGGGAGAGAACTCAGGCAATGCAGCCAGTGGATAGAGACACCTTGTGATTGACATATCACAGAGCCAATTGAGTTTGGCAAGCATAGAATGTTGCCATGCGAAAACACATTTATATATAAAGACAGGATAACTGATAGGCTTATGCCAAAGAAGAATTCACCAAATGATTAAACCATTCCTGTTAGAAAAGACACATCATCTGAGCCAACAGGAATCTAATCAACTTAACAGTGCCTTGCAGAAGTATCCTGTCTTCCAATTGTCATCTTGTTGCAATTTCTCTTAATGCACTTTGAGCTTTAATGTAGGCATAATAAAGGCTAATTGAATTAATAAAATGTGAAAATGATATTGGCAAGCAGATTAGATTATAAACAGCAATATAGAATTAAATAGAAGTTCAAGTTCCTGGAGCAATGACTGGAAAATTTTTGGCATCCACCTAGTTCCTCAGTGAACTGAATGCAGTTAAGCGACTCCTGTTTGAACTTCTTTTTTTTTTGGGGGGGGGGTGTATTTGTGTGTGTGTGTGTGTGTGTGTGCACATGCGCTTGTGAGCCTGGAAGTCATGGTAACTTCTGGCAACCCCTAGTAGGGCTAGGACATTTCAGGGAGATGACTTGATATTACCTCCCTCTGTGTCCCAGTCCTTGCCCTACATAGCTTCCAAGATCTGATGAGATTAGCTTGCCTAGGTCAGGACCTATTTGAACTTCTTGATAGAACAAAAGCTGTTTTCTGAGGGACAGCCCAGGCTGTATGTTTCTCTAGTGTGGGTTAATGGCAGCAGCACTGAATGTCTGTCCAGAGCAGGGCTGGCTCACCCACTAGGTGAGCTAGGTGCTCGCATAGAGTGTGCCGGCCGCAGGGGCACCAAACTGGACCCCCCTACCTCTTCCGTGGCTTTCCTGGGTGCCCCACAACTGCGGAGCGCCCAGGAAAGCCGGCGCTGGGAGGGAAGGGGTGGGGGTTAAAACCTCCACTGCTTGCCTGGGGGCCCTACAGCTGTGGAGAGCCCAGGCAAGCTGGCGCTGGGAGGGAAGGGGTGGGGGTTAAAACCCCCGCCTCTTCCCTGGCTTTCTTGGGTGCTCTGCAGCTGCAGAGTGCCCAGGAAAGCCAGTGCTGGGAGGGAAGGGGTGGGAGTCTCCCGCGGGCTCAGCAGCCCTGAAGCTGGACTTCCCTCCCCCCCTTCTCAGCAGCAGAGCCTCCCAGCCAGCCCACTGCCTCTGGGGAGGTGCCAAGGGGTGAGGCCAGGCCCCTCACCTGCGCAGCTGCGAGCCCTGAGGCGTGGAAGCCGCTCTCCACAGAGACTGAGAGAGGGACCGAGAGAGAGCGCATGCACCCTGGAGCGGCCGGGGTTCCTCCACCTGGGCTGATGATCTGGGGTGGCAGGAGGAGGAGGAGGAGGTGAGCGGTGGCAACAGGCAGCCCTCGGGGTGGAGTGCTGCCCTTTCAAGGAGGAGGAGGAGCTGTGGCAAAAGTAGGTCGCCAGCTGCTGCTGCTGCAGGAGAAGTGGTGGCAGAGGCGGCGGCAGAGGCGGCAGCAGCGGTGCATGGGGTCCAGTCCGGAGGCACCCAGGGGGGATCGGCTGTTGCTGCTGTGCCTTGCTGCTGGAGCAGTAGTATGCCCGGCGCCCCGGCGGAGGCATTGGTGGCCCACTGCCGCCACCCCCCTGGTCTCCAGGCCCCACCGGGAGGTTGGCATCCCCGGTGGGGTGGGCACCACAAGCTGGCCTGACTAGGGTGCCCAGACACCTGGGGCCAGCCCTAGTCCAGAGTACACTGAATGATAATAATAAGAACTACTACTACAATTACACAGAACACTTACAGTGTGGAAAGCACTCAAAAACACTGTCTTTAGGAACAGTCCTGAAAGGCAGGCTACTAGTATAACCCCCATACTATAGATGGTGGATTGAGGAACAGTGACTTGACTAAGGCCACAAATCAGATTGATAGCAGGTAGGGATTGCCCAGATCACATTCAGAGGTCATTCAATAAGCAATTATGCTAGGGCAAGCCCTCATAGGTTTCCAGGGAAGAAGCACATGCCAAACATTTAGGAAGCTGGGGTCGGAAACACTGGACTTAGTACTCAGATACAACTATCACTTTTCATCCTTTTATACATGCTTAGAACATTCTGCAGAGTTGAGGCTATTTTTTTCCCTCTTGTTGAGGCTAGTTTCTCCTTCAGTTCTTTAGATGTATATCCGATCCTTGAATAAAGCCCTTCCTGAACAATTTTAATGCCGCCCCTTTTAGCAGTGTATCCTGGTTGAATGTCAAACAGGACACTTGGCTTGCTCCTCAGAGTCTCATCAGTATTGCAATGTAATTGAACAGTGTTACCCACATTGGTCTACACATGTCAGGGCCAAATGAGCAAAGGAGACTCCATTCTAGCACAGAGCAAACACATACACTTGGGAAGCAACCCTAAGCAGCCTACTTGGAAGTACTATTTTATTCAATAGGACTTACTCCCAGGAAATCATTCTTAGGATTGCAGCCTTTGGGTACCTAAATAAACTTGGGATCAAGCCTGTGTATACCAAGGTCCAGACTCAGATCAAGACTTGGAAAAACTAGGGGAAAAAACTCTTAAATGGTTTTCTATTTTATAAATAGAAAAAAAGAGACCAAATTATTCTATGCAATGCAGAAATGAAAATTACACAAAAAGCAATACAGTAAATGACACACAAAAATGTTTCTTTAGAAAAATGGCCTACCTACTGGGAAATAAAACGATGGCCCCCAAGTCAGAATAACGAGTCAGAACAAATGTTGGGTTTAATATAGGGCCACTTTATTAACTGACAACTTTAACTGGAACCAAAGGCAAGAACAACACAGCTTGCAGTATGGTCAAGGCCAGAGGTCGAGGACCACTTCCTTACCTCTTCAGTAGGGTGAGCCACCCTGCCCCGGGTGGGAGCCCACTTCAGGAGCTACTATCTGGACAGCTAGCTATTGCAGGACAACCCTGTAGCCCCATCCCCAAAGCCACAAGGTTCAAAGAGAAGACCTAAACAGAGCTGTCCCGAAGGCAGTCCATTTTCCCCGCCCCATGCCACAAGGCACAAAGACTGTACTCACAGGACCCGTTTAACCTCAAATGAGGGGTGTCAGCTGGTGCTCACTAGACCACGATCTGTATACCGCCTAGCAACCTGACTAAACGAAAGTGACTGACCTAACACAAGCCACACTTATAAACACCTGCATCACTGTTGCAGTACAGGGTAGGCGAAAGCACTCCTCCCACGTGCCAATCAGGAAAGGGCAAAAAATTCCTACCCGGCCTCCAAAAACTGGGCAACCAGCAAATGCCTGCACTACTAACAGGGCGGGAGAGTGGGCTGACGACTGTATAGGAATGCTGAGGAGGAGAGGCGGGGCTGGACTTTAAGCCTTCTCTTCCCTGCCCCCTCCTGGTGCCCATATCTGGTGCTTTTTTGGTGCCTAAACCCAGCCTGCCTCATTCAGCTGGGAGGCAAAGGCCGTGGGCTGTTGAACCATGAAAGGGAGAAACAAGACATTTGAGGCTGTTAATTCGGAGAAAGAGGATTATCCTCAGCAGTGACAAAGCAGCATTAGGGGATGAAATTGACCAGGCACAGGAAGCAGAGACAGAGCCATGAACTATTTCATTCATTCATTTGATTTCTGACTCATCCTCCCCTGCTACAGCAGGCCTCAGGGTGAGTATCAACATACTATAAAAATCCATAAATAATTATTAAAAGTTATCCATAAATAATCCATAAATAATTATTAAAAGTTATTAAAATTAAATACTACACAGATGGCAGTACAATTTCATCAGAGAATTAGAATCGCCAGCATTGGGGAAAGGTCAAAAAAGGGAAACAGGAGGGATACGGAAGGAAGCTGTCATACTCCTTGGTCAGGGGCCTCAACCATAGCCCTGGTGGAACATCTCTGTCTGTTTTGCAGGCCCTGTGGAACTGTGCAATATCTTGTAGGGCCCAGATCTGAGCTGGTAGAGCATTCCGCAGGGCCAGGGCCAGAGCCAAAAAGGCTCTGGTGCTGGTAGAGGCTAATCAAATACCTCTTGGTCCAGGAACTACCAATAGATCTTTATTTAAAGAACATAATGCTCTTGAGGGGATATACTAGGAGAGGCAGTTCTAGTAAGTAGAAAAGTAAGAGGCCAACCAAGAGGCTGGGATAAAAGGATAAGTCCCAAACCAGCTCCAAAAAGAGTTACAAAAGTAACTCTTTATACCATTTTGTTGAGACTAAAGAGGGGATGCTGCATTGGAATTGGAATTGGAATGTGGTAATAATAAAAATGTGAAGTTTCAAAGATGAGCCAGCCTGAAAAGAAATCCTTTGTCCTTATTGCAGAATGTAGTTTTCTCCTTTGCATGGAGCATATCTAAAGTGCTCATTTGGAGAGATTCGGAAGTTAGATTTAGCTGGGTATTTGTCACCAGGGGTCTTTTGGGGCTGGAGCATGCCAAAGCACTGCTCCAGCAGCCCAGGCACTGGGAAAAATGGCAGTGGCGGCAAGCCTCACCCCCAGCTCCCTGCACCGAAGCGCTGTGGCCCCGGGGCAGCCTGAAGAGGCCCGTTGCCGGACTCCCGAGCCTGTGCTTGAGCATTGCAGCCCCAGGGCGGCCTAAAAAGGCCCGTCACCAGCCTCCTGTGGCCCATGCTCAAGCGCTGCAGCCACGGGGTGGCCTGAAGAGGCCGGTTGCCGACCTCTGGGGCCCGCGCTCAAGCGCTGTGGCCCTGGGGTGGCCTGAAGAGGCCAATTGCTGGCCCTTGGGGCCTGTGCTCGAGTGCTGCAGCCCCAGGGCGGCCTGAAGAGGCCTGTTGCCGGCCTCTGGGGCCTGCGCTTGAGTGCTGCGGCCTCAGGGTGGCCTGAAGAGGCCTGTTGCCGGCCTCCCAGGGCCCATGCTCGAGTGCTGCGGCCCCAGGGCAGCCTGAAGAAGCTGGTCGCTGGCCTCCTGAGGCCTGCGCTCCAGCACTGTGGCCCTGGGGCGGCCTGAAGAGACTGGTCACTGGCCTCCAGGGCCCATGCTCCGGTTTTGCAGCCCTGGGGCAGCCTGAAGAGGCCTGTCTCCAGCCTCCTGGGGCCTGCGCTTGAGCGCTGTGGCCCCAGGGTGGCCTGAAGAGGCTGGTCGCCAGCCTCCAGGGCACATGCTCGAGCGCTGTGGTCCCGGGGTGGCCTGAAGAGGCCCGTCGCCCACTTCCCAGGACCCGTGCTCGAGCGCTGCGGCCCTGGGGTGGCCTGAAGAGGCCCGTCGCCTGCCTCCTAGGGCCCGCGCTCAAGTGCTGTGGCCCTGGGAGAAGGCATTGATGGCGGTAAGTGAGGGATCTGGGGGGTGGGGGCTTGATGGGGGGGTGGGAGAGCCTTCTTCCCTCTTCCCATCTCTTTGCCCCCTTTCTGTCTCTCCTTTCCTTCTCTCCTTTTCTTTTCTTTCTTTCCCTTTTCCTCCTTCTTTCCTTCTCTCTCTTTCTTTCTTTCCCTCCTCTTTTCCCCTTCTTTCCTTCTCTCCTTTTGTTCTTTTGCTCTTTTTTTCCTTCTTCCCTTCTCTCTCTTTCTTTCCCTCCTTCTTTCCTTCTCTCTTTCCCTCCTTTCATTCTCTCCTTTTCCCCTTTCCCTTCTTCTTTCCTTCTCTTTCTTTCCCTCTTTCCTTCCTTCTTTCCTTCTCTCTACTCTCTCTCTCTTTCCTTCCTTCTTTCCTCCTGTGGCCCAACACTTCACTTCCCTTCCCTCCCCCCACCCCCGCAGGCTGGCTGGGGAAGGGGAGGGGAGTCTTTTGAAGATGCCTTCCCCCTTTGCTTCCCCTTCTGACATCACTTCAGGTAATGTCAGGGGGTGTGGCATATGCTAATGAGCTATTATGCTAATAGCCTAGTCGCTTATTGGCATACCTTATGCTAATGAGCTCCTGCAGCTCTTTTTCTATGAAATGACCCCTGTTTGTCATGATTGGGGACTGGCAGGAATCTTTCTATCCAGTCATTGAGATATGGAGAAAATTGCTGGAATCAGCCCATTGCTTATGGGTTTGGATATCTGGGTCATTAATTAGGATCAAATTATCTGATAAGAAGCTCTGAGTTCCTGGGTAGAAATGGCCTTCAATTTAATTCCTCTTAGGGTGGGTTTTTACATGATTGATTGAGGAGCTATATTGTATTCTGCCTTAGTGTGACTCACTGTTTTTGATATCAGTTTAATCCTAGGCCCACACTAAGTTATACATGTGTACAGGAAAAGGCAACAAGCCATAACATAATTCAAAGCTGTTTCAAAGCCAGTTTGGTGTAGTGGTTAAGTGCGCGGACTCTTATCTGGGAGAACCGGGTTTGATTCCCCACTCCTCCACTTGCACCTGCTGATGTGACCTTGGGTCAGTCACAAGCTCTGGCATAGCTGTTCTCTCAAGGATGGTTTGTGTTAGAGTTCTCTCAGCCCCACCTACCTCACAGGGTGTCTGTTGTGGGGAGGGGAAGGGAAAGGAGTTTGTAAGCGCTCTGAGATGCCTTTGGGCAGTGAAGGGCGGGGTATAAATCCAATCTCTTCTCTTCTTCTTCTTCTTTCCTGATGTGTGTGTGTGTGTGTGTGTGTGTGTGTGTGTGTGTGGAGAACAATGGTATACCCGAGATACAGTAACTTAAGCGAGAGACTTACCTGTTTCATCTGTAAGCTGCAAATCATGTGTTTTTGGAAGACTTTTGCTAGATCTCTGTAAGGGTAAATAACTGTAAAGAATTTTATAGCAGGAAAGCAAGATAGCATAATCTTATTTCCTTATAAATGGGTTGGGGATGTTAATTGACTGAATAATTATATGATACTGATTGAAACAATTAGCATTTGTTGCTGGGAATTGCAAAACACCCTAAAGAAATCCTGTTATTCATTACAAAACCTGGATTTGTAGTTTATGGCAGGCAGTGGTACAATGAGGCAAAACCTCAGATCTGAAAGCTCAGACAGTGGCATAGATTCGGCTGCCAGGGATCAGCTAATTCCAAAGACTGGAATTCTTAACTGTGTTGCTGATATTCTGGGACTTCTTGTTCAAACTGGTTGCAGTACTTTTCTTCAACCAGACATCTAGTAGACCAGGATATAGGGAATAGTTGAGGCCTGCACTGGCTGGCATCACCAAATGCCCTCGGTATTGATGTACAACCACCAAACTTCTGATATGCAAATGATCAATTAGGAAACAGGGAGAGGACTTGCTTTCAATTGCCAGACTGTCTGGGTCTTCTCTTTTCCTATTACAGGTGCACCCCCTCCTTTGTACAACATTAACTTACATTCAATTGATTTACTGTGTGCAGCAGCCGCCTCTGCACGGATTCCAAGTCTCTGACAATTGTTGTCACCTCTTTCTGCCCATAGCAACAATCCTGCTTTCGTTGACAGCCTTGTCAAGTAGTGATTTGTCTGCCACAGTGGAAATTGTTGGGCTGCTGACAGCATCCCTGATGAGTCTTCCCAGCTGTTTTGCAGGCAGAAGTTTATCAGGTTGCAAGTCATTATTTTTATTTCCTTTTCCAAATGTATGCAGAATTGATTGTTATGAGCCTTGAACAATTATTATGATATGCAGGCTCATCGATTTCCCCAAACCAAATTTCCAAGTGTACCAGTCCCTTGTGCAGGATGGCAGGAAGCATCAGTTTATTGCTCTGGAAAATCACACTCACATGTGGCCCTGGAAATACCACATAACCAGTGACTGACATGGCAGGACAGTTTTTGGGGTACTAAAGGAGGCCACTAACTGAAACTCAGTGCTGCCACCATGGTTCTCTGGGGCTAACCAAGTCAGAGATAGCACATAATATTTCCAAACTCTGTAGGCCTTGGTTGAGCATGGATTGAGCTGCAGCATTTCCTCTCATGGTGCAATGACTCTGGAGCATCTACTCCTTCCCCCCGATTGGTTGTACTTCCAGTCCTCCCCCTCAGTGAATATGGATACACACACACACATATCCAGTAGGAAAGAGTCAGTGGGGTCTAGTGTATAAGAGCAGCAGACTCTAATCTGGAAAACTGGGATTGATTCCCCACTCCTCCACATGAAGCCTGCTGGAAGATGTTGGGCCAGTCACAGTTCTCTCAGAACTCTCTCAGCCCTACCTACCTCACGAGGTGCCTGTTGTGGGGAGAGGAAGGGAAGGTGATTGTAAGATGCTTTGAGATTCCTTAGGGTCCAGAAAAGTGTGGTATAAAGATCAGCTCTTCTTTAGAATCAGAATATTGATGTACATTGTGAAAAGTTTTCTTGAATTTGTTTTCCTTACGGTGTGCATTTGCATTCATTTCAGCATTCCTTGAAAATACTAGTTCACAGGTGGAAATGCGAGCTTATGTGGTATGGCAGTCTTTCTTTTAATGCCTGCCTCTTTGTAAGTGTCCTTTTGCTTATTTCTGAAAAGCTTTAAATTGCTTGTTGATACTACCGACATTGGTTCACTTAATAAAATTGCTGCATCTTCACAGAATCAATAGGTGTGTGCTTTAAAAGTTTTATTTCTTTAGTTAACAGAACCTGAAAACATCATTAGCAGCATAATATGGGCATCAACAGGATGTTTCTTGTTAAATTAAGACTAAACTAAAAGAACCACAACCCAGAGATCCTGACAAACTGCTTCCCTGACACAGACAGAATGGCAAGCTGCTAAAAGAGAAGGGCATTTTCTTTATCCAGAGTCTGAATAGCAGACGCTATCAAGATGTTGCTGTCATTTTTTTAAAAAAGTACATTTCCCCTTTAAAAGCAATTCATTGGGGGGGAACTTCTTTGCCCAGGGGGAAAATACTCTCAGTCACTAGCAATGAAATCTCTTTGCAACATGACCTCGGGAGAAGGGCATTGCAGAAAGGCAGCAGTGTAGAGGCTACCACCCTACCTTCCATCTACAGGGTTCCCGAACCATGTTTGTTGGGGTACCCATGCATACAGGGACACTGTCAAGAAGCAAAAAACAGCTAGGACTGAGACAACAATATCAGAAATGGTACATTGGCTTCAACGGATGAAGAAAAATTGAAAATGATTTAGCAAAGGATAGATTAAACATTCTGTTCCTTTCTGCTTCTTCAAAGCACGCTCTCAACAGGCAGTCTGCAAAGGGGGAATGACTGTTTTGTTATATATCAGTTTAGTTATTTGCAGCTTATATGTACAGTTAAAGCATTAGATCAAAATGATTAAATGGCCCATTAAGCAATGATATACCAAAGTAGTAATGTCTGCTTTAACTACATCTGTATCCCAGCTTACAGTGTTCTTACAACTGGTTTATATAGAGAGATACCCATTCACAACCACCCTGCCAGGTGTGTAAGGCTGAAAGACTTAATAATTGAATCAGGTATCCACAGAACAAGTCCAACATTGTGTCCTCTACTCTTGCCTGAAAACCTGTCTGGGAAATAAAATAACAGGTCTTGATTTGTTTATCTTTAATTTCAAACACATCTATATCCCTCTTCAGTTTGCCCATATAATTTACTGGCAATCAATTTCTAAGCACCACGGAATCAATAAGTCTGGGCAAATTCACATTAATTATTTTCACCTGATTAGCGTTTTTAGTTGTGGTTGACTTTTTCTTCCAGATTCATCAGTATAATGTTAATTAACGTTCAGCAAAATATTCATTCTTACAATATCAGTTGGGATTCTTCTCCCATAATTACACAAGTGCATCCCAGAACAGCATTCATTTTCTTATCTATTTGATAAATAATTAGGGTCACACATTCTATATATACTTCAGACTGACACTTTGATATTAATTCTAGTAATTCTTGTAGATAGCCTCCATAAAAGCAAGCTTCAAAGTGTCTTAATCTGAAGAAGGCTGCAGAGGAGGATTGTCTCTTGGTATAGAGGCTATGCTTGAATTTATTTTCCCCAGCCCCACCCTGTCCGGTCAAATGATTGAAATTATTGGGATGAATGGATTATTTCTTTAATGGTGAATATTTAAAGAATCATAAAATCATAGAATCAGAGTTGGGAAGGACCTCCAGGGTCATCTAGTCCAACCCCCTACACAATGCAGGGAATTCACAAATACCTCCCCCCACACCTCCAGTGACCCCTGCTCCATGCCCAGAAGATGGCAAAAAATCTCCAGGATCCCTGGCCAAACTGACCTGGAGAAAATCACTTCTTGACCCCGAAGTGGTGATCGGCATTTCCCTGGGCACGTAAGAAAGGGCCACAAGAACTAAGCACTGATGCAACCCTTTTTGACCTCCCTCTCATGATCTGCCTAAGTTCACAGAATCAACATTGCTGTCAGATGGCCATCTAGCCTCTGTTTAAAAACTTCTAAAGAAGGAGAGCCCACCACCTTCTGAGGAAGCCTGTTCCACTGAGGAACCACTCTAAACTGTCAGGAAGTTCTTCCTAATGTTTAGCTGAAAACTCTTTTGATTTAATTAAAACCGTTGGTTCTGGTCCGACCTTCTGGGGCAACAGAAAACAACTCCAGACCATCTTCTATATGTCAGCCCTTCAAGTACTTGAAGATGGTTATCATAACACCTTTCAGTTATCTCCTCTCCAGGCGATACATACCAAGCTCCTTCAACCTTTCCTCAAAGGACTTGGTCTCCGTACCCCTCACCATTTTTGTTGCCCTTCTCTGGACACATTCCAGTTTGTCTATATCCTACTCTAGGTGAGGTCTAACCAGAGCAGAGTAAAGTGATACCATCACTTTGTGTGATCTGGACTAGGAGTATGCATTTGGCTTCCCCGAAACCCCCCCCCAAACCCCTGAATAAATGCCTTATTGATATTTATTTGGTATTCCTAAACTGAATGCAAATTCAGAAAAAAAATTGGCTACTGAATAGAGTTTCCTAAACTTATTCAGCTTTTTTTCCTGGCTTTCGGGTACTGTTGAATGCTGACTTCGGGAGACAGTGGCTTGGGGTGTGGAAGGCATTTAAATCTAACAGGTGACTGGCAGAGGGGAGTGAAACTGTCACTTTCACTCCTCTACGCTGGTCTGCTATTAGATTTACATGCCTTCCCCCTCTCTGCTGGGGCTGGAGAAGTAAAGGGGAGGCATTTTAAGATGCCTCCTCATTCTTCCTTCACTTCCCCAGCTGCCCCACCACAACAGTGGCAGAACTTGGGGAGGTATTTAAACGCCTTCCTCATCTTCCTGCTCCAGTCACCTGCTGTTAGGCTGAAATGCCTTCCAGCCATTGAGCTGGGCAGTTTCAGACCATTTTGATGGCTGGAAAGGCATCCAGCCTAAGAGCAGAGCTGGCCCGCAGCCCTGCTGTTAGGCTGGATGCCTTTCCTGCCATGGAAATGATGAGTTTCAGTCCCCTCCACTTCATATTTAAAATTTTATGGATAGCAGAATATATTTGTATCCAAAATTTTCTAGCTTTAGTAAATGTCCACCATAAATGACAAAATGTCCTTTCTTGCTGTTCACATCTACAACACTTATTTGAAACATTTTTAATACATTTTAGCTATTTTTTCTGGAGACATGCCATTGATCCATCATTTTGGAAAAGTTTTTTAAAAGGTTCAACATCTATGCACCAACTCTTTACCAAAGTTTCATTACGTTTCTGCAACCTTTACTACTACTGGCGGAAAAGCTCCATTTTACAGGACCTGCAGAATTGTAATACATCCAGCAGGGCCCTGATCTCAATTGGGAGCATGTTCGACCAGGCAAGAGCCAGGGCTGAAGAAGTCCTGGCCCTGTTTGAGGCAAGGCAGACATCCTTCAGGCCAGTGACTACCAAGCGGTGCTGTTCAGAAGTAAGCAAGGCTCTTCAGGGTATATATGGGCAGGACCAGCTCCAGGTGTTTCTGCACCCTAGGTGGGCACAGTTGCCAACCTCCTGGTGGAGCCTTGACATGCCGCCATACCACCCCTGCCTCCTCCCCCTCGAGGGGGAGGGTGGGTGAGCTGCGCCGCCACCTCCTGCACCCTGGCTGGGCACTCTGTACTGGTGGTGGCAGCAGGGAGTCCCCACTGGCCGCCACCATGCCATCCCCACCTCCTCCCCCCAAGGGGGGAGGGGGAGGGTGGGCAAGCTGCGCAGCTGCCTCCTGTGCCCCGGCCCGGCACTCTGTACTGGCGGTGGTGGAGGGGAGTCCCCGCTGGCTGCTGCCATGCCGCCCCCACCTCCTCCCCCTGAGGGGGGATGGTGAGGGTGGGTGAGCTGCGCCCCAGCTGGGTGCTCTGTACTAGTGGCGGTGGTGGCAGGGGGTGCCCGGTTAGGGTGGCAGGGGGGCTTTTTTGGGGGGCAGGGCGCTGTTTGGCACCCCTGGGGGCTGGCGCACCATAGGTGAATGCCTAGTTCACCTAGTAGGTGAGCGGGCGCGGTATATGGGGAGAGACAGTCCCAGAGGTATGCTGGACCCTGGCCGCATAGGACTTTAAAGGTTAGTACCATAACCTTGAATATGATCCAGTACTCAACTGGGAGCCAATGCAGTTGGCACAACACTGGCTGAATGTGTGTCTGCATAGATGTCCCAGTCAGTAGGCCTTCTGCTGCATTTTGTACCAGTTGAAGCTTCCAGATCAGACTCAAGGGTAGGCCTGTGTAGAGCAAGTTGCAGTAATCTAACCTGAAAGTGACCATTGTGTGGATCACTATTGTGAGGTCATGGGGAGAGAGGCAAGGATCCAACTGCCTGACCAGCCAAAGGTGGTAGAAGGCTGATCTGGCAACACCGGTGACCTGGGCCTCCATAGAAAGGGAGGCATCCAGAATCACCCCTAAGCTTCTCACAGTTGGGGTCAGTACCAGTGGTGTCCCACCAAGCACTGGGAGTTGAATTGCTGGTCCTATCCCCCCACCTCTCAGGTACGGATGGCCTGACTCCACCCCAGAAAATCTGGCCAGGGCAATGGCTGGTTGGTTGCAGTGGAGCCAGCTGAAACTGAATCCAGTGAAGATGTGGTCGAAAAGTCTTAAAAGATAAAACAAATATAATTTCCAAGGTATTAGTTAGGTGACCATCAACTTCCTCTATGTCCCACATAACTGGGGATGCCATCAAAATTTAGAAGGAGATATATTTTTATTTATTTATTTTATTCCAGTTATATCCCTCCCTACCAGGCAAACAGGCTCAGGGTGGCTCAAAAGATATAATAAAACAATAAATAGTAATTCATAAAACATCATAGACACATCAATTTTTAAAAATTCCAGATGGCAGCACAAAAGTTCTGACTATAGTGATTGCCACAACAATGTCAGGGAGGGCAGATTTCTCTCAAAGCCAAAATCAGCTGGTACTGGCAAAGTTGATATAGGAAGTGCCCTACGTAGATGATGCAAATTAAGCAGATTGGTCAGGTTGAGCAGGCAAGACTGATATCATTTGGGTGTCTGCTGCCTCAGCCAAAACGTCTCTTTTTCCCTTTTTCTGTTTTCCCTTATGATCTTTTTTTTTTGTATTTTTTCTTTTCTTTTACATATTCACATGAAAATGTAACTTTTTTAAAAAAATAAAAGAAACATGGAGGCACTACAGTCCACACTGACCACTGGAATTTGGAGCATTTGCAAGATCACCCAGTATCTGAACCAGCATCAGATATGACAGTCACTGTTCTTGTTACAATTCCAGTTCACTATCTGGTATATCCCAGGCCCCCAGAACAAATGTGAGGACTCTCTCTCCAGAAAGCCTGGGTATGCCCAGAAACCTAGGGAGGGCCCAATGGCAAGCATGACCCTAGCACTGGAGACATTCACAATGGCAACTTCTGGTGACTCCCCTCTGGATCACATTCAGAGAGTCCAGCAAAGTGATCCCAGAGTCCAACAGACCTATCTGACCCTGCAGGACCCTGCTCAGAAGTACCCCCAGGATATTTCTTGCAGCATGCGCTTGTTACCCATGATGGCTGTTTGTACATCATCTCAGGGCTCCTGCAGAGGGAGGTGTTTAAATTGGTGCATGATGCTTGGCCAGCAGACCATTTGGAATGCTACAAGACCTTGCACCTCCTGTTGCAGGAATTCTGGTGGCACAGGATGCAGTGAGACATGACCCAGTATGTCCATTCTTACAAAATCTGCGGATGAGTGAAAACTCTGCCTGGGAAGTTGCTGGCCTATTGCAGCTGCTCCCCACATCAACTGATCCTTATCAAATAGTGTCCCCGTAGTTCATCACGGACCTTCCTTGGTGCCAGTGACACACACATATGTACCAGTTATAGTGGACTTATTCACCAGTTTGGCCCACTTCATCCCCTTCTCATGCCTGCCTTCAGACAAGAGACAGCTTAGCTCTACCTAAAGCATATGTTCCAGATGCACAGAATGCCAAGACAACTAGTTTTAGTAATCCAATTCACCTCACAGTTCTGGCAAGCACTGCATGCACTCCTTAGCACCCAGGTTCACCTGTCTTTGGCCAATCACCCCCAGTTGATGGCCAGACAAGAATGTACCAATGCCACTTAGAAGCTGCATTTGCACTGCTACATCAGTACCAGCAGGATGACTGAACAGACCTGCTGCCCACAGAGGAGCTCACCTGTAACAACTTGGGACATACCTCAACCTGGCATATGCCTTTTATGGCCACCTATGGATGCCACCTGTAATATTTCCTGCAGACCATTCCAGACTCCTCCGTGCCACCCCAAAATGTCCTTGTGCACAAACTGTGGGCTCTGGATTGGGTGCTTTGGAAGCAGGTAAAGCAGGTATACAAAATGGTCATGGACAGACAACAGGCAGGAAAAGTCTTGATGGTAAGGGATTCAGTCTAGCACTCCACTAAGTACATCTGGAGCCAAAGATCTCACAGATGATGTGCATCCATTCAGTGTCCCATCAGTCCCTGCTCATGCCTGTGGCACCTCCACACCCACTCTGTGTACCTGCAACATTGCCACCCACAGTGCTAGTGGAAGGTCAGGAAGAATAAGAGGTAGCTCAGCTCGTGAACTCTCAGCGCCAGTTTGGTGTAGTGGTTAAGAGTGTGAACTTTAATCTGGGAGAACTGGGTTTGATTCCCCACTCCTCCACATGCAGCTGCTGGTGTGACCTTGGGTCACTCACAAATTCTTTCAGAGCTGTTCTCTCAAGGGCAGTTCTTGAGAGAGCTCTCTTAGCCTCACCTACCTCATAGGGTATCCGTTGTGGGGAGGGGAAGGTAAAGGGCTTATAAGATGCTCTGAGACTCCCTCAGGTAGTGAAGGGTGGGGTATAAATCCAATCTCTCTTCATTGACAGTGGGGCCACCTTCAGTACCTTGTGGAACGGAAGTGGTATGGGCCTGAGGACAGATCTTGGAAACCAGTGGGGAATCTGCACACACCCGACTTGCTATGACAGTTCCATCAGACCTACCCCAGGAAGCCTGAGCCTCTAGCCCCAATGATAGGGGGACCCAAGGTGTGTGTGTGTAATGGCCCAGCCACATGCCACCTCCTCAGAGGAGGAATCTGAAGAATGGGCCGCACACTGACAGAATCCCCATCTGAGCAGACAGATCTGGCAGGAGACCCAATGGAGGAAGCATGGTAAGTGAGAACGCTTTGCAGTCATAGCTTGGCTGCTCCATCTTCCAGGAGAAGAAAGAAATGCCACAGAGACCAGCTTCCCCATCAGCCTCTCCTGAACTAGTAGAGAGGAGAAGGAGAAGGAGAAGAGAGCACTTGTTGTCTCAGGAGAGATGAAGGAGCACCTGCTTGGCTGCTCAGCAATGGCTAGTTAGTTCCTGGAGCAGAGTCCTTGCCAGACCAGGACAGACAGGCTGAGAGGGAAACAGTAAAACACCTGCACCTGTAAGAAGGTGAATATGACTGTAAGGAGTGGCAGCTGGACCTTGGGGGATGAGTCATCAAAAGATGCAGATAAAAGGAACATGCTAAGCAAGGCTTGGTGTGGAAGTAACCTTGTCTGTCATTCCTCTCTGCATTGACCTGTTGAGTAAACAGAGCTCTTCTATGACCCTGCTGCCATGTACCTTGTCTCTGGCAATCTGTGCTTGCTCCAGAAGCATGGGACCCAGACCCCAATATCCTGCACCTGTTCCCAAACCTTGGTGCTAGACCTCTGGACTCTCTACCCTCCAACCCTGACCCTTGGACTAGGCTTTTGGATATCTGACTCCAGTCTGGTTTGTAGACTTTGCTCCTGTGTATTTCTGTACTTGTCATTGTATTTAGGTATCTTGGAAACAAAGCTGGCAGAAGATGCTGGCTCTCTGATTCCAATTATTTCACCACATCCAAAATTATGGAGGCAATGTCTGGAACATCACTTCATTGGCTATGTGATGGGATGTGAGTAGGAACAAGCAACCTGGGTGCTGAGTAAAATCTTTCTGAACCTGGTAATGGTTGTGCAGTTTATCAGGTAAGGGGATCGGCACCTCTTGGTACATTGTGTGCAGGTGATAAAAAACAAAGCTGGCAGAAGATGCTGGCTGTGTTTGGAGTCAAGGTGGGTCTTACCAACAAAGGCAGCCACAGGCAGGTGGTCTCAGCACAGCCTGTCAATTAAAATATGTTAGCATATTTAATTATGATGCAGATCAGTTTAAATAATGAAATAAACTAGTTCAATCCAAGCTGTTGTCTTATGCCTTCATTGAAGAGAGCCAGAATGTAACATGATGTATGTGACAGTTTCCATCCAAGGTCTGAAAGCAGAGTGAAATTGGTCCAGGGCAGACAAGTTCTCCGGAGTACATCCAATTGCATCCAGTGATGTGCAGACACCCCTACACTCAATAGCAATTTTATCAAACACTGACAGAAGTATTCCTCTTCTATCAAACACTCAGAATCATTCTAAATTGTATTGCAAATGTTCTATGTAGGTGCATTCTTACTCTGCTTTCATGTGACTGCTCCCTCCCCAATCACCTCTCCATCCATCTCATCTAAAAGAGAGAGAAAGAGTAAAGCAGCACCTTGATGAATGCTACTGACTGATTAATGTCATCAGGTTTTCAGGCACAAAAGCAGCGCATATACTCAAAATGTTACTGATTTTAAACAATGCATGTTTGCCCATGATTACCCTGAGACACATGTATTTCAAGTCAGCTGAGAAGTTTTAAGAAGATGCCAGTCACAGCTTCCAGCCAACCATCATGCTGAATACTACCAACTGTTCGAATGCACACCCATTTGCACCGCGACTAGTTTTAAATAACAAACAAATCCGTGTGATTGTATGAGGGTTTGGAAAACTAGAAGCATCACTAGTTGCTGCAAAGCTGCTCTTAAGTTCTTCATTGGAAACAAGACCATGTACATCTAAAAGGCAGAAAGACATCTAGGTCAGGACAGTTTCAGAATCTTCCCTACTTCCTGGTCAGCTAAACAGTTAAGAAGCATACAGCCCTGTTTGGAAGCCTCTGGCCATGGCCAACCCCAGCTTTCTTGGAAATCAGTAGTTTTTGTAATTGCAAAAGTATAACTATGCTATAGGAGGTGGTGAATAATTCATGTGAACCACGTGTTAATTTTGCAACATCCCTGCAAACTGTTCTGGACAAAGTGCCAACGTGGAGCGTCTACCTAAATTCGAAAATGTAATTGACGTTATGATAGAAGTACCCGTTTTGCATGATGCATTTCAGTTACTGTACATGGAAAGCTCGCTTCTTCCAGTTTGGTGAATTATTTTAATAGCTTCAGTTAAATTGATCCACAATATTTCACCAACTGAGTCAGCTACAGCAGATTGGATGAAAGTGGCAGCAGATAAGACAGTGGAAATGAAGAAATTAAGCTTATAAAAAGGCTTCTTTATAAATTACCTTGCAACCACTTTGTGTCATTTCAGTGTCGCTTGTCAATGCAACCTTTATTAATCAGCGGGGACAGAGAGAAACACCCTTAATCAAAATGAAGAGGACAGCAGCTACCTAGGACTGGAGAGCCCTTCTACTTTGTTATGAGAATTTATACTGGAGCATCAACTGTGCACTTTTAATTTGAAATAGGAATGGAGAAGTTGTATTTCAGCAGTTTAACACAGTTAGGAGCAATCTCATCTTTATAAAATGTAGGACATCTTTGCTTCCTTGCTCACTTTCTGTTCTGACTCGCCCATCACTGTTCATTGGGATTGCTTAGTGAAGGAAAGTGAAACTTTCAAGTTCTTAAATCAAACTCTTGAAAAGTCAGGATGCCCATGAGGCCCACACTTCCTAATTTAATGTTAGAGGCCGTGTGTGTAACATTTGGAGTAAGATGGATCCAAATGGCTTTCTGATGGCTATAGGGGATTTTCCTGTTGTCAAGGAATCACAGTGGCTTCCAGTAAGTTTACAGACAGGCATATTTCTGACTGCTGACTTGGTTCAATAGGCAGCATTACTTAACTATTTTGGGTGTGTGGGAGTAATTCCAAGCTCTCTTCCCACCCTCAACAAAGCTAATTTTCTGATTAGCGATGGAAATACTCATAAACTCCTTGGGGAATCCACAATTTATGGCTCTTTTATGCAGACTCTTTAACCCACTTCAACTTCTGGAGCTAAATGGATTTTTAAAGACTTCAGATACTTCAATGGTTTGTCTCAGTTTCACCACCAAAGGACAGCCTTTTTTTGTGCCTTTCTCACTAAGGATGGGCATGAACTGCAAAAATGTGGTTTGGTTCATGGTTCACAGCCAAACCATGAATGGAACTAGTTCACTCTCTGATGAACTGGGTTGGTTCATCGTTTGTAGGCCCAGAAAACATTTTTTTAAAGGGACTGCCATTCCTTCAGATGGGGTTTTCAGAAAGCCACCAAAACAGCTGGGTGGCAGCCATTCACCTGTTTTGGGCTTTCTTGTGCAGTCCCTTTAAAGTTAAAAGAGACTGCACAAGAAAGCTGGAAAATGGGGAACAGTCTGTCATGGATTCAGGCTAGGTGCTGCTTTAATAGGGAAAGTTCTCATCCATTGCCCGGCAATCCAGGAGATCCCAGGCTCACTCCATCACCTGAGGATGCCCCAATACCTGGACCTCCCAGTTGGAACTCACCCAGGAGTTCAGTGGAGTAGAAGAGGCTGGTGGAGAAGGAAAGGCTGGTGGCAGAGAAAGGACAGCCAGCTGAGGCAGTAGACAGCAAGGTGGAGGAGACAGCCATGGTGAGTTGTGCAGCAGCAGCAGGGCCATGGCCATGGGCTACAGTGGCAGTACAGTGGCCAGGCCCCCCCAGGAACCCAGGGTGTGGGTGGGGGAGTTGGTGCTGGCAGGGAAAGAGGCCACTGGAACAGTGGCTGGAACAGTGGGCTGAGACAAATAAAATGTATTTCAATAGAGATAAGTGCAAAGGTGCAAAAAATCAAAGGCACAGTTATAGAATGGGAGGGACTTGGCTTGACAGCAGCACATGTGAAAGGGATGTGGGTGTTCTAGTTGATCACAAGCTGAACATGAGCCTGTAGTGCAATGTGGCTGTGAAGAAAGCTAATGAAATCTTAGGATGCATTAACAGAAGCATTATGTCTAGATCACGGGAGGTGGTAGTTCTGCTCTATTCTGTTATGGTCAGGCCTCACCTGGAGTACTGTGTCCAGTTTTGGGCACCACACTTTAGGAAGGATGTTGACAGGCTCAAGTGCATCCAGAAGAGGGCAACCAGGATAGTGAAAGGGTTGGAATCCAAGTCTTACAAGGAAAAGCTGGAAGAGTTGGGTATGTTTAGCCTGGGAAAGAGAAGGCTTAGAGGGGACATGATTGCAGTCTTCAAGTATTTGAAGGGCTGTCATGTAGAAGCTGGAGCAGATCTATTATCTGTTGCTCCAGAATCCAAGACTAGATCTAATGGGTGGAAATTACAAGAGTCTTTCCCGGCTAAATATCAGGAGAAACTTCCTGACTGTAAGAGTGGTTGAGCAATGGAACAGAGTACCTTGGGAAGTGGTGGATGCTCCTTCCCTGGACATTTTTAAGTGGAGGCTGGACAACCATCTTTTGGGTATGCTGTAGGGCTATCTTTCAGCTATGGTCCCGCAGAGTGCAGGGGGTTGGACTAGATGACTTGCAAGGTCCCTTCCAACTCTAACATTCTATGATTCTATGATTCACTCCCACCTGGAGACCACATGTGTTGGGTATTCTTCGGTGGTGGCAGCAAATCCAGGCCTAGCAGGTAGCGGGCCAGCCATGGGGGACACCCATCCCAGCTATTTTTTGTGGCTTTCTGCTGGAGCAGAAAGCAGGGGCTTAAATGGACTCAAGAGTCCCTTTAAATTTCTGCTTTCTGCTCTGGCCATGAATCAGCACAAAGCCCCATGAACTGCTTTAAAAGTTCATGGAGATGTGTGACAGTAGACCTATCATGAACTTCAGTTTGTGATCTTCCCAATTTCTCATACAAATTATCTAATCCATTTTCCTTCTGTGTGTTCCCTGTTTTCCCTCATGGCTTTTCAAACTATCTTTGAAGCAATATCTGTTGGCTTGCTGCCCAGACTGGTCCTTTATATGGCATTGCCTCTGCAAACCTGAGCTCTCCTTTCAAGCCTCATTTCATAGCAAAAACAAACAAACAAACAAACAAACCCTGTGTGAAGTAGTCCCTTCTACAGGTTAATCTAGGACTTTTGTGGTGCATTCCTTTTGAAGACTGACTCCTCTTTTCCATTTTAAAAGCTGTCTGAAGTCTCTGTTCCCACCCAGCTTTTAAAAAAAGACAAGGCAGCAACAGAGAAAAAGGAGGTAAGGTAGCAGTGTTCAAGTTCCTCTGATCCTACACGTGCAGCCCCTATCCCAGGTTGCATCGTGTTTTAAGCCTTTGAATACACGTGTGTGTTTGGAAATGATATTAAAAGAAAATGACAAGGTGTCAATGTCTAATTCAATGAACACTTTTTAAAAAAGAAGTATCAATCTTGGAGTATAAGGTATGTATTTGGCATGTAAAAGAGCATCTTGATAAATACTTAGCAAAGACTGACCGACACAGCTCAGTCATTATTCCGCCATTACACTAATGCCATATTTCAGCTGTGTGAGAAAGTCTATTGCATCATCCCCTTTATACTTATATTTTATATTACAGCAGCTTGATGATGCATTAGCATATTCTATCATCTGAGGGATGCTCAGCAGCGCTGATGATATGCTAGTTTAAATGATTGTCAAAGTAATACTGCTGTAAAGCTCCCAGGTTGATGGCTTGAAGTAATATATTACTAGGGAAATATCTTACTGATTACATGACAAAGTAATATATCATTATATTGATGTCACCATGAAGATGCTTAAGTATAATTTATACACAGACAAAGGAAGACCACAATGGCAAGGCTGTCCTTCAAACATCCATAAGTGATATTTTTTAAAAAATATATATTTTATTCAGAAGCTGTTAAAGCAAAGGACATAATTGAGAATGGGTAAAAAAAAATCTAAATTAGCACCTATTTAAGTTAAAGTTACAGGGTCTGTACAGACATCTATTCTTAGTTAGCATAAGTATATAGATTCAAGCATGCAAAATTACAGTCCTCTTAACTTTGATTATCCTCTGGAACAGAAGGCAGTGATAGTTTGTTAGGTAGGTTAAACTGAGGCCATTTCCACACAAGTGCAAACCTCCACATCAGCATTCTTAAATAATCAAAGTTTCTAAAATTTTCCACAAACTTTTTGCCTCCCCAGGGCAGATCCAAATTTAGTTTCCCATTACCCTGCATTTTCTGCATCCACTTTGACCATGATTTTTCTGTCCATCAGATCTGACCTCACAATTTCCAGTGAGAAATTCCCAATTTTGAATTTTGTTTCTTGTGCCCTTTTGTGTCATCAGTGTCATTTGTTCACCCCCTCCCAGCCCTGCCTCCCTCAGGTTGTCCTCTGAGCAATTCACTACATTTTTTAAGCACAGTATTGATTGTGTTACAACATGAATTTTTTCTTCATTATAATATAGCAATGTTATAACATTGGGACAAAACAGGGAGGGAGGTTTCATGTAGCCTTCTCCATGCAGTAACTTGTCCTCTCCTCTCCTCTCCTCTCCTCTCCTCTCCTCTCCTCTCCTTTTTTTTTTTTTTTTTTTGATAGGTAGGTTTTGATGCCACTCGCTTGTGTTGTCCCTTCATTCTACCCCCTTTCTCTTCCCTTATAGTTCACAGTGTGTTTTCTTTTCTTTTTTATGATATGATGTTATAATATTACTGCATATGCAAAAAAAGGAGGTTCCATCGCTGACGAAGAAGAAGAAGAGGAGGAATTGGATTTACACCCTGCCCTTCACTCAAAGTCTCAGAGTGGCTTACAATCTCCTTCCCTTCCTCTCCCCACAGCAAACACCCTGTGAGGTAGGTGGAGCTGAGAGAGCTCTGAGAGAACTGCTCTTGAGTGAACAGCTTTGAAAGAACTGTGACTGACCGAAGGTCACCAAGCTGACTGCATGTGGCAGAGTGAGAAATCAAGCCCATTTCTCCAGATTAGAGTCCATTTCTCTTAAATACTACACCAAACTGGTGTACAGGATAACAAAGTTAGAGTCCAATGGCACCTTTAAGACCAACAATTTTTTATTTAAGATGTGAGCTTTTGTGTGCATGCACACTTTGTCAGATGATGAAATGGAATTACATATCATAGTTGTATATATAGGGGTGGCTTGTTAAATTAGCATGCAAAATAGTGAAAATATTCACTAAGTATGGCAAAATATTCACAAAAGTATGACACGCTCGGTTTCTAGTTATCATCTGTTTCAGTTCAACTGGGGGGAAACAACATAGGTAATAAATACATTAGAACTGGATATTGATGTGTCCTAATTTTCGAGAATCCCATTCTTAGACACCCATCCATCTCCTGTCTAGCATGGGGGCAAACTTTACAACATCTTGGCTGTGTAGAGTCTTTTCCTTGTCCCCAAAACAGAAAACTACATTTAAATATACCATATTTACCATGTTTCCAAAGGGGAACTGGCTGAAAGTGCTTACCATTTCTGCTTTCCTTACCCACACTACTCTGCCAACCTATTTAAAAAACGCACCTATCACCCAGTCAGACTCCACCCTGTTTAGTGTAAGGTAGGCGAAACCACTTTCATCCACCAGCCAATCAGGATAAAGGTGAAAAATTCCTACCTGGCCCAATAAGCAACCAGCCAAAGCCTACACAAAACACAGCATGGGTGGGCTGAGCACAAGGCAATGAACTGGCAGTCCTGTGTGGGTTGGGAAAGTCAGCGAGGGTGATGGAAGTCATAGCCAGCCATGTTCAGCAGGAAGGAATGAGCCACTTGGGCAGCTAGGGGCCAGGCAACTGCTGTGATGCAAAAATCAGGCCCTCCCCTCTTAGGATGGCCTATGAGGTGGCTTGAACTGATCCAGGGGAGGGGGAAGGGGAGGGGCCACTGTGGGGAAATGCACTTCACTGCCCAGCCAGCTCACCTGGCTGTGTTGGATCATTTACCCAAGCATCCCTCCTTGAGTGTTAAACAATTAGGGAAGGAAGGTATGCAAGGGTTTGCGGGTTGTTGTCACAAAAGGGGGAGAGTGTCAGGAAGAGGGATGCAAGGGTAGCTTCCTGTTCAGGTTTCCTTTGTTTGCTCATTATCTGTCACAACCTGGGACAGTAGCAGCATGCTGCTAGATCCATTTTGGGAAAACTGGCCTGTGTGCCCATTTTCCCTATGGGTGGGGATCTCCTTAAGGGATCTTGAAGTGAGGGCTTTCAAGGAGGCTGCCCAACTCAGGGGCAGCCAATGGGTAACCTCACACTCAAGAGGCAGGGAGGCCATTTAGTGGCAATCATCCTTGTGAAATCTGGTATCCTGCCATCCCATGGTTCTCCCCCAACCCAGTAGGTGGGCTGGGGTGGGCTGAGTACATTGACTGGCAGGTGGGTTAGGTAATCCCAGGATTCAGTTGTCCCATACTGTGCCAAGGCTTCTTACAGCTGTAACCAATAGAAGTTGTGGCTATTTTATTCCAATGGTTGAGTGTGATTATATTTATGGGAGTTGCCATAAGATGAATCCCTTGTCTCCACCATCCTTTCCTCTCTCTTAGGCCCTGGGACTGCAATGCAGGGACATAGATGGTGGGGAGTCAGATCTGTTTTATGTGTTGTGCTATTGGGTGGGCAGATCGAATCTGGAGAACAAATTTGACACTAGTGAATTTTATGTATATCCCTATTACATGCATGAATAAGGTTTTCTAATTTATCTTGTGGTGAACAGTTTATCTAAAACCACCCCGTGTGAAAATCAGCACAATTAACTACATAAAGGAAACAAGATCTCTTCAAAACATGGACTTTCTTGGGGTGTGTGGCAGCTGAGCTTCTGGCTGGCTGTATCCCTCTCACTCTCCTGCTATTCCCACTGAGAAATATCAAAATTGCTCTCAAAAAACTAAACCAATTTGGAAACAAACTTTAATGCCAAACATGGGAAGGACTAGGGAGAAGAAGGGAGTAAAAAATCTCCCATAAAGATCCCCTAGGAAGATGAATACAGATTCTGAAGATTCAGAGGACCAAGACACGTCTCTGCTGGACAACATGGCAATGGAAAGAAATAATTCTGACCCAAGTTACCAGACTATGATTCTGCATGCTCTGACCGAGATAAAAGATTAACTTAAAACTGAAATAAAGACTCTGAGTGAGGACATTGGACAACTGAAAAAAGAATTTGGCCAGCTTGAACAAACAATTGAACCCATAAATAAGAAGCTCGATGAACTCGCCAAAACAGTGAAGACAATGGAGAAGAAAGCTGAAGCAGCCTACCAGTGTGTGAAAAAAACAGCAGATGAAATGAAGGAGGTAAAAGACTTTGAGGCTTGGGCTAAAAATAAAATCTCACTCCAAGAAATCAAATTAAGAGAAAGGAAGGCCAAACTTTGTGGGGTCTCTTTAAATTTCTCTAAAGCAGAAGATCTCACTGCTTCTTTAAATAAATGGCTGTGGCAGATACTGCATTCAGCAGGGGAATCAGGGGTAACCTAAAGAATTATTACCTCTGCCTTCCATCTAAGTGTCTCAAAAAAAGCTTCCCCAGATGTCATTCCTGACATTTTAATTGAATTTATGGAGGTGCAGACCAAAAATAAACTTTTCAGAATTGCAAGAGAAAAGGAGGGTCTGTGCCTTGAAGACACAATTGTTTTTTTTGTCCCAGCAGAGATACTAATTACAAGAAGGAAGCTGAGAGAATTAGCAAAGGCATTGAGGGAACATGGAATTCAATACAGATGGCTACCATTAGGCCACCTAGTGGTCAATTTAAATGGCAAAACTTTCACAGCTTACAACCAGCACACTGGGAAGAAGTTATTTGATGCAATGACTAAACAAATGGATGGAGGCACCTGAATGGAGGCAACATAGTCTATGATGAGAGCAATTTAATAAGCATAAGTAGAGTATTTAGATTTATAGCTCAAATGATAACTACTTACCAAAAGTACATAAAATGATAAATAATAGAGAAATAGAAGTTTACGCTTAGAGGGCATGGCAAGGAGGTGAAAGGTGTGCTTCCCACAAGACCTCTGGTTGCAGGGAGGAGGGGTATTCTCCTGCTGAAGAATTTATCTCTTCAGCTTCCAGTACCAGAGGCAACCCCATCCAGCTTTCCTTTTTAGGTTTAGAAGTAGATAGAATAACACAAAGACTGAGTGAATAGGATAGAAGTTAGAAGAATGAGTAATAATGCACTGAACTAAAGGATGTATCAAGGCTTAGAACATGAACTAGAGGGAGTTCTAAGGTGGTTTCATATGTAGGTAGGATAAGGGAATAAGAAAAAAAGAGGATTAGTTAATATGTTAGTTATACTAAGGGAATGTAACCTCATTTTAATTTCTAAGAAAGTGAGTGTAAAATATAAGGTTATGAATTATTGTTATGAAATATATACTCAATAAAAATATATGTTAAAGAAACATGGACTCTCTTTGTCATTGTGTGTAGAAGACTCATTGTCAGCTATAGAAAATAATAAAGAACAGCAACATTACTCTAGGAATGAATATGTTTAGATTTATGGAGAAGTTCCCCTGCTCATAACCAAGACCTCAGGGAGACAATGGAATAATTGTTGCACATCAGCTTTCTAGATCCTGTTCAAAAACATGTGAGCATCCCTGCAGCACACCACTGTCTAAATTACTTTACTATCATTTGACACATTTCTGTTCCTTATACAATGCTCATTTATCATAGGAGAAGTTTTCTTGGCTCTGAGTTAACATAATTTAGAAATCTTGCCTTTGTGAAATATTGACTTCCAAGCCTGTTTCTTTCAGAACAACCATCACTAGGGAGACACTGTTATGGAAATTATAATGATGAAACTACTATTTGTTTTAATTAGGCCTTGCCATCTTAGTTTTTGCTTTTGCTCATAATTCACTGGGAGGTCAGTTCTGAAAAAAGCACAGTAGAAAAACAGTACAAATACCTGCATGTTACCTGCAAATATCCTCCCTTGTGAAATGGGACCCATGAATGACTAACTGCAATGGAGCCTGAACAAATGCCTCACCCAACTGGGTATCCCAGTTACAAGATGGATTATCTGAATGAGATGAGTGGGAGGTTCCTCGTACCCTTTTCTCAAACTATTTCAGTTCCAGGTCTTGGTGGATATAGTAACACCCTAACACCATTAGGATCCACCTAAAAGTCTATTGTATTTGTTTTAAAACTGCAATACAAATGTTGTATCTTTCTCCTTAAAGGCTGATTGGGCAGCATTGTGAGACAGACATTTATTATCAATTGATTTGAACACACGGTGTTTATATTTGTGCAAAAAGAACACTACATAGGCTCTTAAAAGGCACAGGCTATCAATAATAAGACAATCCTTATATTTTTGTCATTAAGGATAATCGGTTTCAGTGCATCATGGGTAATTTAAGTGTTGTCTGTAGTTACTGCAATTATAATCTAAAAAGAACAGAAAATTTCCCCTAGTCTGATTTTATGACAATTATTTGTCTGACTGGTGCTGTTTCCTTAGGAAGTAGCCTCCCCCCCACTAGCACTAGCTTCAGTTCTTTACTGAAAATTTGTTATATAGGGACATCTAGTGGTGTGCAGATCACATTTTTAAATCCCTGCATTCTTTTTTGCCTCAACTCTCATGTTTCATTTATGAGGTTCATAGGTAGTGCAGCAGAGCCGAATGATAGGGAAATTCTCCATCATTTCAGTGATTCTAAAAATGGTCTGGAAATGAAATATGCCACTATCTTCAAAGACCATGCCACCAAACTAACCTCAGCAGGTAGGAGACATGAAAGAGCTTGTTAGCTGTTAAACCATCTGTTTATGGGAGGGTTATTTTCAAATACATATGAAAGAAAATATGTATGTCAGCAGGAGAGATAGATTACCATCCAGCAGTAATATACTGATGGAGATAAATGTGCTGAATATGCATTTTTCTCATGCTGATCGTGCTATACAGAGGACTCAAATCATGAGAATCAGAGAAAAAAGTCTAGACCTCCTTATCTTGGCTACGAAGTGTAAGAACTCAGCTGTGTGTTCCTGTCTTCTAAACTATCACACACAGACCCTGCAGAAAGCAGCTGAAGGACAATTCAATATAGTATTGGATGGGGAATATCTAGATTTTTAAAAAAAATTGTTATGAGGTAAAACAATATTATAAACATTTATCTCATTATTCTTCTCTATTCCTGTCTCAGCAGTGATGCTTCCAGTATATGAAAACTTGAGTATGAAATGTAGCATATTTGGGGTAGAGAAATGTAAATGAAATTACACCCCATGTTTGTATGTCTTGAGGGACTACACATATTGATGGACTGTGGGCATAGAATTTTGAACCAAGGGATGGTTACTATTTTTTTTTTTAAAAAAAGGTTCAGCATTTATGGACCAATTCCTTACCAAAGTTTCATTATGTTGTTGTTCTTTAAAAAATGTACAAAGTTTTGTCTTTCTTTACAGTTCCTTTGAAACCTTTACTATTAAGGTACTAATAACGAGATTTCCTTATGATAAACTGTTTCACATTCACCTCTTCTTATTTAATGTTCTGTTGGCTTATTTTCCATTTCCTACTCCATACATTGCCTAGGGGTCTTTTGTGCTTATGAGATTTTCATAGATCCCAAGGACATTTTCAATCCTGCCCTTTCATTAAATGTTTAGCTATTGTGAGAGCTGAGCTGTGGCAAAGCCACATGATACAAACAAATGTTATTTCTATAGTATTAGTTAGGTGACCATAAGCATTCCCTCTATGTCTCACTGAGTTTTACACTATTATAGAAGTTACATAACTGGGGATGCCACCAAAATTCAGGAGGAGATGGTTACTTATATAAATTTGTGCAGCACATAATGTTCAGCCAGATTACAAACTAAGCACTCATGCTTATTTTAGCAGTCGGATCCCTCCTCCCAAAGAGGGGAAGTTTAGTGCTGAGAGATAGAGAAACACCCTTCATACAATATCCCCTCAAAAATTATAAATGTAAAACACTGTCTGGCCCAAAAGGACACAAAATGGAAGCCAGCCAGAGACAAGCCTGGGAAAATATTTTTGAAGGTGAATCAGAGTGGCTGACTGACTAATGCCCCAGAGAGACAATAGGTCTCCTAAGAAATTACTAATGACATCAATGAGCAGCCTTACTTTCCCCCTTACTCATTTACCCTTAATTTAGCAACACTTAACACTATTCACCTGACTGACTGACTGACTGACAGGCTGACTCAGCATGGGTTCTGTAAAGAAAGATCTTGTTTCACTAACCTGTTAGTGTTCTTTGAGGGGGTGAACAAACATGTGGACAAGGGGAATCCAATAGATATTGTTTACCTTGACTTTCAGAAAGCTTTTGATAAAGTTCCTCATCAAAGGCTCCTAAGTGAGCTCAATAGTAATGGGATAAAAGGACAAGTCCTTTTGTGGATCAAAAACTGGCTAATTAATAGGAAACAGAGAGTGAATATAAATGGGAAATTTTCTCAGTGGAGGGTGGTAAGCAGTGGGGTACCGCAGGGTTCAGTACTGGGTCTGATGCTTTTTAACTTGTTCAATAATGATTTGGAGTTGGGAGTAAGCAGTGAAGTGGCTAAAATTTGCAGATGACACAAAGGTGTTCAGGGTGATGAAAACCAGTGAGGATTGTGAGGTACTCCAAAGGCAACTGTTGAGGATGGGCAAGTGGGCATTAACATGTCAAATGGGGTTCAATGTGGCCAAGTGAAGGTAATGCACATTGGAGCCAAAAATCCTAGCTATAAATACACATTGATGGGATCCGAACTGGCAGAGACTGACCAAGAGAGAGATCTTGGAGCTGTAGTAGATAACTCACTGAAAATGTTGAGACAGTGTGTGGCTGCAATAAAAAAAGGCCAATGCTATGCTGGGGATTATTAGGAAGGGAACTGAAAACAGATCAGCCAATATCATAACGCCCCTAAATAAATCAATGGTGCGGCCTCATTTGGAATACTGTGTACAGTTCTGGTCACCACACCTTAAAAAAGATATTATAGCTTTGGAAAAAGTGCAGAAGAGGGCAACTACAATGATAACAGGGTTAGAACACTTTCCCTATGAAAAATGGTTAAAGTGCACTGTGTGATGCAGAAGATATTAAAAATCCCAATTGAGAGAAAGCCAGAACTTCTTCTCCTTGGTTTGACAATGGAAAAAATTCCACAAGAAAAAAGAACATTGTTATGGTACATGATTACATCGGCAAGAATGGCCTTTGCTCAGCAATGGAAAATGGAGAAGGTGCCAGATATACATGAATGGTTGAGAAAATTGTTATTTTTAGCGGAAATGGACAAAATGACAAAGAAATTAAATGGACAAATGGCAGAACAGTACTTAAAAGACTGGGAAGGATTGAAACTGTATCTAGAAACTGAATATAGAATGAAGGGGAAAATATATAATTTGGATACGTATGGATATTGAACGAGAAATGAAATGAATTTTGAACTGTATGTACTGTTATTTGAAAATATGTTGAAATTGTAGAAGTTATATATAATCGAAATGTGTTACCCAGTTTGTCGATGCATTTAAGTCTAAGCTTGATTACCTTATAATTACTTTTGTTTGTTATTAGCAGTGTTGGAAGCCTATTAGGGGGAGGGGGGGGTTGGGATGGGGATTTTCTTTTTCAAAATTGTATTGGTAACGTAATTGGAATTGTTGAGTGTATCCCAATAAAAATTTTGTTTATAAAAAAAAAAAAGGTTAAAGCGCTTTTGGCTCTTTAGCTTGGAGAAATGACGGCTGAGGGGTGACATGATCGAGGTTTATAAGATTATGCATGGGATAGAGCAGGTAGAGAAAGAGGTACTTTTCTCCCTTTCTCACAGTACAAGAACTCGTGGGCACTCAATGTAGTTGCTGAGTGGTCAGGTTAGAACAGATAAAAGGAAGTACTTCTTCACCCAAAGAGTTATTGACACATGGAATTCACTGCCACAGGAGGTGGTGGCAGCTTCAAGTATGGATGGCTTCAAGAGAGAATTAGATAAATTTATGGAGCAGAGGTCCATCGGTGGTTATTAGCCACAAGGTATAGATAGGGACTCTTGGGCAAGTGATGCTCTATATTCTTGGTGCTTGGGGGGGGGGTCAACATTGGGAGGGCTTCTAGTGTCCTGGCCCCACTGGTGGACCTCCTGATGGCACCTGGTATTTTTTGCCACCGTGTGACACAGAATGTTGGACTGGTTGGGCCATTGGCCTGATACAACATTGGTTTCTCTTATGTTCTTATGTTCTTAAACCTGGTGGCTTTGCCAATCTGGTGCTTAGCAGGTCATCAAGCATCATTTACACTTATATTCCACCACAGAAAAAAAAGTCAAGCCTCTCCCAAATCACTATCTACCTCTGAAAAATGCATCAAGTTATTGTTTGGGGGGCAAATATTACAGTCTGCCCCAGGCAGCATTTTGTCCTAAATCTGGAGTACCTAACTACCTGTGTGTGTGTGTTCTTGGATTTTCTGCACACCCCCACTTGTGTGTGGGCAGTCTCTCTCTCACTTCCTGAAACTCTGTTCATTTTAATACGTTGTTGCGGCTTTCATGGCCAGGGTTCATTAGCTGTAGATTTTCTGGGTTGTATGGCCGTGTTCTTGGCACTGCAGTACCTGACGTTTTGCCAGCAGCTGTGATTGGCATCCTCAGAGGTATAACACAGGAAGACACGCTCTGTGTCAATGTGAGAAGAAGAAATGATAGGCAGGTAATTTATATCTACTCAGGAAGATGGGGTAGGGCTGAGTTATTATCTTTTAGGAGTTTCCCAGGCTGTGACATGCTATTGGAGGAGCTTTTTTGACGATGGATTGGCTGTTGAAATTCTAATCTTATCTATAGGGCTGTTGTAAGATTTAGAGCATTTTGTATTTTTCAGGACTGGAAACCATGCTCTATTTATATTTAAACTCTCTTCTTTTCTGTTGAAATTGTGTTTATGAATTTCAATGACTTCCTTGTGTAATCTGACATGGTAATTGGATGTGTTGTCCAGCATTTCAGCACCTTGGAATAAGATACTGTGTCCTGTTTGAGTTAGACTATATTCAGCCACTGCTGACTTTTCAGGTTGGCCAAGTCTTCAGTGTATTTCATGTTCTTTTATTCTTGTCTGGATGCTACATTGTGTGGTCCCAATGTAAACCTGTCCACAACTGCACGGTATGTGGTATACGCCTACAGAAGTGAGGGGGGGGGGCTCTTCTGTCTTTTGCTGATTGTAGCAACTGTTGTATTTTTCTGGTGGGTCTGAATACTGTTTGTAGGTTGTGTTTTTTTACAGGTTTTCGCATCTGTTCAGTGATTCCTTTGATATATGGCAAAAACACTTTTCCTGTGGGAGATTGTTTTTCCTCAGTTGTTTGTTTTACCTTTGGTTTAATCGCTCTTCTGATTTCATTCTTGGAGTATCCATTTGCTTGTAGTGTGTGGTTTAGATGGTTTAGTTCATTGTTGAGAAAGTGTGGTTCACATATCCATCTTGCACAGTCCACTAATGTTTTATTATGCCTCTTTTTTGCCAAAGGTGGTGATTGGAGTTTTTGTGTAAATAACAATCTGTGTGAGTTGGTTTTCTGTAGACCTTGTGATCTAATTGAAGGTTAGCTTTGCAGATGACCATGATATCTAGAAATGGGAGTTTACCCTCAATTTCTTTTTCCATGGTGAATTTTATGTTTGGATGGATGTTGTTGTTCATTTTGCTGCTGCTCTCATGGACCTCTTCCTTCATGAATGGTTATTATAGCCTCCCCAAAACTGCTTTCCTCTTCTCCCTGATTTCCCTTAGCTAGCTTGCGTGTTTGTGTGTGTATTTTGCTCATTTCTATTTCTTTTAATAAAAACCTTATGGGTAGAACATCTGTCTGCTTCATTTTGAGATATCTCTTGAGGGGAAAATCCCTGTAAACACTGGTGGAGAATCCCAGTTACCAGAGCAAACAAAAAGGATAGGAAGCCTCTGAACAACAGGAAAAAAGGAGGGTACTGAGTACCGGTCAAATATTAATAGTATAGAAGGATATTAAAAGTATATGTATAATGATCACATTACAAACATCAAATTGCAAAAATATGAAAACCTCAAATGGTGAAGATTATGAAAGCATCAAATTGTGCCACAATAATATTGATAAAGATTAAGAATATATGTTGTTGTTGTACAATAACAGTTGTATACATAAATACTTACATTAGCATGCACTATACAAAGATTCCTGCAATGAACAGGTTGAACAGACTGGACTCAAGCTTTCATATCTTCATCAGTTAAAATAAACTTTCCCACAAATCAATTTAGATGGCAAGAATTCAAAAACAGTGGTATGTGGTGCAAATATCAAGACTTCACTCTTCATTAGTCAAATGTGAACTTGTGTTGGTCGGTTTGAAGGTCTATTGTAAACAATATTAAATAGAAAATCCAAACAGCATTAAGCCAAACCATAATTGTCAAACGTAATATAAAATATATACCCAAGACATGAAAACCATCTGTAATGTATAGCACTGTACCAGGTGAGCTCTGAGAAGCAGCAGGAGACAGAGCTCCTGGAGGGGTGAGTGCTTTTTATTTGCTTTCAGCTGAAGAGATTTAGCTAACGGTACTGTATGGGAGGACAGTGTTTGGGAGTTTAGGGTTTAGTTTTGCAGAGTCCTGGCTGTTTGAGAAAGGGTGATTTGTTTGACAGTAATTGGATTGCCTGAGTGTAATTTGAATAGATGCTGGCCCTGCCCTCTGTTGGATGAGGCTCTATTTAAGGCTGCACCTCACCAGAGGTGAAGCTGACCCAGCTGAGCTCTGAGAAGCAACAGGAGACAGAGATGCTGGAGGGGTGAGTGCTTTTTATTTGCTTTCATCTGAGGAGATTTAACTAAGGGTACAGAGGGAGGACAGTGTTTAGGGGTGTGTGATTGAGTTTTAAGTTGTTGCATAGTCCTGGCTGTTTGAGAAAAGGTGAGAAAGGGTGATTTGTTTGACTGTAATTGGATTGCCTGGGTGTAATCTGGATAGCTGGAGGCCCTGTCCTCTGCTGGATGAGGCTTCTATTTAAGGCTGCACCTTGCCAGAGGTATGAGCCAAAGGGCTCTTAGACTAGGGGTTCTGTAAGAAGTCCAGGAAGGACCAGGAAGTCTTGTGTTCCTAGTAAGGCAAGTAGACTTTCCACAACTGAATACTGGGGGAAAGCTGACAGGAGATGAATAGTCTCTGGTTTTGGATGGCTCATTGCAAAGAGATGAAGGGGTAGCTGTTACTTTTCTACAGGGAAATGGATTAGAATTGTCCACTGAGATTGTGACAAACTCCCTGGCAAGGTGTCAAGGCAGCAGGAGGAAGGTTGCGGGCCTAACATGATTGGGAAATTATAAATGTTTATATACAAATGCTAGAAGTGTCCGAGGTAAAATTGGGGAGTTAGAATGCTTGGTGTTGGGGAAAAACATAGACATTGTGTGTATCTCAGAAACTTGGTGGGATGAGGAAAATCAGTGGGATATGGTGATTCCTGGTTATAAATTATATCAGAAGGATAGGAGGGGAAGTGTTGGAGGTGGGGTGGCTCTGTATGTCAGAGAGGGTATACAGTCCAGTAAGACTGGAAAGGTAAGAGAATTAGATTCACTTCTGGAAATGCTATGTGTTGAAATAGTGGGCCCAAAAGAAAGTCTAACACTGGGAATTTGTTATCACCCACCAGATCAAAAGATAGAGGAGGACTGAAATGATGAATGAATTAAAGATAGCAGCTAGATGAAATAACTGTGTAGTAATAGTTGATTTTAACTACCCACACATTGATTGGGTCAATACGTGTTCAAACTGGGAAAAAGAGATTGAGTTTCTAGACACTCTCAATGACTGTGCTATGGAGCAGATGGTCACAGAACCTACCAGGGGAGAAGTGATCCTGGATTTTGCCCTAAGTAATGCCCAAGACCTGGTGAGAGATGTAAAAGTGATTGCATCACTTGGGAACAGTTACCATAATGTTATTGAGTTCAACATTTCTATAACTAGGGAGTGACCCAAAAAGACCAACATAAACACTTTAACTTAAAAAGGGGTAACTTCCCTGAAATGAGGAAGAGGAAACTAAAAGGAAACATGTAAAAAGGAAACTAAAAGGAAAAGTAGAAAGGGTCAAAACCATTGGGGAAGCTTGGAGACTATTAAAACTACAATCCTGAAAGCTCAGATAAAATATATACCACAGGTTAGGAAAGTCACAAATTGGTATAGAAAAAGGCCTGCATGGTTAACAAACAAAGTAATGGAAGCTGTAAAAGGTAAGAAGGATTCCTTTAAGTAGTGGAAAGCTAGTCTCAGTGAGGTTGATAAAAGGGAACACAGGCTGTGGCGAATAAAATGCAAGTCTGTGATCAGGCATGCAAAAAGGGAATATGAGGAGTGCATTGCAGTAAACATAATACATTAGAAGCAGGAAACCAGCCAGGGAGGCAGTGGGGCCTGTGGATGACCAAGGGGTAAAAGGATTACTGAAAGACAATAGGGAAATGGCTGAGAAGCTGAATGCATTTTTTGCCTCTGTCTTCACTGTGGATGATGAGAAGTGCTTGCCCACTCCAGAACCACTGATTTTGTGAGGGGTGTTGAAAGACCTGAGTCAGATTGAGGTGATGAGAAAGGAAGTCCTACAACTGATAGACTACTTAAAAACTGATAAATCACCAGGCATGAATGTCATACTTCTAAGAGTTCTGAAATGTGAACTTATGGATCCCCTAACAAAAATATGTAATCTTTCATAAAAATCTGCCTCCATTCCTGAGAACTGGAAGGTAGCCAATGTTACCCCCATCTTTAAAAAGGGTTCCAGAGTAGATCTGAGAAATTACAGGCCAGTCAGTCTGATGTCAATACTGGGTAAGCTGGTGAAAACTGTTATTAAAGTGAGAATTAGTAGGCACATTGATGAACAAAAGCTATTGAGGAATACTCAGCATGGGTTCTGTACGGGACAATCTTGTCTCTCTAACCTGTAAATGTTCTTTGAGGGGGTGAACAAACATTTGGACAAGGGGGACTCAATAGATGTTGTTTACCTTGACTTCCGGAAAGCTTTTGATAAAGTTCCTCATCAAAGGCTCCTATGTAAGTTCAATAGTCACGGGATAAAAGGACAAGTCCTTTTGTGGATAAAAAACTGAATAATTAATAGGAAAAAGACAGTGAGTATAAATAGGCAATTTTCACAGTGGAGGTTGGTAAGCAGTGGGGTACCGCAGGACTCAGTACTGGGTCCAATGCTTTTTAACTTGTTTTTTTAATGATTTGGAGTTGGGAGTAAGCAGTGAAGTGGCTAAATTTGCAGATGACACTAAATTGTTCAGGGTGGTGAGAACCAGGGAGGATTGTGAGGCACCCCAAAGGGATCTGTCGAGGATGGGCAAGTGGGTGTCAACATGTCAAATGGGGTACAATGTGGCCAAGTGCAAGGTGATGCACATTGGGGCCAGAAATCCTAACTATTAAGTACACGTTGATGGGGTCTTGGAGTCATAGTAGATAACTCACTGAAAATGTTGAGACAGTGTGCAGTTGCAACAAAAAAGGCCAACACCATGCTGGGGATTATTAGGAATGGAAGTGAAAACAAATCAGGCAGTACCGCAATGCCCCTGTATAAATTGATGGTGTGACTGCATTTGGAATACTGTGTGCAATTCTGATCACCACACCTCAGAAAGGATATTATAGCATTGGAAAAAATGCAGGGAAAGGCAACTAGAATGATAAAAGAGTTGAAACACTTTCCTTATGAAGAAAGCTTAAAGCACTTGGAACTTTTTAGCTTGGAGAGAAAGGTTTACAAGATTATGCATGGTATAGACCAGGTAGACATCTATTGAGTCGCCCTTGTCCACATGTTTGTTCACTCCCTCAAAGAACACTAACAGGAATTTGAACCCTGTCTCCCAGATCCTAGTCCAACTTGCCGAGGACTACGCAACATCATTTTGTTCCACACGCACATGCACACAAAAAGAAATGCCATGAAATATCTTGATGGAAGGGGGATGTGGAAGATAGCTGATGATCCTTAGCTAAGCACTAAGAGCAAAAAGTTTGGCTTGCCCTACACTTCCACAGCTTTTTTTTCCTATTGATCACAGTCTGCCAACAGTGAGTCCGTTGGGAAATGCAAGGGAGTAGAACAGCATCTGAGTGTTCTACTTAAAGATAGGAAAATAATTAAAGAGCAAATAAGTCAGAATTTTTGAACTGTGTTCTGTTAAGTATATCTGGTGCACTAGGCAGGGTTTGTACAACAAATTATAGTTTAGCAAGCTACAGTTCAGTAGCTATCATGATGTCTGAAGGCAGCCTACAGCTCCCTGGATCTCTTGTACTTGGAAGGGCAATGTTCCACTTGCCAGGAAAATAGGAGCAATGAAGGGAGCATCTCATGCCTCCACATCTCCATCCCTGATTCTGCTGCTGCAAGTCCACTTAACTGAAGTGGAAAGGAGTGGGGCATTTGGAAATGCTGTTCAACTCCTAATAGTGTCATCAGGTGTACACTGGGGTTTCTAAAGTTAAGAATGGAGCTTGGGGTGGAGGACCTGTTATTCCAGTTTTTCCAGGTCCAGTTTTGTATAGATCCCAGGGAAGTTTGCCTATTGGTTCAGATAATATTTCCTGATATCACAGGTAATTTGTACCCAGCCAACCCTTCCAGTCATGTCAGGTTGCTCCCAGAAGTGAATGCATTTTGATTTTAGACATATTGCACATTTCATTTAAATCCATTGCCCAAGGGACAACACTCACAACTGGATCTGAATTCTCTTCAGGTACTCATTTGCATACTGTTAAAAGCAATTTGGATTGCCAGTGTTCATGCACAATGTATCAGCGGCATATTTATTACAGAAGAAGAGTGCATTCTCCTCATTTGCTCTTGTGTTAATAAGGCTGGGAATATCTGAATCTATCGCAAAAGGGGATACGCTTACTGAGATGGTCCAGAACTGCACATACCTTGCACACCTTTGCGGCATTACTAATATCATTTATTAATTAAAATGGTAATTAATACACTAGTCCATTGATACAATAACAGCTTTCTAGCTAAGCCTAGGATCATGCACCCACAGGAATACCACTGACAGACTCACAATGAGATTGAGATGGAATTCCACTCCCATATCTTGTGTAGTGATCAGCATCTACATCATGTCTTTGCCACAGAACACCTGAGCTTTGGTCAGAAGACGTGAGAGAAGCAGATTCCATTTGTTCCCCTTGCCCTAAATCCATGCATTTTTGTTTGTTTCTTTGTCCCTTGAAGGATGTAGAAGCTGATGCAACTATGGACATAGTATAGAACTATGCATATGGTATAGAAAAGATGATGATGGAGATTTCTCAACCATTAAGGCAAAATCAGTGGTTTTAATCTGCCTAGATATTAGAGTGGGAAATTTAACTCTGCTCATAATTATGTTATCTGGAGTTTCATCATGGCTTTCATCTTGCATCAGTGCTGTGTGTTTCTGAAAAGCCTGTTCCTAATATTTCCATAAAGTGCTTTCAAATGTTAGATCAAAAGCCCCTTTAGAAGTGCCACTCTTATTTTCCTTGCTTGAAAATGATGCCACTAAAGTCTGCAGTGATAAACAGAAAGTCAGGATGATATGAAAACTGACATAAATTGAGGCTAATTTCAAAGCTAGTAGCTAATATTTATGGTTTTAAGTCCTGATTTTATTTTATTTCAATACCCAGAACAGAAACTGGTTAAATGTCTTGATTTCTACTACATGAGGTATCAGAGCTCCATTCCCCACCCTTGCTAATTCATTTCCCATGCCAATCAGAGTTCCTCTCTGATGAAAGTCACCACTAATCGTATGGAGAAGGAATTAGAATAAAATGTCAAGATGTAATTTCAATAGTGATCAAAACGTTAATATTAATGCAAAAGCTGGAAAACATTAAGGTTTTTTTTTTTAAAGGAACTGTTGGAAGAAAAAGCAATGGCGATGTTCCTTTAATCTATAATGAGCTTGAGAGGATGAGTTTCAAAAAAAAATACAGAAAGCTAGTTCAAGTTCAAAGAAATTAAACCCTGAACCTTTGCAGGGCTTGGAGTTAATGGGAGCGACTGAGAAAACTCTTTTCAGATTCAAAATTATGCTAAACCTAAATACGTTATCTTGACTTTTTCAAGTGCTGCCTTATTAGTATTGTACTTCCAGACTGAGTCAATCTGAAGAGAACATTAACAAACATGCATCATAGAAATGATTGCTGTTGGCAAGCATACATATAGCCAGCTTGAAACATGCTTATGGATTATGAGGTTACTTTATTTTGAATAGGCTTTTTGAGACAAAGGAATTTCCTGAAATAATTTCCACCAGTAACATTTCTTAGTTAGGTTACAAAGAAGAAGTGCATCCTCTGCTGATTACTGAGACCTAATGATGCTTCCTTATATCTGTTAGCAAGACATTGCATTGGGTGCGGAGGAAAGGGAGGGGAAAGAAAATGGCTCATATCAGCAGAAGTCTTGAAACAAAATCTGTTGCAGGGCTACTGTTGACAGAATGGAGATAGAGGTGATATCAAGTTTGTTTTGTTTTGGAATACACTGTTTTGAGTTTAAAAACCCAGTATAATGACATGGATTTTTTTTGTTTGGGACAAAGCAAGACTTCTCTTCTTTCCCAGACCTATTAATAACATTCTGTAGAATTATGACTGTTACATGCAATAGTATTAATTGCATGTCAATAATATCAAAATGGTACATAATGTAGAAACAGCATAAATTGTCGTAAAATGTGTGACAATTCCATTTAAGAAACAAATTCCATTCCATTGCAGGTATTAAACTTTGACTGCGTCCAATGACTGCTCCAACAAAGCAGAGGAGTTCTTGGGAACATGCTTGTCATTTGGTAAGCCTGGGGTTGAGCATCTGTTTCCCCCATGCTGCAGGTATTTAAGCCTGGCTATAGCCAGAGGCACAAGGGCAACAGGCTCCTGGCCCTTGGCTCTCAACTTGTGGTTCACAGACTTTAGACCTGCACAGGGCTTTTTTTGTAGAATAAGTCCAGCAGGAACTTATTAGCATAATAGGTCACATCCAACAGCAGAAACTTATTAGCATATTTTGCCACACCCTGACAGCACAGCTCATTAGTATATTAGGCCACACCCCCTTGTTACCAGAAGCGTGGTCATCCAGCCACACTCACCTTTTGCTTCTTACTCTGTTTACCTTGTTTGTTGACAAAACCCAAGTCTTTTTTTGGAGCAGGAACTCCTTTGCATGTTAGGCCACACACCCCTAATGTAGCCAATCCTAGTGAGTTTCTGCTGTTGGGTGTGGCCTATTATGCTAATGAGTTCCTGCTGGGCATGGCCAACTCAGGAGCCAGCCGGGATTCAGTTCCTTTGCGTTCCTGCCCCAAAATAGCCCTGGGCCTGTGTGAGCTAGCCCTATTGATCCAGGACCAGCTCTGGAACGGTTTTGTCATACTTGTTTACTTAAATTGTAGATGATGATGATATTTTATGCAAGTATTCTTGTAAGCTGCTTTTGGTCCCCTTTGGTGAGAAAATTGGGATAAAATGGCAATAAATTAATACATTATTAAATAAATAAAAATAATTGAGGGAACTAGCAGCAACAAAAAGAAGAACACAATAAAATATATAAAATGAAAATAAACACAAAAGATAATATCTATACAGCGATAAATGAGAGACAACCGGAGCCATTGTCAAATTATTTTCACTCTCTAAAAAGGTGAATCTTACAGCTCCAGCAGCTTGGCTAAGACCTTGCGATTCCATGTTTTACCTCCTGTCAGTAAAGTAAGAAAAGGCAGTAATATCTGAAAGAGGAGGAGATCCTCAATATGAGGGCCCTGAATTAGGCCCTGCCTGGCAATCAGTGGGGACTGGGTGCAAGGGCATGCAGTGGCAGCTAGCAGCAAAGATGTGACACTAGGGATGGACATGAACCATGTGATGAGCCAAAATGCAGGCCAAATTTTAGATGAATTGGGATGTTGGTTCAGCACGCCTGTGGTCTGCAAATAAATCTCCAAGCTTTAGTGTGCGTCTCAAGGCAGCTTGGAAAAATGAAACCAACCCAAATTAAACCTGGTGCAGAACTGCTAAACAACAGTAGAGGTGGTGTTTTCCAGCCTTGAAAACAAATAGGGACCCTCCAAAGCTTGATGGCCACTGCTGCCTGCCAATAACAGAGGTCCCATTTGTCACAGTGGGATTCAGATGCTATATAAGTCCAAGAGAAGCACTTTTGTCCTTAGTTGGTTCTTGGTTGGAGGCGGAGAAGGAGAATGTAGGTGAATGAGGAATTTTGCTGGGTGTGGGGGAGGGATTGCACTCAGTCAGGGGCCAGGGGGCTTTGCTTTGCCCTGGATTCCCTGGCCATTCATTAGTTTGTTTGTTTGTGGTGAAGGGTAGGAGAGAATTGGGATTGTTCTCTCTTTGTCACATGGGCTGCTATTTGTTTAGGGGGGTTTTCCTTTTGTCCCTTGCTGGCTGGTTTCCATCCCTTCTTTTTTATTTCATTTCATACCACCACTTTGGGTTGCAGTTAAGCCTTGGGAGACTGCTCCTTCTTTGGGGTTTTTCTTCTTGGGCTGCTTTGGGGGGGCTTCTCTACCATTTATCCCCTTGACACTCCCTGGGCTGCTTTCCTTCACACACCACACCTTGGAAGAATCGTTCCAGTCTCTGGATCTTGGGTAATCTTGTGTTCCAACGGAGACTGTGCACGCAGTTGAAGTGAACACGCAGTCTCCCCAAAGGCCTGAGCTTCGCTCCCAGGAACAATGGGTGCAAAGGATCCTCAGGAACTCTATCAAATGTAGGATCCAGATCCTCCAGGAACCCTATCAAATGTAGGATTATGTAAATAAGCTAATCATGGGTGTAGGGTGTGTTGGGGTGTGGTTTATGATGTGCTTTTAAGCAGCCCTCAGGCTTGCCTTGTATCTCTGTTCTGAAATCACTAAGTAAAGTATGAGCTGAAATCTCTGAGCAATGTGTCACTCTCATTACTTTATACTGGCAATGAAGGTGGGATCCTGATGAGTGAGCCTGACTATCCCACAGCCCCGAGCACCGCATCAGTGACCTCTGAAGAGCTCCAGCTCTCTCCACCTCGCAATGTTCCACCTGGTGAACTGCTGGCCTTGGCCTCTGCATCTTTGCATCTGGCTCCAGCACCACCACCCCGAGTCATGGCTGCCACTCTGGGACAGATCTCCACTTTTGACCCAGCACATCCTGAGCTCTGGGAATCCTGGGTTGAGCAACTGAAACATTTCTTCAAAATCCAGAGGACCATGGACGAAGACCTGAAGAAATCCTGGCTCCTGAGCACATGCAGCATCACCATGATCTGCCTGGCAAGAAGTCTCATCACCCCAAAGATGATGGAAGAAGCCAGCTATGATGAGCTGGTCAAGGTCCTAAATGGGTACTATGCTCCCAAGCCCCCAGTCATGGCAATGTGCATGGATTTATTTGCATGAATCCAGAAATCCAGCGAGGCCACCCCCAATTTCTAGCCGACATCAGACGGCTGGCCAATGATTGCGAGTTCCCCAATATGGAATATGCCCTGTTGAACCAGTTTGTGTGTGTGTGGGGGGGTCTGAGAATTGAAACTCAGGTGGAAGTTGGTTGGCCTCGACGAACACAAACTTGAGAAGGCCCTACAGACAGCCACGGCTTTCAAAAAAGCCCAATGGGACTGCCAGACCACCACTGCACACTAGACCATCACCTCCCAGGACACCAACAGCTCCAACAAAGAGGACGTCCACCAGTTGTGGCAACCAACCTGGACCAACGACTGAAAGGCAAGCACCCTGGTTTTCCGTTCATCCAGGCCAGCACATAGCCCCTCCAGCATGACACCAGCATGTGCCAGCTGTGGGGAGGATCACGAGCACCGTTCCTGCTGCTTCTGCGATGCGATCTGCTGGACCTTTGGGAAGGCTGGCCATCTCTCACATGTCTGCCACTCCAAAGGACCTCAGAGAAGGAAGGCAGCACACACGGCATCCTCGGACCTGAACTCCCTGACCATCAACCACCACCAGCATCAGGTACTGAATTTACTCCCTGACGCCCTGACAAACTGCATACATGTTTTAAATGAGGGGTCCCCCTGCTGAATGGAACTGGACACTGGGTCATCATTTTCTATTATATCTGCAGAGACATTACAGAAGCTCTGCCCCTGTGGGGAACCTCTCTTGGAGAAGCCACAGGGCATGTCCTTATGAGATTTTCAGAAGAACCCAGTTGCTATTAAGGGGTGGGGCAAATTCAGGGTGCAATACAAGGGGTTTAAGGGCTTGTTGGAACTGTTGGTGGTGGTGGAAGAGGGGCTCACTAGCCTACTAGGCCTCTTGTGGTTTGGGCCCCTGGGGTTTGGGGTTACAGGACCCAAGACTTTAATGGGGTGTGCAATGAATTTCTGGAGCTTTTCGATGGAACACTAGGACACTACACTGTCCCTTTGGTCTCCTTGGATCTAGACTCCCATGGATCTAGACTCCCTCGATTAGACCCATTTGTATGAAAGCCAGGTGACCCCCATTCACGTTGTGGCCCAAAATAGAGGTGAAGCTGGATCGCCTAGTGGCCCAATGAGTTTTAGAGCCCATGCCCCACACCAAATGGGAAACCCCAATAGTCTCCCTGGTCAATCCCAATGGGGATGTCCGCATCTGTGCGGATTACAAATGCACGCTAAACAAGGCGTTGCAAGACCATGCCTATCCCATACCAGTGGTCAGTCACATGTTGGCTTCCTTAGCGAGTGCCCAGGTTTTTGGGAAACTAAATCTGGCCCAGGCCTACCAGCAGCTTCCAGTGGACGATGCTACCACTGAAGCCCAGACAATAGTCACCCACAGGGGAGCTTTCAAGGTGAAACAATTGCAATTTGGGGTTAGTGTGGCTCCAGGGGTCTTCCAGAACCTAGTGGACTGTCTCTTTAAAGGAATCCCAAAAGTCCAACCTTTTTTCGATGAGGTTTTGATTGCCACACCAGATTTGGACTCCTTCGCCGTGCGGCTCAGGACTGTGCTCAAACATTTCACTGAAGCAGGGTTGAAAGTGAAGCGGGAGAAATGTGTGTTGGGTGTCCCACAGGTGGAGTTCCTAGGGTTCACCATGGACATGCAGGGCATCCACCCTACATCAGAGAAGATCTGTGCTGTGGTATATGTGTCAGCTCCGTTGTCCAAATATGAGCTACAGGCGTTTTTAGGACTTTTGAATTTCTATCATGCTTTCTTGCATAAAGCCATGGTTGCAGAACCACTTCACCGGCTGTTGGATATACACACCCCATCGTCCTGGGGCGCCAAACATGCTGCTGCTTTCAAGGCCATAAGAGCACTGTTGGTATCGAATGTGGTCCTTGCACACTTTGATGAGGCATTGCTGGTGGTGTTGGCATGTGATGCTTCTCCATATGGGGTGGGGGCGATCCTGGGACACATGCTGCCTGATGGGTGGGAGGTGCTGATAGCATACTACTCCTGCACACTCTCCCCGGTGGAGCGCAACTATGCACAAATAGATAAGGAAGCCCTAGTGATTGTGGCAGGGTAAACAAGTTTCATGACTACCTGTACAAGTGCCCTTTTACTATTGTCACTGACCACAAACTGTTGCTGGGTTTGCTGGTCCCAGATTGTCAAACCCCCCAAATGCTGTCTCCCCAAGTCCTTTGGTGGTTGATTTTTCTTGTGGGCTACCAATATGTGCTAATGCACTGGCCTGGTAAGGCAATGGGCCATGCTGACACCCTCAGCCACCTGCCCCTGCCCACTTGTAACCCCAACCCTGCCCCGGCGCACCACATCACTTTGATCAAAGACCTGCCTGACCGGCCAGTTCAAGTCTCTGAGGTCTCCTGGCACACTGCCCGAGACCACATCTTGTCCAGGGTCCTGGATTGGGTGGGAATGGGGTGGCTCAGCAGCTCATTGGGTCCTGAATTCCAGGCATTCACCTTGAGGAAGGGTGAATTATCTTCACACAAAGGGTGCCTACTGTGGGGTGGCTGGGTGGTGGTACCCACACCCCTATGGAAACAGGTGATCGAAGCACTACATGAACATCACCCTGGGACTGTATGCATGAAAGCCCTAGCCTGAAGCTATGTATGGTGGCCAGGCCTGGACAATGAGATTGAGGACAGAGTAAAGAGGTGCGAGAAATGCTAGGAGAAAACACCTGTCCAGCCCTGGGAATCCTTGTACAAACCCTGGGCCAGGTTGCACCTGGATTTTGCTGGACCCTTTCAGGGTCAAATATTTTTCATTTTAGTCTATGCATACACCAAGTGGCTAGAGGTAGTCTACGTAGCATCCACGTCATCCCAGTCTGCCATCCAAGCAATGTGGTGGATTTTTAGCACACATGGGATACCAGACACCTTGGTATCCAACAAAGGGACAGCATTTACATCCACAGAGTTTCAGGACTTCACACAATACTATGGCACCAGGCACGTATGCTCGGCCCCCTGTCACCCTGCCACTAATGGGCAGGCCGAGTGCATGGTTTGAACAATTAAGGAAGCCCTACACTGCCTGGATCATGGGGATTGGAAATACAAACTGGCAGCCTTCCTGTTCGGCCAGTGTACAACCCCCCCACACCACCACAGGGAGCTGCCCAGCCGAGCTCCTCATGGGTTGGTGCCTCACCACTCTGTTAGACCGCCTTCACCCAGACCAGGCCCCAGAACACGACATGGCAACACAAGATCAGGCAGCTGCCAGAGGGTTCTTTCCAGGGGACCCGGTGTATGCTAGAAATTATGCCCGAGGTCCCGCATGGATCCCCACCAAAATAGTCTGGGTTACGGGATCACGATCTTATGAGATATTTGGTGAAGATGGGCAACTGTTCAAAAGGCATATCAACCAGCTGCACCACCACCTCATCAACTACAACCCCGGGGCACCAGAAGACAGTGAAGTCGAGGAAGGAGCAGGTAGAACCCACTTAACTGCTGGTTTACAATGGAACACTGATGGAGGAAGCCAACAACAATGTCTCCTCACCAGCCCCAACACTAGACTCTCCTAGCAACATGCCCGCCGAACTTGAAGCCCCGACAACTTCTCCGAGAACCAGCAGCCCAGCTCCAGAAACCCCAACACCAAGTCTGAGGGTGTGCCACTCTTCCAGAACATGGCAAAACCCCGAATATCTGAGGGACTATGTCTGCTAGGGCATGGTCTGGACTATGGGGGGAAGGGTGTTGTGTTCCAATGGAGACAGCACACGTGGTTGAAGTGAACATGTGGTCTCCCGAAAAGCCCCAGCTTCGCTCCCAGGAGCAATGGGTGCGAAGGATCCTAGGAGCAGCCAATCGGCTGATCTGGATCCTCCAGGAACCCTATCAAATGTAGGATTATGTAAATAAGCCAATCACAGGTGTAGGGGTGTGTTGGGGTTTGGTTTATGATGTGCTTTTAAGCAGCCCTCGGGCTTGCCTTGTATCTCTGTTCTGAAATCACTAAGTAAAGTATGAGCTGAAATCTGAGTGATGCTTCAGTCTCAGTACTTTATAGGTAACTTTTACTGCCCAGCTCATCATCCCAATTCAACCCCCCCCCAGCTTCTTCTCCTTTTGTGGTGAGCTCTGCCTGTATACCTGGTTTGCTACACACACCCTGCCTTGGGGAAATAGTTCCAGTCTCAAGGGCTTCACTGCCCAGCTCACCACACCTATTCAGCCTCCCAACTCCCACTGAGCTGCTTCTCCTTTTGGGGTGGTTTCTGCCCGTCTGCCTGCCTGGTTTTCTACACACACCCTGCCTTGGGGGAATAGTTCTAGTCTCAGGGTCTGGATGGGGTGACTTTACAGCCCAGCTCTCCCCACAACGATTCAACCCCCCCCCCCGGTGATTCTCCTTTTGGGGTTATCTCTACCTGTCCACCTTCCTGCTTTTCTACACAAACCCTACTGGGGGGAATTGTTCCAGCCTCAGAGATTGGCTGGGGTGACTTTATTTTACTGCCCACCCAGCTCTCCACACTGATTCAACTCTCCCACACTTTGAGCTGCTTCTCCTTTGGGGGCAATTTCTGCCTTTCTGCCTGCTTTACCACGCACACACCCTGTCTTGGTGGAATAGTTCCAGTCTGGGGGACTGGCTGGGATGACTGTACTGCTCCAGATCTCCCTGCTGATTCAAACCCCACCCCACTGAACTTCCATCACAGGAATTTGGGGCTGACCTTGATGTGGCTTACCTCATTCCTTCAAGGTTGGGGACAGAGGGTGGCACTAGGAGAGAAGGTGTCACCTTGCCACTTTTTGGTGTGCAGGGTCCCTCAAGGGGCAATCCACTCACCAATGTGATTTAACATCTATGTGTGCCCCCTTGCCCAGCTGGTTTCTACAACTCTTCTTTATTGTCTATTGGATTTTTTGTAATGTATATTTTGTAATATGTACTTCAGGACACCAATAGAATTCTACACACATTTGTAAAAAAATGTTTCCTTTTTATTAAGTGTGTTATATTGCACAGTTCTTCCTTCTCATAACACCATTTTCTATCCAGGCTATGTGGCCCACACATCCATCCACTTCAACTCACACCACTGAAAAGGTGACTGTGGGGCATGATGATGACAATCCCACCAGTGTGATGGGCACTTGGGGGTTTTCCAATTCTAGTCAATCTCTAATTTCACTGAGGTGTGTGATTTGACCGGAGAAAACTTGTGCTTGGGAAGTTGGGAATGGGACTGTTCCTCCAACGCCAAATACCCACCAGCCATCCTCTTTCACTTGCACTGGTGGTGACATGAGTCTAGTGTGAGGCCAAGGCCAACTCCCCAAGGCTGGCCAACTGACTCGTAGTTCACAGGGCAACTTGTCTTCCTTCTCATGGCTGCTTTCCCTGCCCAAGCCACATGGTCCTCTCACATCCATTCCCTGGTCCTCTCACATCCATTCCCTTTCACCAACCCCACTTGCAGGGTGACTGGTTGCAGGGCCCACCATCCATCCCTCTCTCTCCCTGTCCCTGGACTTTGAGTGCTTGTTATTCTGACAGTGCACTGGGGCACAGGGTCTGACTGGCCCCCTTGTCAAGTTGTTTGCCATCACTGCATGGCCAGGACTCTTTCCCCAGGCTTTGTCCCAAAGATGGGTGGTCTTCCTCTTTCCTTTTATCTCCCTTTTTTGTCTCTTTGTTCTCTTTGGGCTCTGACTCCGAGCCACCTCCCCTCGGATCATGACTCCCAGCCACCAGCCTCCTCCACCATTCACAGGTGGGGCAATTACTAGGCCCAGACTATCAGGCCACTATCAAGAACATGCAGTGCATGTGGGCAAACCTTTATAGTGGTATGAGCCACAGCACACTCATCTCAAGTGTGGCTTGAGTGGCATTTAAAAAGGGGAGCTGACTCCTCTTCCACATTTCAAAGGGGGAGCTGAGTCCTCTGCCTCATATACTGGCTTCCTTGTCTACATGAGTCAGGGAAGGGGGGGGAATCTCCACTCTCTCTCTTTTGCATTTTGCAATTTTATTTTTATTTTCTGCAATTTTATTTTCTTTTATTTTGCATTTTTAAAAACCTATTTATTTTTTGGCCCGGAAAATGGAAAATGAGGCTGAAGCTTCCCTGACTGTGTCTGGGATCATTTTGGAAACCCCATACATATCTTAATTTTAAAAAATCCTTGCAGGGGCAGTGATCATTCATGGGGGCATTGCACTCAAATCCCCCCTTGTGGTTGTGGGCCTGGAAGTCTGATCTATACACTCTAGAACCCACACCTGACAACTCCCCCCAAAGCACTTTCCTGGGGGCACCTTCTTTAGGGGTTGTAACTCAATCCCCTAAGTCCAATCTTCACCAAAATTGGTGAACATGTCGAGGAGCATCAGTGCAAGGTTCCTCATGATTTTGAAGTCTCTAGGACCACAGGGGGCTATCCCACCTCATCATGAATTTCATGAACCAGTTTGGCTTGGTACAGCAGTTTGATTTGGTGTTTGATTTGGGTTCAGGATGAGCCCTGAATCTGAACCAAACCCCCCCCCCAGTTTGTGACACTACTCCTGAGGAAAACCAGAAGCTGTATGATAAAAACCATAGTGTTTGGGGCAATTTCTAGAGATGACTGATGTCTCTTCCAGGTTTTCCTCAGAAGTAACATTATGGCATTGACCTAATGGCTATTTTATTTTCTTTTATTTTTCTCCCAACCCTGCTCTGAGCATGACAGGAAACAAGAGGCAGAGGACTGGTAGCCCTATCCTGAATACAGGGTGTCAATCCCTCTTGCCGCAATAAATATGTTACCAGGGCTATTTTGGGGTAGGAATGCACAGGAACGAAGTTCTGGCTGGCTCCCAAGCTGGCCATGCCCAGCAGGGACTCATCAGCATAATATGCCACACCCAACAGCAGAAGCTCACTAGGATTGGCTACATTAGGGGTGCGTGGCCTAACATGCAAAGGAATTCCTGCTACAAAAAAACCCTGGGTTTTGACAACAAGGTAAACAGAATAAGAAGCAAAAGGTGGGTGTGGCTGGATGACCACACTTCTGGTAACATGGGGGTGTGACCTAATATGCTAATGAGCTGTGCTGTCAGGGGTGTGGCTCAATATGCTAATGAGTTTCTGCTATTGGGTGTGGCTTATTATGCTAATGCGTTCCTGCTGGACTTTTTCTACAAAAAAGCCCTGTATGTTACTCTTTTGGTACCACCAGACACTTGGTTTTGTCAATTAGGCCTTTGATGATAAGTGAGTTTATGCACAGGCCAAAGTGTACGTGACAGGCTAGAACAGAGTGCCTATGAATAAACATTCCTAATGTCACAGAAGTATAGCAGAAGGGAGTCATTTTACTCAGCCAATATTTCCTATCACCTGCTGGAACATGCAGCAACAACTCATCACTAAGAATAGATGTGAGAAACAAAAACACTGTTCAATGGAAATACAAAATCTCATTTGTGCATTAATATTGGAGTGTATCTCCCTTGCTCTAAATTTTGGAACTGTAGAAATATGCATATGATTAAAACATTATTAAAATTAATGCTTGCAGCTGTAGTTTCATGCAACAGAATATTCATTCCCCCCCCCTTAGAGATATCTTAAACTATAAATTGACTTTTTTTTAAAAAAAATGTCCAGCTTATTTAGGCACACTCTGATCTGAGGTTTCCACAATATTCTTGCTGTCATGATGGCTATTTGCTGAAGGAAGTGCATCACCTCACTTTTCTTCAAAGGCTCGCTCATCCCCTGCTGCATTGCACACTGTGCATTTTACTGCATTACACGGTGCACACTGTCCCAACTCAAATGAATGAGAGACACAATGTAAGTTTTTACAGGACGGCGCTGTCATTTTTTGCATATGTCAATCACTATCAATGTCATCTTTATCCTATTTTTTTTTCTTCAAGGGATTCAAGGCAGCATACCTGGTTCTCCCATCCTCCATTTTATCCTTACAGTAATCTTGTCTGGTATGTTGGGCTGAGAAGAGATGACTGGCCAAGATTACCGAGGGAGCTTCATGGTTGAATAGAGATTTGAATCATATTCTTTCCAGTTCTAGTCTGATGTTCCATGATGCCTCTAGTAATCTTCATACATGCCAATAATCACTGATATTTCATACCAAACTATAATACAAGTCAGTCTTCCTATTCAGATGTAGTGACGAAATCCTTGGATTTATCACTGGCTCAAGTATTCTGATGTAATTCAACATACTGGTACCACACATCATGTGAACAGGCAATGACAAGACAATGACTGGTATGAGACAATCCATTGCTATCGAAATGTGTAACTAACAGAGAACGAGGATGCCCTACATAGCTCAATTTTCTCTACTTTTTATACCAGAATAGAAGGCTGACAGTTGGACATGCTAGCTACTGGAGATATAAATTTCTACTCTTGAAAAGTATAAAACTGTGGAGTTTGTTATCTCATATTTCACTTTGGTACAATTTCACTATTTCTTCCAGTAGTAAAGCACTTGCAGGATTCAAATATTGGCTGTGAGTTTTCTAGACACAGTTTACCGAGTTCCAGGGCTCCAGGAGGAGACTTGGCTTGGGCTGAAAGCTCATTACTATGACATGGTCCAATTATAGAACAAAGTTTGAGATTAGTGGCTCCTTTAAGACCAGTGAACTCTGGGTACAAGTTTCCGTGTGCACATTTCTGCCTGAATCTATGGTCCGTTGATGTTGCTTCAGAGACAAATTATATCTATTTTTTCTTTCCTAACTCATAGTACTTTATATATTGGATGCAATCAGGTTGGTGATACTTATGTGAAAAAACATTTCGACACCATGTGCTTCAGCTTTGCTATTGGCAACTGCTTCTTCTTCGAGATTCCTCTACTAAAACCCTTTCCTTGTCATATTACATATTTCCTTAAGATCCTCTGCATATTCTGAAAGGATGAGGAAGCATGTTTGTGAACAACAATTATTGACATTATTACTTCATCATCCATTTTGTACCCTGCATACTGACTTACATTGGGAGGGCTGAAATTTGACGGATGTATCATGTATCCATTTGATCTGTTCAATTAATCAAAAATGCATACAATCATGCTTTGTCAAGAACAAAATACACATTAAATAACTATTGGGATATTTGGTTAATATATCAAAGTTGTGCCCGGTCACAGAAGGGTGATACTGAGTAGATAAATCTCCCAAGAAGTACATTGCATGAAAGATAAACTTAAATTAGATTCAGTTCACACTCAGGTTGCAGTCGAAAGGAGATAAAGAAGCCTAATCTAAAGAGTACTTTCCCTATCACAAATGGCCAGCTGTCTGGCATCATGTGTGTGGGAGTATGAGGGCATTGTCTCTACAGAAGAGACCTGCAGAGACATGTGTCTCCATGGAATGCCATGTAAAGGGAGTTAGAGGACAAAGTGAGAGGGGAGGGGTCAGAAGGCAGCTCCAAGGTTAAGACAAAGATAGACATCCCAGTTAAGGAGATATACACAATATCCAGGCATGCTGATTCGCTCACTCCAACAATAAAATCTAAAATTAAGACTGATTATGAGCCATTGACCTATAAACTCTACTTATGTCTGTCAAGTTTAAATAAATTGTAATTGATAATGGGAAAACTTTGATAACTGTGTTTTTATGTGTGCTGTCTTTTATAAATATGTATTTGTTATAATATTAAAAATGAGTCTATCTTGAGATTTCTGACATTGATTTCTTTATGATGTCATAATGACAGGACAATTCACATTCTGATCATTTCTTCCAGTCATCAGGTAAGTCAAAGTTTTCTTCTTCTTTATTTACCTGCAGCAAAAAGTCAAAGGATACCTTTCCACACCCTTATCCCCTAGCTTTGGCTTACTAAATAATGAGTTAAGATTTTTTTTCCCATCCAAAGCCTTTTTTTTTCTTGAAGCCATGAGACAATCTGTTATTTGCAATATTCTTGTGATGAGGAGTGGCCATAGCTCAGAGGCAGAGCACATTCAATCCTGAGTATCCAGCACCTTCAAGAGAAGCATAAAAACATCTCGGAGAAGTTGGTTTCAGGATGATGTCATCCTGAGGTCCTTGAGAACTTTTGCCAATGTGGGAAGACACTTGATGGACCAATGACCTGACTCCATATGTAACAGCTTTGTGTGTGCATACAAATAGAATCTACTGCCCAAAGCAACTAATAAGTTCAACTGGTCAGCCCCAGCTAAGGAGCTCTGTTGTCCTTTGAAGCATATTTTCCCCATGATGTGGTAGTTCAGTCTAACCTCAAAATAAAAGAGTGACTCTTGTGAGGTTCTGAGGTCTTTTCAGTTTGTTCTGAAAGAGGATCCTTGATGTGAAAGCCTGATCACTTCCATGTCTGAAAAGTTGGCCATGGTATTAAGGAAACAACCAGTCTGCATTTTCCTACTCTTGCAGTGACTGACTGACAATAAAAAAATACCTTTACACTGAAAAGTCTGCATTTGTTGTGGTATATTTCTTTTCACAAAATGAAAGTGGATTCTTTTGCAGGCCTCCCATCTCTTTCTGTCTTTCATTTTTTTCCTATGAGGAACATTTGGAGGGAGATGAAGTGGCTATTTTTTCAACCAAATGGCACCAAAAGTGCAGTGGAGTAAGTGCTGCCCATCCTCTAAATAACCCCAAAGCTTCAAGTAAATTGGGACATGTGGACAGATTCCAGAAGACTCTGAACAACTTGCCCCCAGCTATCATAATTACACTTTCATTGTTCCCTATGGGGGATATTTTGAAAGGGCTAGAGTGGCATTTCTTTTAATCAAATGACACCAAAGTTTCAAAGAAGTGAGTGCTGCCTATGCTGTAAAGAACCCCAAAACTGGGCCAAGGGGATGGATTCTATGAGCCCCTGAATAAGATGCCTCCCAGTTCTGCATTTTCCCAGACATAGGGCTTTTAAAGAATAAAAGGGCTCCACCCCAGAGTGTAGGGAAATAGAACTGTGAGTCTCTGTGGCTTGTCTCCAAAAGTGACTGGAAGTACTATGTGTTCCTCCCTAGCAAGGATTTGATTGATTTGAAGGGAGAAAGTTGCTCAGGAAAGCAGTAGAATCAAAGAAAAACCCAAAGACAAAAAACAACACAGATATTTCCAGGAGTTGGTTTTAATAATGTGTAAGAATCTTGGATTTGTGTTACTATTTCAGAAAAATGCTGTAATGACCCAAACCAGCTATTTCAGTGTATATCTTTTACTTGCAAATTTCATTATGCACACCCCTAATTTCAGTTATTTTCTGGAAGGTATCATCATACATTTACAACCCCTTATAGATAGATCTCACACTCAGAGTTGCTTTTTTTCTTGATCAGGATGAGGAAATATTCTTTTCTTTTTTCTTTGTGTATATCCATTAGTTTCAATTTTCAGTTGTACACTGTTGGTTTTGCAGATTTGTTTGCATTGTATATGGATGCTATATGCTTTATACATAATTTATAGGATATTTATATATAAGGTAGGTGTCATTTATAGATATAGTAGCCATATAATATTGATTTATTAATGCAAAAATACCCCTGGGAAAAGTGTATATTTTTCAGAGACAATAGAGAAGAAGGAGAAGGAGAAGAAGAGACAAAAAAAATCAATTTGAGGCAAAAAAGGCAAAAAAAATTGCACAAGAGATTCATAAATGAAAATGGAAACTTTCATGTCAAAGCAACTAGAATTAAAAATTCAACATCATCTTTGTTTCTTGTTTTCTGGAACATGACTATAATCACTGCTAGATTTTAGCTCCTTTTGTATTAGAGCTGGATTTGACCATTATAACATTTTCTCCATCAAAGAAAGTTTGCCACTAATTCTGTTGGAGTTCCAACATAATTTAGGATGGTTGTTACTTTTATTCAAAGCAATCCCTTCAACTCTCTATTATTACTGTTATTGCATCAGTAAGCTCACTCAAAGCATTAAGAAATTCTGAGTAGCAAATATGTATAGTTTATAGGACATCAAAATTAATGAGGTGAAGTTGAAACTCTAAGATCCAAGCATTTTAATGTTTATTCATACCTTTTATGTTAACATTAATGCAGCGTAGCACAATCAGAGAAAGCAAGGCTTCAAAGATTGAAGTCATGCAGAAAGATTAAGAAAGCTGTACTTATTCTCACTGGAAAAGATGAAACTTCAGAATGCCCTCATTAAAGCTTTTAAGATTTCAAAGATGATGAATAACATACTGATCCAAGTAAAGTTCACTTTTGCAAAGAATGACATAATCGAAAAACAAAATGGTTGAAAACAGAAAAAAATCCATCTTTAGCCTGTAGTGTCCTAAATGGAAAGAAACATATGGATGTCATTGCTGTTGAGGAGCTAGGCATGAGAAAAAAAGCACAAAACATTTTCAGGTGAAAGGAGGACAGAGAAGAAATAACTGAAATCTAGAAAACACCTTATGCTTGGAAAAATCAAATCCCATGCAAATTTGTGTGGAGAGTAGACAGCTCCTATCCTTTTAAGAATTCAGCCACAGCAACTGTTCAAGTTGTCGAAGTCAGATATTCCAGGGTTAAAGGGAAGAAACCACAACTGAAGTGCTTGGGTTTTCTTGGCCTCCCTTGGCTGAAACAGAAGACTGAAGATGTTGTGTCACACTGCAGTTTTTCAGGCAACTACCATCTTGAGGACCTAGAAGCAGTATGAAGCACTTGATAGCAGGGCTATCTGCTCCAGTACAGGTAGGGGGTGCCGGCTGGTGAGATAAATGGATGTCCAGAGTTTATATACCAGGAGAGAGGATAATGTCTGGGAGTGGTTTGCCATTGCCTTTCTCAGTATATCAACCCTGGTCTTCCTTGGTGGTGTCCCATCCAAATACTAACCATGACTGACCTTGCTTAGCTTCCAAGCTAGTCTGGGCTATTCATTCAAGCTGTTCTAGAAGAGTCTCAGTTTTGCTGTTTCACATAAAAGTAGGCATCCTCAGGGAAAACCACAGTTTGAATGTAGTATTGTCAATTTTTCTTGTACTGGACAGCTGGAGCAAGCAAACTGTGGGTGGCATAAGCAGTGCAGGTGGTATGCAAAGCCAAACCTCCTAAATTGTTCATCAAAGCTGTATCCTAATATCACATATTATGCAAATGAGGGCTACACTTTGTAAATATTATGCTTTTCCCCAAACAGTGTTTATTATAAACATTTTATATGTATAAAGCAGCCAACTTTAAGAGACAATCTGGAAGACTATGAATGTAAGATTATTCTTAATTGTTGAGAGTGTTGTAGTGAAAATTGCTTTTAGTTAATTTTATCTGAACACTTCTAACTTACTTTTCTCTACTCAGTGAGGACTGCTAACATGCTAGACCCATTCCAGTCCAGCTTTCACCCAGGCCATGGGACAGAGACAGCACTGGTCACCCTCATGGACAATCTCAGGAGGCATCTGGATTGAGGTGGAATGGTGGTACAGTTGTTATTAGACCTGTTGGCAGCATTTGACTTAGTTGACCACCAATGACTGATCCACTGCCTTGACGATGATGGGATTCAGGGGTCTGCCTTACAGTGGCTGGTCTCTTTCCTACAAGGTCAGGGACAGAGGGTGGCATTAGGGGAGCAGCTGTCCCAAAGAACACCCACTGGTTTGTGGAGTGCCACAAGGGGCTGCTCTCTCCCTGATATTATTTAAGATCTATATGTGCTCCCTTGCCCAGATTGCCAGGAATCATGGACTGGAATGTCACCAATATGTGGATGACATCCAGCTCAATCTGTTGTTGGGTGGCCAGTCTGACTCAAAACCAGAAGATCTGGACCTAGTGTTACAAGCCATAGCTAGGTGACTTAGACGGAGCTGAATGAAATTGAATCCGACAAAGATGGAGGTACTGTGCCTGAGCTGCAGTGGCTCAGGGTTAGGGATCCCACTACTGACCTTCGATGGGGTGCCATTGGTGCCAGAATCAGTGGTTAGAAGCTTGGAAGTGCTCTTGGATGAAGGCCCAGGTAGCAGCCTCCTTAATGATGAAGGCCCAGGTAGCAGCCACTGCCAAGTCAGTATTTTACCACCTTCAGCTGATTAAGCAGTTGGTTTCCTTCCTTGAATGCAATGGCCTGGCAACAGTGATCCATGCAATGGTCACCTCGAGACTTGACTACTGTAATGTTTTCTACATGGGGCTGCCCTTGTCCCAAATCAGGAAACTACAGCTAGTGCAGAATGTGACAGCCAGGCTGTTATTGGGCTTCCCTCTTAGAGAGGACATCCAGCCTGCATTGAAATCACTGCACTGTCTACCTACAGCATACCATGTTTGCTTTAAGGTTCTGGTTCTTACCTTTAAAACCCTATATGGCCAGGGGCCTGCATACCTGAGGGACCGCCTTCCCCAATATGTTCCTCAGAGACTACTGTGGTCAGGTTTTCAGAACCTTCTTGTTCTCCCCGGCATAAAAGATGCCAGATTGACCACAGGGCCTGCAAGATGGAACTCTTCCACCAAGCGTTCGAGTTGCCACACTAAATGACTTACCATCTGGATGAATATTGTGCCCTAGTATCTACTCTTGGCCACCAGCTTAACACATATATCCACACTAAAGAATCCAAGCCCTACAGAGCATGAAAACAACTGCTGTTTCCCTATGGTGCACACAATGGAGTACTTTATGCTGCCTTTGTGGATTTCAATGCAGCATTTGATAGCATCTCCAGAAATAGGCTCGGGGCAAAGCTTGAGAACTCCTCAGTAGACCAGAGGTGCTTCTCACTTGCCTTCCTCTGTACAGTCTTCCTTGGTGGTCTCCCATCCAAGTACCAACCCTGTTTAGCACCAAGATCTAATAAAGACAGGGTATACCATGCCACCTTTCTCCCAAGTCTGCATGTAGGGAAACCATACATGTGTATAAACCACACTCACCAACTCCACTCACCACCAAAAAATGGTATAGAAGGCTGCTTATGGAATTGCCTGGGAAAAGGTGTGAATGCCAGGTAGTTTCAGAGTCCCGAGATCAGAGGGTGCACCATTAGTTTTCAGGCCTGTAGCCACGTTGGTGAAAAAAGGGGCAATGCCCCAATAATAATTTCTCATGTCCCTCCATTCAGCACTAGGGGTTGATGTGAAATCTGTCACAAGTATTTCAAGTGTAAATTTTCTATGTAGAAAAGGAGGGAGTTGAGGTAAAGTGGTGTAAATCCTATCATAATTCTTCCAAGGGTGAATTCTCTATGAAATTGTCTAGAACAGAACGAGCAGTTAGTAGGGTTGAAGAGTCCTGGCTTAATAAGCCTATGTGGGGGAGTAATATCATGTTGGTGTAAAGCAGAGAGAGACAGAGATACTAAGGAATGAAGTGGTAAAAATGGCATTGTAGCAGACTCAGAAGAAAGGGAAGAAAAAGACAGAACAGGACAGTGTTTCACAATAGTCCTGTAGAACTCTTATTGGTGAGGAAATTATTTTTGACAGAACAGGAGACAAATAATAAGGGATTTAGGCCAAGAGATTATATTGCTAATATATACTACCCCACAGGAATCTTATTCATGGGGGAGGGGGGTTGCTGTGAACATGGAAAATTGCTGAGAAAGGATCCTTTCCTGTGGGCAGTTTAGGGATCATGCCATTGTTGCTTGGCCCAATGTTTGTTCATTATGAAATGAATCCTACTCACAGACTGACCCTATGCATTTTTTATTTTATTTTACTTTATGTATAGTCTATGTTTCTCACTGAGACTCAAAATGGATTACACAGTGTAAGTTAATGTAAGTCAAAGTCAGTGTAAATCAAAGTCAGATGAGACATCTAACAAACAATGCAGTAAGACTAGGATTACAGCAATGTGAAAAAGCAAAAATCATTACACATGATATGTCAAACAATTCAGACAATCATATTACTAAGGTAGAAACCAATGCTGTAATAGCAAGATAATACATAGAGCAAACAGATAAAACTGTCCTCAACCAGAGACCAGGCTTTTTCAGCCCTGGCTGTGACCTGGTGGAACTCTCTGCCGAATACCACCAGGGCCCTGTGGCACTTAATGCAATTCTGGAGGGCCAGTAAGGCAGAGATATTTTGCCAGGCCTTTGGTTGAGGACAGCAGTGGTTTCTATCATGGCTGGCACCATCCTCTTTTCCTCCACCTTCTCAGTTCATCCTCCTCCTCGCCCTGCCTGCAAGATGGCACCATAAACTGAAGTGGAGGTTAGGATTAAATCAATGACACCATTTTGAGATTATTAATAATACTGGAATAAATGATTTACTGATTTTAACAATGTTACGTTTCTAACTTTGTTATACATCGGCCAGAGCCCTGTGTACTCAGGGATTGGGCAATTCACAAATCTGACATATAGACAAACAAATAAAATACTGTTATATCATCCACAGTTCTGTTCCTTTCATAAAAGCTCCTTCCTGAACAATTCCATATAGCCATATTTATTAAAATATGGATGACGCTTCTATCCTAGATAGAAGGGCTTTCTGGATGATGCTTCTATCCTAGATCCCTTCCAGTCTGGCTTTCGCCTGGGTCATGGGACTGAGATGGCATTGGTCACCCTGACTGATGATCTCCAAAGGCATCTGGATCGAGGCAGTGTGGCGGCATTGCTGTTGTTAGACCTGTCGGCTTCATTTGATATGGTTGACCATCAGCTGCTGGCCCACTGCCTCGCTGACGTGGGGATTCAGGGGCTTGCCTTGCAATGGGTTGCCTCTTTCCTACAAGGTCGGGGACAAAGGGTGGCGATCGGGGATCAGTGATTCTGGAGACACCCTCTTGAGTGTGGGGTGCCTCAGGGGGCTGTGCTGTCCCCAATGCTATGGGCTTGGGTGTCATCAATACGCAGATGATACCCAGCTCTATCTGATGCTGGGTGGCCGGTCAGACTCTAGTCCTAATGACCTGCATCGGGCATTGCAAGCAGTGGCTGGTTGGCTCAGACTTAGCCAACTGAAACTAAACCTGGTGAAGACGGAGGTCCTGGGCCTGAGTTGGGTCGGTTCAGGGTTGGGCCTCCCTCTCCCAACCTTCGATGGGGTGCCGATGGTGCCAGTGTTGAGGGTGAGGAGTTTGGTGGTGCTCCTGGACTCCTCATTAATGATGGAGGCCCAGGTGGCAGCCACTGTCAAGTCAGCCTTTTACCATCTTCTGCTGGTGCGACAGTTGGTCCCCTTCCTCGACCGCAATGACCTGGCCATAGTGATCCATGCGACGGTCACCTCGAGGTTAGACTACTGCAACACTCTCTACATGGGGCTGCCTTTGTCACAAATCCGGAGGCTGCAGCTAGTGCAGAATGTGGCAACCAGGCTGTTGATGGGCCTCACTAGGTGGGACCACAACTAGCCTGTGCTGAAGGCGCTGCACTGGCTGCCGATAGCGTACCGGATTCACTTCAAAGTTCTGGTTCTTACCTATAAAGCCCTATATGGCCAGGGTCCAGCTTACCTAAGGGACCGCCTTTCCCCATATGTTCTCCCAAGAGCACTACGGACCGGGGCACAACATCTCCTGGTTGTTCCAGGCCCCAAGGATGTTAAATTGGCTGTGACCAGGGCCAGGGCCTTTTCTGCGGTGGCTCCTACCTGGTGGAATGAGCTCCCGGGGGCAATCCAGACCCTGCGGGACCTTATGCAGTTCCACAGGGCCTGTAAGATGGAGCTCTTCCGCCAGGCTTTCGAGTAGGAGCCGCCACTCCCTGCTGACCCACCATTATGATGCCAACTTAGGAACATCATCAGAACAACATTTGGAACTGGGCTGGCAGTCAGGGCCGGCTCACCCACTAGGCGGGCTAGGCGCTTGCCTAGAGTGCACCAGCTGTAGGGGCACCAAAAGGCACCCCCCCGCAAAAGCCCCCTGCCTCTTCCCAGGCTTGCTTGGGCACCCCACAGCCATGGAGCGCCCAAGCAAGCCAGCGCTGGGAGGGAAGGGGCGGAAGTTTAACCCCCCACCCCTTCCCTGGCTTCCCTGGGGGCCCCGCAGCTGCGGAGCCTCCAGGAAAGCCAGCGCTGGGAGGGAGGGGGTGGGTGCTTGAACCCCCGCCCCCTTCCCTGGCTTTCCTGGGGGCCCCACAGCTGCGGAGCCCTGAGGAAAGCCAGCGTTCCGCCGCAGCCCCCGGTCTCCAGGCCCCACTGGGAGGTTGGCATCCCCAGTGGGGGGCACCCCAGGCTGTCCTGCCTAGGGTGTCCAGACACCTGGAGCCGGCCCTGCTGGCGGTCAAGGCCAGAAGATCTTTTTACCCCATCTGGGTACCAACAACTTACTGTGAGCACTGATATTTAGCTGTGGATGGAATTTTATTTTGGCTTTAATTGTTTGTTTGGCACATGCCTCTTGTTAGCCACCCTGAGCCTACGGGGAGGGCGGGATATAAATGTGAAAAATAAAATAAATAAATAAATAAAATGCCCTCCTGAACCATTTTGCTTTACATAGTTTTCAGAATGACAGACATGTTGGAGCTTTCCTGACTTCCTCAGAAAGGCCATTCTACAAAATTAGAGCTACAACAGAAAATGCATGTGTATAGGCAGTTGCTGATCTTACCCATTTGTTGGGTGGTATTATTAGAAGCCTTGAGCTAGTGAATTACAGGGGAAAGAAGGCTGTGTTTATAGTTTCAGGTTTCAGTAACTGGAGGAAAGGCTCCCACAGTTCTTTAATTCTGCAAACTATGTAAAACCGCTGTCTGGGAGGGCATTTTTATAAAGCTAATACAAAATAGGACTGTAGTATATGCCACATATATTAATCAGGCAATTTTCATATTTTTCCACATCCCCACAAATTACATAATCGATGTCACTGGACATAACGAGTACAGCTCACATGTTAATGGGGTGATTTGTATCTTATGCCACACCTCTGGAAATGATGTGAGTAAGCCACACTCCCGCTTCTACATCTGATGGGTATACCTCACATGTTAATTAGGCAATTTCCATATTTGGCCACAGTCCTTCCCTATCACTGGAAATGAGGTGTCTAACCTTCCCTATCCCACCACCACCGGGTGATCCATGACTAGCCCTGCCCTCTTTCATGTTACTGGATGATATGCCATTGTGTATCATCAGATGTCCTTTCTCTCCAGTGCCATCCATTGCAGCATCATTGAACTTCCACCTGCTGTACCCCATCCCATAAATGGGGCAACCACCACTGTGAATGCCTGAGTATGGCCATGTGATCCTTCTATCTACATGCCCAGTCACCCCTGAACAATAGCAAATGGTCTTAGACCCATCTAGAATAGGTGGTGTTAGGAAAGAAGCCATTTGTGTTAGCAGACACATCCTCAGGCTCTTGGTGAGAACATGGACACTCCTGTGAGTCCCCTGGTACTTGTCAGTTCACCACTGTTGGTGAGGCCTAACTTTAAAAGGCATTATATTAGTAGTTCTGATCATGGAGAATTTATACCTACTAAGCTTTACTTTTCCACCCCAGTGTGTGACAAGAAGACCTGGACTAGTGTGAATGATGGAGGAGCAATGACAGATGTGCAGCCTGAAAGTGGTGTTGCAAAATTCTCCAGATTTGCAGGATCTGCTTTCAACAGTGAACTCCCAAACATAGGTAATTTGGAAGATCAAAAGGAAGGGGCAGAAGGCAACTTGGTATCAATACAAACTCCACATAGAGGTTTTAAGGAAAAGGCAAAATGTTCTTGTTATGTTCTAGGATCCTATGGGCAATGTATTGGAACATCCTCAGCTAACTTTAACGGACCTGTAGAGAAACTTTCAAAGCACAACACCTTGAAGAATGTTATTTCAGTAGAGAACATTCTCACACAGGTAATGTCTCAGTTGTTTTGATAGGAAGGGGGGCATGTCAAGCATTTGCCATATTTGAAAAAACTTAAAATATATTCTTAAACATTTTTTTAAAGGAATCACCACCACCACCAGCAGCAGCAGCCAAGAGACCCCACAGAAGGCTAATCTCTGTGAGAAACCTTCTATGCCTGAAAACTGATGGATATATAGACTTTCCACCTTGGAAATGTAAATCAGCCATGAGGAATATTGTAAGAACTACAGTGTATGACATTTTGAAACACTGTATTAGCAAATATTTGTATGAGCAACGTGATGTACCCTCCAAACACCAGCACAAGCCGTGCATAACTGGGAAAAAAAGAATTGTGGACAGGAAAGTTAAACATGTCTGCAATGAAATCTGTATGGGCCGTATTCTTAATCTTGCAACTACAATTCCCTATTACTTGCAATGCCTGGTTCTCACACAAGAAAACAGGAATCAGGTTTACAACTTACTATCCAAAGTAGGAGATACAGTGAACTCCCAACAGGCTCTCGGGAAAAAAAAATGAAAGAGTCTGATAAGAGAATGCTACAACATGCTGAATACTACATTAAGGACAACCATTACAAAACTTTTTTTTACTCTTCAGCATATAAGCAGTGTTACAGCGTGCTAATTCAAGGGTGACAAAATCAGGTCCTTTTTACCACCTGTAAATAAAATAAACTGTGAATAAAGGAACCATTTTGAAATTCAGTACCATTTTTTTCTCACCGAGACATGTCTCATGAAAAGAAAGGAGGGTGGGGCAGGGGAGTTTGCACTGGTTAAATTTATCAGAGGCTAGTTAGCACAGTCCTATTATCCCTATATTTAGGTGTCTTATTGATCTTACATTCACAACTAAGTTTTGGTGGGTGGGTTGCCAAGTGTGTGTGTGTGTGTGTGTGTGTGTTTTAAATAAGGGGACTTACCCAATACCCAAAAGACAGACTATGTGCATGTAGAGAAGCATGGATGTCAGGGGCCAGATTCCACAGTCAGGAAAGGCTTACAACAGTCAGGAGGGGCTTACCTTTTAGTTGCAAGGTTTTTCCATTGTATTAACAAACCACCTGAATGAAGTGACCAATCACAGAACAGCTTCATACACAATGGGACCAGAGATTTAAAAAGATTAGCCTCATTGGGACACAGTCCTTTCACAACCCCAGGTATTGAAAAAAGCCAGATCTTTTATCTAGATAAGTACTCCCCTGTAGTACATTGAGTATCTCCAGTAAAAATGAAAACTATGAAAAGCAAGACCAAGATTAGTGGGGTCCAAATTTTTAAAGGTAATTTACCATGAAAAGCATTAGGATATCATAAATTGTGAATTACTGGACTAATCACATCCATATGCCTAAACCTTTAATCTACATATACAATGTTTTGGCCTCACTGGTTTTGCTAATTACTAAATGCATGTTTATCACTTGTCTGTTGCTAAGAGAAAGTTACATGGAGAACTTTGCAACAATGATACCTTAAGGCTATAAAGTCGCTAGTTCTGACTTTTGAAGAAAAGTTTATAGCTTTATCATAGTGGAATGATAAAGTCACTGAACTTTTCAGACTCACAGTTCTATAAATGAATTTGTAGACTATCTTATTACTAGGTAAGCTATTAACTGTGCAATCATAAACAGAGCTATGACCTTCTAAACCTTCCATGAATTCAGGAAAAAAACTGCTAAAAATGTTAATTTTTAGGATGAAGACAACATATTACTCAACATTCAGTATGCCACCTAGTGGAGTTTAGCTGCTCTAGACCTAAGTATGTTGTTAATTTTCTTTTTTTCATTTTTTAAAGCTATCACTATGTAATTAGGTATTAGAAAAATGAAACAAAATTCAATTAGTATTATTGATAGAGAAGGTTCTGGCTCAGAGATTGGCTACATATTCTGGAATATACAAAACCCCAAATTTAATCCTTGTCATCTCTGGTTACAGGATTTCAAAGGCAGGAATGGCCTTGTACACCTGCTGTGAATTAGACTAGACAATACTAAGCTAGATGGACCTATGTTCAGCATCATATGCTGTTCAAAGGGAACATAATCAAGTCTTCATAAGTGAGCCAAATTTATCCAACCCTACCGTCAATCTCCACTTACTTTAAAAAAAAAAATCATAAAGCTATGTATCTGTAAATACTGAAATGAAGAGTAACTCCTACACTGACTTACTATTTCATAGGATACAAAGTCATTAATTTTAATTGGCTCATATAAGTGAGCTAATTTTAATTTGCTTGTATACATGATCCAGTTTGCTAGCTCTCCAGCTATCACATTGCCTGCTCAGTCCATCTTAGTTTTAACTTTAAGCTTCAGTTGAAATCTGAGGGTTCTTTAGTGGACAGGCAGCACTAGCTCCCCTGCAATTCTGTGGTCATTTGGTTGAGAAACAGCCACTCCAGTCCCCTGGAAAAGTCCAGTCAAAGAGCAGGTAATGAAAAGCAGATCTAGGAATGCATTCTCAGGGTGTAAGGAGGGGAAAGCTCAGTGATTTCAGCTAAAGAGTGGGGATCCAGAAAGTGAGCCAATCATAAGTCTGGTGAAGCAGCTTTAGAACCAGAAAACCAACCATAAGGTACAAGAGGCAAGGTTCAAGGCAGGGATGTTCAGTGATTTCAATGAAGGAAAGTAAGTAGTCTCACCATAATATCGGGGTAATGAGTAGGATTCAAAAACCATCTACAAAAGTAGGAGGTATGGAGGGTGATTATTTTATACACCTTCAATCATGTCAACTGGGAGTCAGTGGCTTTTCTGGGATGAGATTAGATTTAAAGTTGAAGCTCAAAATCTATTGGAGAGTTTGAAAATAACTGCTGAAGATGTCCCAAGGAAGCTTGAGTGATGAGATTAGTGAGTCATAAAAAGAAGCTTGGATGTCAGTGAGATGTACTCAGAATAACAATGGCTGGGGCAGAGCTGGAAGTTCTTTCTAGGAGCTTGATTGGATCAAGTTGGAGAGTGGAGGTTGTGAGCAAGCGATCTGGCTACTGCATAAATTAGTTTGCTCTGGAGCCATCCTTCCTGAGCTAAGACAAAAATGTGTGAGCTGGAGGCTAAAAAACTGTGAGCTAGCTCACACTAACTAGCTTAGAGGGAACACTGGTTAGGAGCTTCAAGTATTATCCAGCAAGCTTGTGACAGTTATTCATAATTTGCTTGAGGCAAAATATCTTCTTTTGATGTGCTCTAGAGAGCATTCCAGTAGGTAGGCTACTCTCTTTGTGGAAAGTCCAGGGAATTCCTGCCAGTTTCACAGGCCCCGACTTAATAACAAGACAGACATTTTATCCAGGCCTCTGGCAATTTAACCAGAAAATCTTTAGGGGTTAGCAACTCTGAGGGTCCCTGTGGGGGAGTCTTGTAGAGATCTTCTTCCTACTTCCTAATTTCCAGTCTTGCCAGGGTTTTCATGTAAGTCCATTTCTGCTAGATCTTGCTGGATCTGACCACATCATTTCCTCCCATGTAGACTGTGCAATAATTTCAGTTGTCTTCCTAGACTTTATTAATGGTGCAGTCATGTAAAGTGGTGAGATATGCTTCAGATTGGGCTTGGGCTTTTTACATTGCTGAAGAAAGTAAGGAAAGTTTCCAACTTACAGCAGTTCAGAAAATTCTGCAAACAGAACTGTTTTGATGAGCCTTTGAAAGTGTTTAATAGTTGACTCCTAGGCCAGTTTAGTGGACTATGGGAGCTAATGTGAAGGAAAATAAATGATTATTTTTAATGGTACAGTTTATTAGGATGAACATTTGAATGATGCATATATTATAATATGCAAAGAAGGCCTAAACCATAAAAATAACTTTTTAAATGGAATCAGCTTCTTGTCAAAGAGCAGTTGGATTCAAAATAGTATTAGTCATATTTTTAAAGCTGTCTCCCCATTCCTAATTATAATGATAAAATTGTATGGTTCAGCTTTTAAGTGTTGATCACTTTCTTTAAATAACTCTGGCAAGTAGTGAAGATCTTATCATCATTTCTATACTCCTTCAAAATGAACCTACTACTTATATTTGCATAATTTCTGAACACTTTGCCTCAGTTCTATTTCTGTGTAGTGCTGTCTCTTTAAAGCAAGAAAACAATGTATGTTTCCAGAAATCAATAATTAATTAGTGTCATAATTCAAATGGAATACAACACTTTATTGAAATATGTATATGTATGAATGGTATTCTATACGGTATTGTTGTTATGCTCTTATTGTAACAGTGGTTTTATTAAGCAGCTCTCTGGAGAGTTAGGCTATTTCCCCCCCTAAATAAATAATGCTGAGTGTTATACATTTTCTAACTTTTCCTTGTATCCTATAAGTATCACTAATCTGCATAGTTTTGTGTGTGTGTGTGTGTGTGTGTGTGTGTGAGAGAGAGAGAGAGAGAGAGAGAGAGAGAGAGAGAGAGAGAGATATCTTGGTTCTATAACAAAAATATTATGGTAAGCTACCTTGATGATACAACAGATTAAACATGGTTAACTTTACAGCAACAGCAATTAAGGGCCAGACCACACCTCACTCACTAGGGGATGTGGCAGAAGATGATCTTAGTTTGACAAATGAATAATTTAATCTACAGGTGAAGCAATTACTGTAGAATTCCCATAGTTGTACTGTACTGGAAAACCATCACCTTGTTATGAATCTATGTCCTCAGTGTGCTCCACATCCTGGCAGCCATTGAAATGGGGGCACAACAGGAAGGTATGTATAGGAACAAATAATGAAAGTCATATAATACACTGACAACTATTAGATAAATTATGGCCCCAGTCATACGGGCCAGAAAACGTGGGGGGGAGGTGTGGCAGTTCGCCCCAGAGCAAAATAAGGCATGATAGCCCAATCACACAGGCCACCAGGTTGCCACGCTCCAGCTCCAAGTGCCGATGACACCGTGCTGCTGCAGCACGGCAAAAAAGCAGCACAGCAGACCATGCAAGCCACGCTGTTGCCAAGTGTGCATGTGCCATTGGGGGGGGCGGGCCGCCGGTGATGTCTTGCATATGCGCATGCCTCATTCAGCATTGGTGCACATCCCATGGAAACTTACAACATCCAGAAACCCCAGGACATGGGCTGGCGTCGGAAGCCGCGGGATACTGGTACTCCCGCAATCAGATGTTGGCCTTTGCGCCGGGGTTTCCGGAAACTAGTACTTCGATCCTAGTAGTTTTTTACTCTGCTTCTTCCATGGGAAGCCGCGGGTTGGCCACGGGAGTGCTACGCCTCCCAGATGTGCTTGTATGATGGCGCACGGAAAGTCCGCAGGGCTACCATGCCTTCAGCGGGGCAAATGCTCCATGTGAACGGGGCCTATGATGTTTTCTTTGAACTCAGTAAAAACTGTTAGATAAGAAGCATACAGAGCTTGCCTAGAGGAATAGTGAAGGGAGCAAATCAGACATTAGCCTTGTTATATTTTCCCAATGGCCTTGGGACTGTAGCTTAACAAAGTAACTATGATGCCCTGTTTCTGACTGGACAGCAATATCTAACAAGTTCTTTTACACAAGAATTATCTTTCTGAATAGCCACACTAAGATCCATCGCCATTCTTTTTTTTTTTTTTTAAATACAATTTATTATTGGATATATCACATGTTCATACAATTTAAACAAACCAATACATATCCATTTTTCTTTCTCCCTCTCCCCCCAAACAAGGCTTCCCGCACTGCTCCAACCCCCCTTGATATTTCTCTTATACAATTACATTTACTACTAAACATATTTCTTTTACTAATGGTAACAATTCAAAGATCTGAGTCTCTTTCCACTTCTCCTCAATAGCTGTCAAAACAAATCAAACCACGTTTTACATCCCAATTCTTCAACAAGTATTCTTGAAAGTCTTTCCAGTCTCCGAAAAAGGTTTCGTCTTCTTCATTGTTTAATTTTCTTGTTAATTTGTCCATTTCTGCCATAAACAACGTCTTTTTAATCCATTCCCATGTTTCAGGTACTTTATCTTGTTTCCAACATTGAGCAAAAGTCAGTCTAGCTGCTGTAATCAAGTACCATAGTAGTGTTCTCTTGGCTACATTTATTTCTTCCATTTTAAGACCTAACAATAACATCTGTGGGTCTTTCTTAAAAGTACATTTCAAAATTTTTTGTATCTCATTGTGGATCTCAGTCCAATACTTTACTGCTTTATCACAGTACCACATATGGTAAAAAGACCCTTCATGTTTCTTACATTTCCAACATTTGTTAGACATACTTTCATTTATAATAGCAATTTTTTTAGGCGTCATATACCATCTGTACATCATTTTATAACAATTCTCTTTAACATTTACACAAGTTGAAATTTTCATTGACTTTTTCCACAAATATTCCCAAGATGTCATTAATATCTCATTATTAATATTTACCGCCCATTTTATCATTTGCTCTTTTACAATTTCGTCCTCAGTATACCATTTCAATAAAACCTTGTACAGTTTAGAAATCATTTTTTTACCTTTCTCAAGCCATATAGTTTCAATTTCAGTGTTATTTTCTCTAAAACCATATTCTCTTTTATCAGTCTTAAATAAGTCATAAATCTGTCTATACTTCAACCAATCATATTCAAATTCCACATCAAATCTGTCTTTTAACACAAAGTTTTTCCTTTCTAATTTTAAAAGACTTTTATAAGGTAGCCAATCTAACCCTTGATTTCTTGAATATGGATTAATCACTTCTGCTGGTACTATCCAAAGTGGTCTTTCTTCTGAGAAGAATTTTCTATATCTCATCCAAGTCTCGAACAGTGATCGTCTTATGAAGTGGTGTTTGAAAAATTTATCCATTTTTACTTTTCCATACCATAAATATGCATGCCATCCAAACTTGTTATCATGCCCTTCTAGAGCCAATAACTTTTTATTTTCTAAATTAATCCACTGTTCTAACCATGTTAAACAGACGGCATCATAATACAGTCTTAAATTTGGTAGTTAGATCCATCGCCATTCTTAACTTATCACCAGGGATGGGCATCAAATGGAAAAAAAGTAGTTCATGTCAGTTGGTGGTTCATGGGCGAACCACTAACTGAACCATGAACCAAACTGAGAGATTCATTCATGAACTGAATCAGTTCATGGTTTGTGGCCCTGCAAACACTGCTGAAAGGGGTCCTTTTTAACAGGGTTTGCAGAAAGCCCGAAAAACAGCTGAGCGATGAGAGCAACCTGCTCTCTGCAACTCAGCTGTTTTTGCAGCTTTTATAGGGAACAGAAAGCAGGGGTTTAAAGGGACTTGGAATCCCTTTAACCCCCTGCTTCCTGCTCTATCCATGAACCACCATGAACCTCCACAAACTGCTTTAAAGGTTTATGGAACTTCATGATGGTAGACCCATCAAAAACTTCAGTTAGCAAACCACAAACAGGGCAAAATTTGTGCTGAATTTTGCTTTATGGTTTGATGCATGCCCATCTCTACTTATCACAGACTTTAGCACTTCACTAAAGGGCCAGACCAAAAGAATAGTTATATACCTTGAATTTCTTTAACTAACACATAAGATTCCAGATGATCCTTCTGAATAGATGTAGTTGTGGTTCCTTGGATAGGAACAGGAAAAGCTGCATTGGGAGCCAGCCCCCCCATCTCATACACACACATAAAAATGGTTACTTACTGTATTGTATATTGTAATTGGTGATGCCACAGACACTAACAAATCAAATTCACCACTGCCTTACACACAGTAAATGAAAGTACAAACTAAGATGACATTAGTGTACATGTAGCAGTGTTTAAACTGCAGTGTGACTATTGCATTCTTGACAATGGTGGCACATTTTCGAGGGAAACAGTTATTGCTCATTTTCATTTCTTTCAGTGAGAATTGTCAGCATATAGCTTAAACATATACACCCTGTTTTGACATAAAGATGGGAGAACAGGTGCTAAAGAATTACTATGTGCTGTAATCATGCAGGGGGAGAAATGGGGGTGGGGTGGGATTGTGTAAATCCATGATCTTCAAAACCTTTACCATCTAGTTAAAATACATAGCATGTGTAGAGAAGATTATTATTATGGCCAGGTCACATTTTGAAAGTGCTAATTAAAGGAAGTGATTGTATGTTAAAATTAGAACAGATCATCCTCGTTGATTTGGATATGGTCCAAATCTTTATCTGCTGCAGTCCTAGTTGAGAGCTCTGCAGGCTGAGAGGATTAGCTTAACAGCTTTGTTTTAACAGCCGACACTTGCAAAGTATCCAGCAATAAGTGTCTTCTATCCAGGGATTCCTTTAGGGATAGGGCAGTAATATTACCCATGTAGTTCACAGAACAGCTGTCAGATAAACTGTTGGCTGAAGAACTAAATATAATTCTATTTGTCCTGCAAATAACTGGATACCTTTTCATTTAGAAAATAAAAGACACAAAGAAGCTGTGAGCTCAGTCTACAGTTGCTACACCAACACTGAAAAGTCTGAGAACTGGTCCAAGTACTGACACTATTTATGCCCAGGTTCTTGAAGAGTTGCTTTATGGATCAGCAGGGGCAGTCTTAGCCATGGAGAACCTGGGGCAGTTGCCCTGGGCTCTTTGCTGGGGGGGGGCAAGCACTGTGCGGCTAGCTGCCCTGACCACTGCCCTGAAGCTGTCATGATTCTAGGGGCCCTGGATGTAACCATTTCTGTCAATGGTAGTTGAAGACTCTTCCAACAGCTCTTTTCCTCTGTGATAAATTGGAAAACAGATTCTCACTTCCTGGAACTTCATAAATACCACATTCCCAAACCTTCATGCATTACATTATGAATTTCTGAAATGATAAAGTTCTTGGTCACTTCAATTCCATATCAGGTGTCCTGTGACTGAAATGCCTCTGTATGCAAATTGCTGCAGTGATCTCTCTATAAATATAAAAGCCAGTTGGGGTGGCAAAGTTCTATGCCTGGCAAAATCAGTTGGCTCTCTGATATGTCACTCAGAAGCCGTCCCTATCCACCAGCTGCGTTGCCTGAGTTCTCTCCCACCCACTGCAGCCTAGGCCACTCTTCTCTGATTGTGCCAGCATTTCAAGATCATTTGCACATGGAAGCTGATTGGAGTTCATTCCATTCCGCACCTCAAACTCCCCCCCCCCCGGCAAGACAGTTGGAACTCTCAGTTGCTTATGCAACCTGGTGTATTCTGAGGTAAAATATATCCTCACTCACAACACTTCCCCTTCAAAAGAAACAAACCCAGTAACACAAACATGCCACACCACAAAAAAGACAGGTCACACCCCAGGCAGAATACCACAAGGCAAAAAAAGCTAATTCAAAGTGCTGGGGATGAGTTGTGTTCTGGCAGGGGATGCTGTGAGTGTAGAAAATGATTTATCGACAGTGTTTTGGAAAATCTTTAGGAATTGTTTGGTGCATTTACCATGGGGCATTCACCCAGAGCCTCTGGCATTTTCTCACTCTTCTGGCATCAAAACCAATTTACGGCAAAATGGAGATATGGAGACTTTTCCGTCTACCTTTGCGTCAATCTGTCTTTGTTGGCAATGGCAACCTTAGGCCTGCCAGCACTGTCAGGGTGACTTCATGCCTCTTGACTGGCATGGTATCACTAGCTCTGGCTGCTTGCTCCTGTTCAGCACGAGCATCCCTATGGAAGCTGCCTGGGTGATTTCGGACCAGCCATAGACTTTCTGCCTAACCTACCATACAGGATTGCTGTAAAGATCACAAAGCCGAAGAGAATGAAGTAAGCTGCTTTGCTCCCTGCTAATGAGAAAGACAGAATTTTGCCTAGGAAGAGGCTGCTGAGAGGGGAGGAGATAAAGTTGCCAACTATAGGTATGGAAATTCCTGGAGATTTGAGGGGTGGAGCCCAGAGAGGGTGAGGTTTGAGGAGGGGTGGGACCTCTGACAGGTACAGTGCCATAGACTCCACCCTCCAAACCAGCCATTTCCTCCTGGGGAACTATTGTTGCCAATCTTGGCCCAGCAGCCATCAAACCATTCTCATCAACCCTCTGCTGTGCAGCTGAATTTTCCCTAGGGTTGCCAATCTCTAGGTGGGGCCTGGAGATCTCCCGCTCTTACAATTGCTTTCCAGATGACAGAGATAAGTTCCCCTGGAGAAAATGGCTGCTTTGGAGGGTAGACTCTATAGCATTATGCCCTGTTGAGTCCTTCTTCCCCCCCCCCAAAGCTGCCCTCCACAGGATCCACCCCCCAAATCTCCAGATATTTCCCTACTTAGAGCTGGGCAACCCTACTTTCCCCTCAGTGCCTGTTGGTAGGCAGCCAAGCTTGGTCCTGTCACCTATTTAGGTCTTTGGGAGAAAACTTATTGGGGCCAGTCCCAATAGTGTTGCCAATTCCAGATGGGAAATTCCTGGAGATTTGAGGGATGGAGTCTGAAGAGGGTGAGGTTTCAGGAGGGTTAGAACCTCAGACAGGTACAATGCCATAGACTCCACCCATCAAACCAGCCATTCCATTTTAGGGGAGCATTGTTGCCAATCTCCAGGTGGGGGCTGGAGTTCAGTTAGAATTACAACTGTTCTCCAGGAGGAAGAGGGGAGGAGATGGAAAGCTGAAGTCAGGGGGCAGATAATGGTAGGATGACAATTGGCTGAGAGGGAGATAGGGTTGCCAACTCTGGGTTGGGAAATTCCTGGAGATTTGAGGGGTGGAGCCTGGAGAGGGTGAGGTTTGAGGAGGGGTGCGGTCTCAGACAGGTACAATGCCATAGACTCCACCTTCCAAACCAGCCATGGGGAACCATTGTTGCCAATCCCCAGGTGAGGGCTGGAGATCACTCAAAATTACAACTGCTCTTCAGGTAGCACAGATCAGTTCCTTTGGAGAAAATGATGGACTCCGTCATTATACCCTGCTGAGGTTGCCACAGCAGATTCACACTGTGTGCCCAAAGCCGGGGCACTCCCAGAGCCTCTTTCTAGAGCTCATTGTATTTATTTCCACAATGGGCCTTATTCCTAGTGATATTATAATGCTAACATGTCATGTGTAATGTCATACATGCCTTGACCTGGATTGCACAGGCTGGCTCACTCTCATCCAATCTTGGAAGCTAAGCAGGGTTGGCCTTGGTTAGTACTTAGATGGGAGACCACCAAGGAAGCCCAGGGTTGCAATACAGAGGCAAGCAAAGGAAAACCACCTCTGAATGTCTCTTGCCTTGGAAACCATAAGGGGTTGCCATAAGTGAGCTGCAACTCGATGATACGTTCCACCACCACCAATGTCATACATAAATGACCTCTGGGCCTGATTATTATTCAGTTGCCACAGTTATATAATTGAAATTGCATATATGAAGCTTGCAGACAAAAAATGGGGGGTAGTTGAAATTAATAGGTAAAATTATTGCCTGCCCCCATTTTGGACCCTCATTGCCTTTTTGCCAAATACTGCACAGAGACTAGAAACCATAAATAGCAGCACTGTTGTCTAGATCTAGTGCTAGAAAATGTATTCCCCTCCCCATGACTCCCAGTCCCTAACTCCCTGCTACTCCAGACACCCTTGCCTGCTTCCTTCCAGACAGCAGCACACAGTCCTTGTATCCTTAGGCTCTCTTCTGTTCCCATCACCCATTGACTCTCCAGGTCACTGCTTTTTAAGTCATTACACACTTTAGCATGCTTGTTTTAGCCACTAGGTTCTTGATCAATGCATAGAACAACCCTTTCTCACTCTGCCCTTAGCCCTCTTGATCTTAAGTGCTGCACAGCTTCTTTAGAGAATTCCTTGTCTTCTCTGTTCCTTCCTTCTAGTTTACTTCACCACCTTTTTTACCTCTATCTGTTTTCTCTCAGTCTATTTATTATTTGCCAACCATTTTTTTCTATCTCCTTGCTTCTAGGCCTCTGGATTTATACCTTTCCCACATTCTGGAACCTATTCCTATGTGAGGTCTTATCCTCAGCCAAACTGACAACGCTCTCTTCCCTCATAGAAATTTAAAAAGTATACTTCCCTGCACAGTTTAACACCCCTATGCCATTATCTCAGCAACTCTGCCACAAGCACAATAGTGGTCCAACATTCTTGTGAAAATATCACAGTAAATTCCCAGAAAAAATGTCATATTTAAAAAATCATAATACAGTCTCAGAATCCCAATGAAGAAGTAGTTACAGGGAAAGAACCGTCTATAGAAACTGATGATTTCTCAAAGTAGCTGGAGTGAATAAAGAACTTGATGGAGACACAAATAAATTCATTACAGTCTGCAGGGAGGAAATGGAGACAGAGAGTGAGAGAAAGAAAGCTGCTGCTAGTCCCAAAGGAGCCAGAGACTCTAAGATAATGGCAAAGTTCTGTTGCAGTATTCACACTAGATTTAGAATAACTTGTGAGGATAAAAGGATAACTGCCTTGTGATGGTTTCTGAAAAAGAATGTAGGTTAAGACAGACAGATCCTATCAGAAACGGAACCCAGCAGATGCAAGACGGTAATTCAACAGAGACAGGATGCCTATTGCTAGTGTTACATAGAAAGAAATCTACATTTTAAAAATATCTTAATGGTTATTGAGAGAGAGAGAGAGAGAGAGAGAGAGAGAGATCGCTAATATGGAGCTTGAGATCAGGGCCTATATTGGAGGCTGGATTTGGATTCCTGATCTCTAGGAGTCTATCCCTAATATAGAATCACAAGATTCTAGGCTACTGAAAATATAATGGGGAACTTGGTGGGGTTGCTTCATTCCCCCTCTATTCCCTTCCCTGCACTATTTCCTCTTTTTTCTCCTCTTGGCAGACCCCATATCCTCTTCCCTTTCCTGGTTTCCTTCTCTCCTTTCCACTTACCATCCAACCTTTCTTTTATCTGACTCCCAGTCTTCAGTATTTCTATTTATTTATTTCAATTATACACCACTTTTCTACCCAATGGGGACCCCAAACTGCTCACATTGTTCTTTTCTCTTCCTTCAGAGAGACAGTGTGGTGTAGTAGTTAAGAGCATCAGACTCTAATCTGGAGAACTGGGTTTGATTCCCCACTCCTCCACCTGAAGCCTGCTGGGTGACCCTGGGCCAGTTACAGTTCCCAAAGTGGCAATTGAAAGTCACTTTGAAACTTCTTAGGGTAGAGAAAAGCAGGGCATAAAAACCAACTCTTCTTTATTTTATCCTGACATCAATCTTGTGAGGTAGATTAAGATGTGAGAGTGACAGGCCCAAGGTTACCAAGCAATCATCCATGGCAAAGTGGGGATTTGAATCTGAGTTTCCCTACTCCTGTCCTGGCACTGTAACCACCACACCACACTTGTTGTCAGCTTTCCCTCCTTCCTTCACAATGACAGCCTCTCCCAGGGAAAAGTCTGTCCTGGCTGCTGAATTTGTGTGACAGTAAGTTGCTCAAGTGGGCCTTGTAAAGTCTCACAAGTTATGTGGAGGCTGCCACTGGGCCCAGACAAGTTCTGTGTCATAGCCACCATTCGATCGGGCTGAGCTTTACAGATTGCAAGTTACCTGGTGGTCACTGCTGGCCCTGGCCCCAATGAATTTTCCCTCCAGGGCAAGAAAAAGAGAAGGGAGCAGTTGTGGGCTGGGAGGCTATATTAGCCCTGGAAAATGCCTTCCCTCTGCCTCTGATTGCTGGGAGTATTGCTGCTTAACAAACCCAACAGTAGCCACTGAGATCTCAAAGGGCATCCATTTCTTAAAGGTAACGATACTGCTGTTATTATTTTGGAGGGGTTTAACTCATTAGTGTGTGTGTGTATACATATACATACACACACATTTTCATGCCTTCAAAAAGTTTAGGTCACTGCTTCGGAAAGTGTTTAATTTCCATTTCTTTTCTCCTTCCCACATTTGTTACAATTCTGAACTTTTTTTTTTCACGCCCTCCCCTTTCTCAACACAATTCAAAAATGAAAAACAGAATGAAGGCATACGTTATGACAAACCATGCATATACTTTGTTTGTTTGGTGGAGAACTGTTATTTATGCACAATTTGAACAGCTGTATGGTTAATTTCTCAGTATGCATACAAAGGTGATTTTGCACAACCAAATGTAAAGTGAATGTCATTAGTATTCCCATTTGCCAAATGAGCAATGGGGGCAGAAAGGTGCTATAGTTCCATGACTGGAATTTTAGACTGGAACATGATCTACAAAAGCAGTCACAAACTCCCCAATATGTATCAGGAGCATGGCACTTTGGAAAAGGGGGATTTACATTTTCCTTCTGTGCCATTTTCCCAATTGAAAATGCCTACCCAAGTTTATTTTAAACCCCAGCAAGGGGGAAAGAAAGGCACAATATGGTAAACTGTCTTTCCCCCCCTAGCAAGGCTTAAAGCAGCTCAGAGGTAGTCTTTTTTTGCTAGGAAAACAGTGCAGATGGCAGAGTTAAACCCCCTTCCTTCTCCAACACCATGGCCCAATCCATCTCACTCCATATTGCCACATTTTTAAGAGCCAGTCAATGTCCAAACATGGAACTCTACTGCCATGAGGGCTCTGAGAATTTCTTTATCTGGCCTCACTTGGAGTTTGGGAAAGTAGGAACCAGAATTCAGAAGCCATAATTTTATTTAAGTATTTGATACATTGGCCTTCCTTTTTGGATTTTTTAAAAAGCAGTGCAAAATATAACCCTGCACCTTAGGCCTTAATGCAGGGGAAGGGGATCAGCAAAGCAGTGATACAGATACAAATGCCTTAGCTCTTTTTCCCCAATTGAACAAGCAAGTTAAGTTTGCTATATTGCTACTATATTTTAATCTTAGACAAACATGCAGAGCTGACATATTGTGTTTCTTATTGGTTGATTGATACATATATACGTACATACATTTCTGTACCACCTTTCCATTAAATTCAGGGTCCTCATGTTGACAAACATTGATACAAAATCCAAAAGCATTAAAAAAGGAGCCTTTTATATTGCCTTGTCACATCCTTCTGCACTTGTTATGTTTGACTATTGAGATGTACTAACCAAGATGATCATTCTAATATTTTGGATTAGTTATCTAATTTGGCATGGAAGTTTCCTCTTGACCACTAGATGGTGATCTAGCACTGTATTAGAACTAGTCTAACACAGAGGACCAAGTAAAAGTGCATTGCATTCTCTCTCTCTCTCTCTCTCTCTCTCTCTCTCTCTCTCTCTCTAAAACTTTTGCAGATCAATTCTGTGTTTAAAAGGTAAATAGCAGGAGTGTGTATTCAGGATTTTTTAATAGATATGGCATAGCTAATCTTTGTCAAAGGATCTTGAGTGGAAACCTAATTTCAGCAGTTTCTGCCTTTATCACTGTTGGCTACATATATTACTTTCCTCCACTAGGTACCCCAAATCCCAAAATCATTTTTTTTCATATCCAAACAGGCTGTCCACCCCCATTTTATTTTATTTGTGTATAATACCCAGTTTGCAGGCACTGGAATCACTTCCTGATATACAATGTGGCTGTGAACAAGGAAAGAAGAATGCTCAAATAAACAAATAAACAAAAATAAATGAAGCAAGCATGTTTAAAGTGCTGTGACATAGCTGTCGGATACCTATGCGAGCCCCTTAAGGGCAGGGTGAAGGGTTGGGGAACCCCTGTGGACAAAAAGTCACAATGACAGATATGAGGAGGAGGAAATGGACAAACCCCCATCCCCAGCCAAGCCTCAGCACCACCAATAGAAGAGGCAGGAGGAGCAATTCACCCACTTTCCCTTCTCTGGTACAGCTACAATCTAATGTGACTTTTCATCTACCAGGTTCCCCAAACTCCCACCATCACCTTTTTCTGGATTATAGGACTGCCAGGGAGATCTGTTTCCACTAGAGCCAGTTTGGTATAGAGAGCCAGTTTGGCGTAGTGGTTAAATGCATGGACTCTAATCTGGGAGAACCGGGTTTGATTCCCTACTCCTCCACATGCAACTGCTGGTGTGACTTTGGGTCAGTCATAAGATCTGGCACAGCTGTTCTTGAAAAAAAAGTAGTTTCTGTCAGAGCTCTCTCAGCCCCACCTACCTCACAGGGTGTCTGTTATGGGGAGAAGAAGGGAAAGGAGTTTGTAAGCTGCTCTGAGACTCCCTTGGGTAGTGAAGGACGGGGTATAAATCCAATCTCTTCTCTTCTTCTTGTACAGAGGGTTCATAGGATGCTACAGACCTCACATCTCACCCCAACACAGAGGCTCATTTCTGAACTCTGAGTAATGGCAGCAATCAATTAAGTAATCAAGAAAGTTTGTCTCCTGAGAAACTTGACTGTTTTAAACACACAAGAAAAGTTCTCACTACAGAATAAGTTTAAAACCATTATACCCCAAAAGCCTCAGCAAAATGGATTGTGTCGTGACACCAGATGCATAGCCAGGGATGAAGGTGGCCTGGCTCAGGAGCCTAGAGCACTGGAGTTGACCCAGCGAGGCTCCCCTCCCAGCTCAATGCTTAAGTGTGCTGACAGGAAACAGCCCCACCTTGCTTGGAAAGCAGCTCCTGGGACTCATCTTGCCAGAGCTTAACTAAAGCCAGAATCCTGCACTAGATGGAGCTGGAGCAGCTTAAGAGCTGGAACACAGACAGCAAGTGTGGCACTGTGTCTCTGCTGGGCTGCTTCCGTACAGGGCCACTTTCTCCACTGCTCATACTGGGTGGTGGCACAGAGCCTGGAGGACTGGTGGGAATGGATCAGGTCTGGCCTGGCTTGGCCAAGAGATCGCTGGCATGTCTGTTTGGTTTCCCAGTGATGAGGTCTTACCTGCAGGCTTGCGGTTCATGGTGTCAGGAGCTGAATGCTCTGGCTCTACCAGTGGTGGTGTCTCAACAACAGGCTCTTGGGGCATGGTTTTAGGAGCTAGGGGTTCTGGATCTAAGAGAAATCGTTAGATAGTATTCCTGTCTCTTCCTCAAGCTCATTTGGTTCTTCCTCTGATGAGTCCAAGCCTGACTCAGTAGGGATCATGACAGGTTCTGTGTGAATGTGTGTGAGACAGAGAGTAAAACATTTATCAATTTCTAGGGAAGTCAGGAAGAATCACTCTTATTCTGATTTGGTTACATATCACAATTCTAACCAAGTAGCCAACACTAATTGTCTATATGTTTTTGTCAAAAAGCCTGCTTGGAGTGAAGACACTTTCTTGAACTAACTCTTGTTTCACTCTGTGAAACCATCATGCAGCCCAATATGATGAGCTGCACGACACCGCGCTGCCATGACAACAATCCCTTATTGGCTGACTTATACCAATTCAGTGGCTTTTTTGACGCAACTGGCTCCCGTTGCAAATTGTCAGTCTGTCCTCAGCCAATGAACCCACATTTTGTTAGCTTCAATTTTGTTCCTCACAACTGTGTTTGTCATTTATTTAAAACAGGCATAGAATGTAATTTGGTGCAAACTGAGGCTGCCATTTTCCCAAAATAACTTAAAAAAAAAAGAAAATTTATTAACAGGATATAATAACATGTTCCATATTCAACAACCAATTCTTATCATATCCTTTTCTAAAAAAAATTATCCCCCCTCCCCTGGCTTCCAACGATGCTCCACCCCCATTAACATTTCTATCAATATTCACTTACATTCAATTCATTTTCAATATTCAATACATAATTTCCAATATTTTCCTTTTCTATATTTCACAATTAGGTAACCTTTCTATTACAATCCCTTTTCTTACAATACCTCTATTATTAATAACTATCAAAACATAGCAATCTGTTTTTCACATCCCAGTTAAGTTCTAAATAGTCTTTAAAATTTTTCCAATCTGCTAAAAATTCTTTGTCTTCTTTTCCATGAAGTTTTCTTGTCAGCTTGTCCATTTCAATCATAAAAATCATTTTTTTTTCCATTCCCATTTGTCTGGTACCTGCTCCTGCTTTCAAAACTGAGCATAAGTCATTCTTGCAGTTGAAATTAAGTATCATAACAAAGTTCTCTTTGTCATTTTGACTTCTTCTAATTTAAGTCCTAAAAGTAAGATTTCTGGCTCTTTTTTCAAAGTACATTTCAAAATTTTCTGAATTTCATTATGAATCTCAGTCCAAAAAGCACTTGCTTTTTCACATGTCCACCACATATGGTAAAACAAGCCCTCTTTTTTCTTACATTTCCAACATTTGTTAGACATATTTCATTTATATTAGCAATTTTTTTTGGCATCATGTACCATCTATACATCATTTTATAACAATTTTCTTTAACATTAACACATGTTGAAATTTTTGATCGATTTTTTCCATAAACATTCCCATGATGACATTTCTAGATCTCTATTTATATTTATAGCCCATTTCACCATTTGTTCTTTTACAGTCTCATCCTCTGTATATCATTTTAACAAAATCTTATAAATTCTAGAAATCATTTTTTTACCTTTTTCTATCCAAATCATTTCAATTTCATTATTTTCTTTTCTAAAACCATATCTCATTTTGTCAGTCTTAAACAAGTCATAAATCTGTCTGTAATTTAGCCAGTCATATTCAAAGTCCAGTTCGTCTCTAGGTCTCATCGCGAAACTTCTCCCCTCAGTTTTCAGAATGTCTCTATAAGGTAACCAGTCTTTCCCTTTATGTCTTGAGAGTGGTTTAATTACTTCTGCCGGGACAATCCACAATGGTCTTGCTTCAAAGAAATATCTCCTGTATCTCATCCAAGTCATAAATAAAGATCTCCTTATGAAGTGGTGTTTGAAGAGGTTGTCGACCTTAGACTTCTCATACCATAAATAGGCGTGCCAACCAGTCCCCAAAATAACTTTTAATATCCCATTGAAGTATGTGTTTTATTATTCACAATACCATTTTAGCTTCAATGGAAAATCCATGGTGGGTATATAACACATTTATCAAGACATTGTATCAGATTATTTAATTCCTAGGAGCATTTGCTTTTTTTTCCTGTTCTCTTTATTTTACCAGCTATTTGCCATGTTTTGCATCATTTTCTGTGACAATTAACCTGCTCAAAGCAAGTGCTACAATAAAAGCTCAAGAAAAAGCATTAACAGGAAATCCTCTCCATACCATGCAACATACCAAGCTGAATCCAATTATTTCACTGGTGAAAAAGGAAGGGCAGGGTCCCATTTTGACCACTAAAAAGGTTGTATCTTTTTACTGCCACATCATAAAGGAAATTTTGTTCGTGCTAATGACAAGCATGTCCTGACCCAGATAGCCCAGTCCAGCCAGATTTCATCAAGTCTCAGAAGCTAAGCAGGGTCAGTCCTGGTTAGCATGTGGATGGGGAACCACCAAGGAAGGCCAGGGTTGCTACATACAGGCAGGCCATGGCAAACCACCTCTGAATGTCTCCTGCCTTGAAAACCCTACAGGGTAGCCAGAAGTCATCTGTGACTTGATGGCACGTCCCACCACCACCATCTCAAAGTATCTTCAAGAGAATAATGCTGAGAAGTCACACAATTGTATGATGTGCTTGGCAAATCCCTTGATCAATTGTGTGCTGGGTGTCCACCCAAGTTCAGAATCTAAAGTGCCATTCTATTTCATCTCCTTCCTTTACAACTCCCTGTCCAAATGGAGCTTTAGACTGGCTCAGATAAGCACAGAGAGTGAATGATGTGTCTTAAAATTCCTTCTGTCTTCCGCCCACTTCACCCCCCACCCCAACACAATAAATAGAATTTGGAGGAGAAGGGGACATAATGTATATCCCATTCTCAGCTACCCTCAAGCCACTGTACTTTTCAATTAAAAGGAAAAGTAGCTTGCAGATTTGGTGTACATCCTTTCCTGCTTCCATACCACAATGGGAGGAGCGGAGGTTTTGGTCAAAACTGTATTTGCATTTTTAAATCAGTTTCGTGCTGCTGTGATGCCGTCAAGCATAGAAAAAGACAGCATCACAGCAGCACAAAACTGATTTAAAAATGCAAATGCAGCATGAAACTGATTTAAAAATGCAAATGCAGATTCAGCCTTAGTGGCTGAGTCCATTATTTGTTCACAGAAGGTTCAAGATTCAATCCCTGGCCTTTTGAGTTAAAAGGAGAAGTGTTGGGAAAGACCCTTCTCTGCCTGAAACACTGGAGAGCTGACCTCATTAAGAGTAGACAACACTGAATAGGATATTACAAGGCAGCTTCACAGGCAAATGTTTGGAAAGCAAGCCCATGGAGATTTATATTGCAATCCTCAGCAGAGTTATACCCTTATAAGTCAGTTGGAGTTGATGTTAAACAGAATTTAGTACTTGCAAAGTAGCCTGAAAGTAGCCCAGGAGGGATAAAAAACTGCAGTTTGGAGAATTAAACAGGGCTGGTTTCTGAGCTGTTCTTCATTCTACAGTGAAGACTTCTGCATATACTCAGACAATGGATTACTGGTTCTGAGAATTTTATTTTATTTTTTGTTCATTCCTCTTGCTAGGGAACTGTGGAAAACCACAAGTCCCAGTATTCCGATTGACAATGACAAGTAACCGAACTAAACATTTAAAATTACTTTTGTTAGTTTAACCTTTTCTTCCCTTTTCATGTATGTAGCTAGAAACAAGAATGTAAAATGGAAGAGCTTCTGATTACTGCAATTAAAAATTCTTGCATAGCAAGCTTTAAGGAAATGACAAGTTTGGACCCACCACAAAAATAAATCCCAGAGATAAATGATAGGGATGAATTCATAGAATGGGATATTTATTTGCTTCCAAATCAACTAAAACTTAATGTTGTGCTAAAGTTAAACATTCAGACTGAGAGACCATCAAAATGATTTGTCCCAAGTTTGAGGCTCTAAGACACCTGGTATAGTAGTTTGGTCTTAATGGATGACCTAATTATCTGGGATGTTCTTTATTTCCCTCTAAAGTAAATAAGGCTTTTCCCTCACCTTACAAATTAGGGTCCTTTGGTACTGCGGGGCATGTGCAGCTGAACAAATTGTATTGACCAATTGTCATTAATGGGATAAATTAAACTGAGGAACTCTCTCATTATTTCCATTTGTGTCTCCTTTACAATGTTCCAAGAAAAGAATTGGCCATTTTCTTAGATTTGAAATGAAGGAAGCCTATCGATTACCCTTTGTTTTTCTTATTAAGGAATAAGGGTGTGTGTGTGTTTAGTGGCAAAACCTGAAATGGCAGCAAAGAAATATTTGGAGGAAATTATCCTATCTGATGCCATAGATTGTAACACTGATAATCAGATGTACATGTATCATTGGATCCCATAGACCATGTGCCCTTACACAAGAGTTCTTGCACAAGTGGAAACAGGACAAAGTCCTTGCAAGTGGCTATTTCAGTGCCTTTCTTTGATCTATTCTTATTGTACCTCCTGATTGGTCTTTAATAACTACATCAAAGAGCCTGTTGATTGTTGTATATGTCAACACTTCTCAGAAATGTAATTATGCTTTAAAAGGTTTGGTAGTGTTTGCCTGTGAGTTTTGTAATGACCAGTTGGCTAATCAATTAGCTTTAACAGGTCTTGATTCTTCCTGTGCTATACCCTCAAAGGATTTCCCCCCTCTTCTTCATGAATTCAAACTTATGGATCAGCTGTGTTAATTGGTATTGTGCTCCATTTCCTCTCTCACATTTTGATTTTTATGTTTCCCTGTTCTGATGCAAAGACCCTGTATTTGAACGAGATCCAAACACCCAGATTATGAATTAACAAGCGGAGGCCAATAAAGAAATCATAGAGACTGGCAAGCCATCCATCTTCCTCCCTTCCTTATGGCCTCTTTGCTGCATCAACAGAAGTGTAGTGTCCAGATCATGAGAAGTGCTCTTTACTCTGCTCTGGTTAGACCTCACTTGGAGTATGGTGTTCCACAGTGGACACCACAATTTAAGAAGGATGCTGATAAGCTGGAACGTGTCCAGAGGAGGGTGCAAAGGGACCCTTTCAGCTCTATGTTTCTGTGCTAGGAGGAGTTTCTCATGGACACGAGAAAAACACTCCTGAACACAATGAAACCATGTCCCCACAATTGTTTCCAGAAATAGAAGACTGATCCTGTTGAACATCACACATCAGAGAGACCAGCCTTGCATTCAGGGAATAGCTTCTGTCACATTTACTCCTTATGTCCAAGGTAATGAAATCCATCAATGGATTCCAAGTTTAGAGGGAGCTTATCTCCCCCACACCCCATTTCTGTCCAGAACCCATTATCTGGCCTGAAAAGAATGCCTGGTAAGCCACCAGCTTCCCTTAAGCAGGGCTGCCAAGAGCCACCATGGGCCCCTGGACAAAGGTTCCAACTGGGTCCCCTCATATGACTCTGATCCAAACCAAATATCGTAACAAAACAAATCACTTAACTTGCTGTTAACCATGGATCTATAGTTATACAATAATCAGACTGTCTGTCCATCTATTTATTTATTTATTTATTTTACTTCTACCCATCTTTCTCCCCAATGGGGACCCAAAGCGGCTTAGATCATTCCCCTCTCCTCCATTTTATCCTCACTACAACCCTGTGAGGTAGGATAGGCTGAGATTGTGTGACTGGCCCAAGATCACTCAGAAAGATTCCATTGCAGAGTGGGGATCTGAACCTGGGTTTCCCAGATCCTAGTCCTGCACTATAACCACTACACCACACTGGCAGGGATAATTCCTCAGAAAATAAAGCTAGGAGACTCAAAAATGGCCACCAACCTCAGGATGATTGTGGGAATTTCAGGACCGAAATTGAAAGGTATGGGAAAATCCTGGCCCAGGTGAGACAAACTACCACCACCCAGTGCTATTTGCAATGGAAGCTAAAAAACTTTTTTTGTGGCAGGCATAACTCATAAAATTAACACTACGCATTTGGAAACTGGCCACCAACAGCAGAATGATGATGAAAGTTGCAGTGCCAAAAAAGAAAGGAACTGGAACACCCTGGACCAGGTTATCTTCACTACAGGCAACATATAAGAAGAGAGCTTTTAAGCAACCTGTCGTGCATCTCTAATACTCAGATCCCCAACCCACCATGTGTTGCAGGATACCAAACTGGCAGACCCGCAATGTCACAGTGTTCCCTACCCTGCTTTGCGCTTGCGTAGCTATGCAGGCAGAAACGTGGGAGCTTCTTCCCTGCCGCTTTTCCTTATCACGGTGGCCTTGAATGTAGGCTTTGGGCTATTCTTGTGTTACTGAGAATTTTCCAGTCCTGGGAAGGCGAAGGGAGGGGGGAGTAGTCTCCCGTTCATGAAGTATATCTCCCGCCGGGAGTTTCCCGCGCGTGCGCTCGTATTTCATTTGCTAAGCGCTTTTTTGCATCACACTATAAGTTAGCTTGCATTGCTTCGCCCCCCATTCCTGACACCATGCTGGGTGACACACTCTGCCAGACCTACCTCACAGGGTTGTTGTGAGAATAAAATGGAGGACAGGGGAACAATGCAGCCCTCGGCCTCCACTGAGGAGAAACACTGAATATGGTATTTGTTAATATATATATATATATTTTAAAAATGTTATTTTTAATAATATTTAAAAGATTACATCATTTGTCATATGCAAAGTAGCCTTTACAGAGGGCTATTAGATCTTCCACCAACACAGTAATGATAACAACCCAGTGCCTGAACTGGGAGCTCTAACATCTGTTCCATATGTATTAATATTCCATTAGGTAATAGGTAAAGGTATCCCTTGCTTGAAAGCTAGTCGAATCTGACTCTAGGGTGTGGTGCTCATCTCCATTTCCAAGTCGAAGAGCCAGCGCTGTTCAAAGACATTTCCCCATGCATGTAAAAGATGTGGGGGAGAAGCATCCATTTACAACTTTGTTAGATCATTCTGTTGGGAGAAATTGATAATGGGAGGGAAGGAGAAATTGAATTAGAAAAGTGTGGAAAAGAGGGAAAGAAATGAAGGAAAAGAGATGGAAAGGTTGTTTTCTCTTGCTGGAACACCCTAACACTCATGCCCTGCCACTATTATTGTTAGTCTTTAAGATGCTACTCTTGTTCTTTTCTGCCCTAACTAATGCTTTGCAAGATCTGGCTGAGCTGGGTGCAAGAAAAGAAAGAGAGAAGAGTTAGACTATCAGAGAAATTGACCTGCAGGTTGGCAGTTATTGTTGCAGGCATCAGCATGCTGTCTTGTCTGGCACCAGGGCTTGCTTGGTTGATGGGCTTTGAATGATCTGTTGGGCAAATTTGCTTCAGTCTTGGAGAAAGACAAGTCTATCTGATACTAGAATGCCTTTTACTGTGCTCAGGCTCTCCTGCTCCCCTAGTGGCTACAGACACAACTATATTGTAAAAATAAACAGAAAGATGTTTGGCTGGATGCAGCATGTGACTGGCTTCAAGGGCCCTCCAGCTGACTCCCCCCCCCATTCCCCTCAGTCCCCCTGTGTCATCAGCTCTGCCCTTAAGCACCTTAAACATACAGCCATAAGAAGCCAGGATCTTGTGCCTCCCTATTGCTCTCTGCTGCCAGAGTATTGCTTGGCAACATGAAGGCAGCTCACAAGGGAGGCCAATCACTTGTAGTACTTTAGGAACATTGGGTGATAGGAAGAAATCACTGCAATTAAAAGTGTTGTGATTTTTGCACATTTGCCTTTTTCATTGCTGGTTTTTGGTCAAATCGAGCTCATTTGAACACCTCAATGATTTTTAACAAGCAGCATTTTCAGTCATTTTTCAATTGGCAGGGGCAGCATTCGACGTGGTAGCTGGCCAGGGAGCTGTTGTTCATTTGTACACAAAATTGTTGGTTTGTTCAGACTACTTATGCTCCAAAGTCAACTTCAAAGGCAAGTTGTTATTGAAAATAAGCTATGTCGGCAGGTATGAACTGCTTTTGTGCCTCCACGGTTGATAGATGCATCAGTCCGTGACGTTCAGCAGGTAGGTGCATTCTCAGAATTTAATGGATTGAGTTACATTTCATGGGGGACAGTGTGAGAACATGTAAATCCACTTAATGTAAACTAACAGGAGCATGCTGAGCTTTGGGAATCAGGGAGGGAGACAAATGCGGCAAGGCTCAAACACTTAAGGACAAGACGTGCATCTTTCCTTGCTCTCCACCCCTGCAAGGTCAAGAAAACTAAGGTCAGAAGATGCAGCTGGGATTAACCCCATCACCACCTTTGTAGGCTTTGGAGATGGGGGAGGCAACAAACAGCAGCCAAGCAGTCGGCATTCTGTGGGTCATGTGGCCAGAACAGGGGCGGGGTCCAGGGGTATCGTGAAGATGTACCCTATGTACAGGGCTCGTGTCAGGAGGGACAGGGCTGTTCGCAGTCCAGGGGGCCTTGCCTGCCTGCCCACTCTCCCCTATATAGAGTGCCACTGCCAGGATTTTTCTGCAGTTTTTGGAATAACATAGTAATGGACTTTACTCACTGCACACCTCTCACATGGTCAGCTGGCCAGGATACCTATGACAGCAACCAACCTATCACAAGGCCAGACATCACCAAAGGGCTGAAGCAGTTGGGTTGCAAGGCTTTGTTCATGGCCAGCCCCATTTTTGCATGTGTGCAGGCCTCCATTTCTAGCTCCTAGATTACAGTCTCCTTTTTGATCGATGAAGGAGCCATGGAATAGAAAATCTTGAACAATTCAGTTCTTTCATCATCAACCTTAAAATTATGTGATTCCCATCAGTCATTACTTTTGTCTTCTTGATGTTCAGTTGCAATTGTGAATACCCACAACTTTATCTTCCCTTTCTAGAAAAATAAAAATCTTTATATATGTGTTAAATCTCTGTTCTCTGTAGTATTTAGGGTAGACAAGATAATAACAGGGTATTATCAATGGGGGATGGTGCCCCAGGAACACCAGCATTGTTTTACCTCACAAATGGCAAACATTACAGAGTGCCAAACACTTGCAAGCCAATAGCTGGGAGGGGGTCACAATGGTGGTGGTTGGAGCTTCCTTGCACGCAGCTGGAGCCCCGGCATCAGCTGAGGTCCTACAGTACCCACTTGGTTGAGTTTCTCATCCAGTCAGTTGGCCTCCATTGGGCCTGGCCTTCCCAATATCTGGAGGATGGCCTCTGACAACAGATAGCCTTTTAAATGTCCCCCCACATTTGCCCCCACTGCTGTGAGCCCTCAGACCAGATGGTCGAACCTTTTGCTCCCCCACACACCTTTATGCTGTAACAGCTGGTAGCTGGTTTCTTCAAGGCAGCAATATAGCTAACACCAAGAGGTTTGGCTTAAGGGGCTTGTTGTTTCAGCTGCATTCAGCTGTTTCAAGTTTTCTGGCTTCATTTCCCAGCTGTGGGCTGCAACCACAGGATTAATTGCTTTAACCTCTAGATGCTTTCATACCTATTTAGGACATTTTTTTTTAAAGACTCTTGGTTATAAGTATTGAATTGTTCTTTGCACTGGGGCCAGGTTTTGCTTCAGGGTCAGGCACTGTGAGGTGGTTTACAGATCATCACACCTGGTGCTACTTGCGTCTCATAGGTAAACATAATAAATAAATAATTTCATATGCACACTCAAGTATTGAATTTAGTTCATCATTAGTGGGTATTTAAAGATGTTGCAAGCAGAATCAGGTTGCATTTCATTTGGAACATCTAGTCAATTTAAAAATACATGAATATTTTTTTTTAAAAAAAATACACTTTTAGAGTTATTTAGAGTTGAAAATGTTGTAGCATTTTCATACTCATATTGCAAGTATATAGGGGGGTTCAGGACTGTTTCCTGGTTCAGAACAGTATACATTTTTGAGAAGTTGCCTTATACAAGGGGATTAATCTCCCACTATGTTGATGGAATAACAGGCTGGTGGTTTTGGCTCATCATGCCTTCCAAAGGGACTGCAGCAGGGAACTAAAGCATGCCAAAGCCTGCCCCCCCCACAAAGTGGGGATCTGCTCCTGGCAGGGCCACTTGTTCTCAGCCCACCAGCCACCTTGTTCCAAGCATGGCCCCCAGGATGCCATAAGGCACAAGAAGCATGTCTTGCCAGGGTCAGGCATCAAGGAATATAACATCAGTCGCCATACAGCAGGCACCCTCCCAGGTAGCAGTAGCAGCTACCACCCAGGTAGCAGCAGTAGCACTGCCCACCACACAGGCCCCTGATAATACAGACGTTTTGTAGGGAATTTCTCAGGCCATTGCCCAGCTCTCAGAACGGTTTGACCAGGCAAGTACCATCCCAGTGGCTCCAGAGGTGTTGGATGCCTCTGTCCTGACAGTGTTCAGCAGTTGAGACTAATGAGTCCAGTGCCTCCAGGGGCAGCACTCCACAGAAGCCTCCCCCCACCAGGAAGAGTCACACCAAGGGTAAAAAGTGATGGAAGGCAACCAGGGTACAGGGCATGACCAGCAACAAAGGCTCATTGGGTGAATCATCCATGGAGGAAGATTCTGCCCACGCATTGGGCAATTACTGGTTGGCTAGGGCATATGTTCCAGACCTACCAGCATGGACCTGAAGGCATCAGGAAATTTAACCACCGGGGCTGGGTGCCTTTTGGGGAACAGATCAGCCCAGTGGGGTGAAGCACCACCTCTATATGGTAATGGTGAGTACTTCCCTGGCATCCATCTTGCACGAAAGGTCCAAGATCAGATTTTAGATGGTTATTCTCGAGTGTTCACACTCTTGAGGCCAGAGAGAGAGGCAGACAAGGTGGGTCCCCAGCCCAGTAAAAAAGATTCTGGCAAGGGTAAAGCTGAGCATGCATTCCAGAATTGGCTTTCAGGATACACTGTCTTTATGAGTACAGTACAGTACAGTCTGCTTATCTGAAATGAGGCTGGCATTTGTCTAGCCATGTGGCAAATGTCCTGGGGGCCTGTTTGCTGTCAGGGGATACTCCCAGCATAGAGTGTGATCAGGCTTTTAGGAAGGGGGCTTCTCATAATTTGACTAGATGAGACCTTTGTATGGCAAGCTATGGTTTCTCATCATAGGACCCCATACTAGACATAGGTATGACCCAATCAGGGCTATGGCCAGTTTCAGGTTGGACACAGTCTGACATGTGTGTATAACCAAGGCAGGTGCCAAAGGGGCAGGTGTAAGTTTGAACACAACTGTGATGCCTATTTCTGCCAGCATCCTTGCACATCTTGTTCCTGTAGTAAGATATCACAACAGTCCTTTGGCAGCACCCCAGTACTCCAGTTTTGGCAGCAAAAAGGAGAGAGTATCAGGGATCATAGCCACCTCTACCTCCAAAATTGTTTTTGATAAGCACCTGGCTAAAACACCAGTTCACATTCAGGTCTGCTGTCCCTACTCACCTGATACCCTAACAGGTCTGCTGCAAAGTGCAAAATACCTCTGGGAGGATTTCAGTGGGTTTTTCGCCCCCAGATTCTCTTTATGGGCCTCTGCATCCCTATGAACTGCTGTAACATTGTCTGCCAGGGACCTACCTGAAGTTGTTTCACCAAAGATTGCAAAGGAATGAACAGCTGGATGGGAGGAAGACCCCTTCAACTCTCCGCAGGCACCTTCAACTCTCAGACTGATTTCACACAAGAGCTGTACTGCTGTCACACCTACCTTTACCCTGTTTCTATTAATGGTCAATTTCCCACTTGAAGCTGCGTGGCTGCATTTTGACCCATGGCTTCACCCAATTTCCCCCACATTTTCGTGATCCTGTTTTTTGAGGATCACAAAACTGCAGGGAAAATCGGGCGAAGCCACAGGTCAAAATGTGGCCACATGGCTGCGAGTGGGAAATTGACCAATAGAAACGGGGCAAAGGGAGGTTTGATGACAGCACAGCTCTTGTGTGAAATTGGTCTCAGGGTTTCCCCTTTAGGAGTGTTACTTAAAGTCATGGGAGAATTTAGGTTGATGCACCACATTTCCTATCCTAAGAGGTTTTCTGTGAATGATTTCATTGTCCAGAACTTAGCTTATTTAAGTAGTCCTCTTTCAACCAAGCTGTACAAATCATGCAGTCCTGTGGCACAGGTGCCCTTATGGTAAAATATGAGATTCAGTTGGCATTTTGCTTGCTTCCAGTTCACTCTGAAGACTTTTGCTTGCTGGGGTTTAAATTCAGTGGTAGCTGGTAGATTGGTATGGGTTGCTCTGTGGCTTGCGCTGCCTTGGAAACATTCAGCACTTTAATTGAGTGGGTGGTTAAGGACCACTCAGACTGATTTCCAAAAGCAGCTGTGCCACCCTCACTTTTCCATTTCCCCCAAATGCAATTTCCCACTACTTGCTCTGTGGCCGCATTTTGACCCACAGCATCTCCCGATTTCTCCCTTGTCTTGTCAATCCTTGGGTGTGTTTTTTTTTTACAGTTTATTTATAGATTTTTTAGTTTACAATAGAATTATAATGTTTTTACATTAGTCATCAAGCATTGGAGTCAATTACGCACAATTGTTCTCCACCCATTTATACATTGTCCTCCATTTTATCTGAAACAACTTCTCATCTCTTCCTTGCAGTAACATGCCTGCGTTTCAAAAGCTTCATTCATTTGCTTTTGATCCGTGTGGTTGGCTTGTGCGTGTGAATCAGTATTTTTCCTCTTGTTGCTACAACTGCTGGGTGGGTGGGTTGAAGGAGGGGGGAAGCAGAAACTCAGGCATTCTGCTCTTCTGTGTGCGTGGTTCAAATTTCCCTCTGTGTGGATCGTCTGTCTCCTGTGGCTGACTGGAATTCTTTCTGCTAAGGGGAGAGGGCTGGTTTCTACCAGCTTGACTCTATTCCTGCCGTATAGGTACTTGCCAGGCTATAAGACTCTGCTTAAAACCTCTGTTAAAGTTTTCCCCTCTGTGTGTGGAGTCTTTGCCTCTTTGTCAGGGAAAAGGGCAGGTGTGTGTGTGTGTGTGTGTGTGTGTGTGTGCAGAGTCTCCCTGCCTCTCATCTCTGGTGCTTTTCCTTATCCACTCCTGGCAGAAGCAGCATCTCTCCCACATGGACCCAAGGCTGTAGAGAGTACATTTTTTTTTCCCTTTGCTGCAAAACCAGCAGCTTCTGCTCTCTCTGAGGCTTGCAGGGGGAGGGAGGGGAGCTCCAGGATCTGCCTCTCTTACAGAGGGAGGTGGGGGGTCCCCAGGCTCTGTATGGGGTGGGGGCTCCACAGAGTCTCCCCAGGATCTCCCTGGGGCAGTCTGCACTAAACAGTACAAGCACAGTTTTCACACATGCTCCCAGCCCCCTTGCTGCTTTCAAAGCATTCCCCAAATATAATCACAAAAGCCCCCTTTGCATCAAAAAAAGCTTCAAAACACTCCGTTTCCCATCCCCTTCCATCCCCCAACCCCCAGCCAGGCGCTACACCCTTGGGGGAAAGCCAACACATGGTCACCATGCTCCCCAGGGCTGCCAGTGGGTGCCATCTTGCCACCATCTTGAAGCATGGCCCTCAGGGAGGGGGAGCACCTGTCAATGATGATTGGAGGTATGTCCCTAATCTTCTGATCAGCATGGACTCTGTCAGGGAAGATCTTGTCTTACTAAATTTTTGAGGGGGTGAACAAATGGCCAAGGACAGACTGGCAGTTTGCCCCGGTAGCCAGTCATCGCAAAAAAAACCCCGGATTAAACTATACCGGGTTTTCCTGTCCACACAGCAGGGGCTGCTGCTGGAAGATACGGGACAGAGGCGCGTGGGAGCGTTCAGACTGCCACGCCGGAGGCATGCTATATTTGCCGTTTCCCCATTAATTCGGCTGTGGGTGTATGGGTGTATGTGCGCATGAGTGCTCATGCGCTCATGCGCATAAGCGCATTTTGTCGGGTTTTTTTTTTTTTTTTTTGCCCTGCAATGCCAGCACCGCATTGGGCAGTGGAGTGGAGCGCAGCCAATCACACTGCTGCCGCCTCGTGCCCAACGCGGGTTGCTCCCGGCTTTTTCGCCTGCGTGTTCAGACTCCCCGGAAGCAGAGAAACACGCGACGAATGCGGGCTTTCGGATTTGTGTCGGCTTTTATCAGGTGTTTTTTTAATCCGGCAGTGAAGCGCAAGAGCACCGGTAGGCTACGGGTGGGGGACGCCAGGCAAATATGCCTGTGTGAACGTTCCATTTACTCCGGTATTGAATCGTTGTCGGCCTGGGTCCCTTCCCGGGGCAAATTGCCAGTCTGTCCTCGGCCAATGTGTGGACAAGGGTGACCCAGTAGATGTTATTTGCCTAGACTTCCAGAAAGCTTTTGATAAAGTTTCTCATCAAAGGTTCCTAAGTAAACTCAGAAGTCATGGGAGCAGATGACATGTCCTGTTGTGGATTAAAACATGGTTCATTAACAGGAAACAGAGAATGAGTATAAATGGCCAGTTTTCACAATGGCAGGTGGTAAGCAGTGGGATATTGCAGGGTTTGGTACTAGGTCCAGTGCTTTTAGATTTGTTCATTAATGATTTGGAATTGGGAGTAAACAGTGAAGTGGCTAAGTTTGCAGATGAGACTAAGTTGCTCAGGGTAGTGAGAACCAGGGAGAACTGTGAGGTGCTCCAGCAGGATCTGTCAAGGCGAGGTGAGTGGGCGTCAACATGGCAAATGAGGTTCAACATGGGTAAATGCGAAGTAATACAAAATTGGAGCCAAAAATTCTAACTATAAATATATGTTGATGGTGTCTGAACTGTTGGTAACTGACCAGGAGGGAGATCTTAGGGTCATAGTAGATAACTCACTGAAGGTTGATTCAGTGTGCGACTACAAAAAAAAAAAAAAGGCAAATGCTATGCTGAGGATTATTAGGAAGGGGATTGAAACAAACCAGCCACAATCATAATGCCCTTGGATAAATCTATGGTGTGGCCTCATTTGGAATACTGTGTACAGTATCTTAAAAAAGATATAGCATTGGAAAGGATGCAGAAAAGGGCTACTAAAATGATTAAGAAGATGGAACACCTTCCACAAAAAGAAAGGTTAAAGAGGTGTTCGACTGGATGGGCTATTGGACTGACCCAACAGGGCTTCTCTTATGTTCATTATGTGGTGGCTGCAGTCACATAGTAGTATGTCCTCAGGTGATTGCTGCCAGTCCTGGCTGAGTCAGTCACACAAGTCTCAGGGTAGTGAGTTATTCAAAGTAACTGCTGGCCCTAGCCATGAAGGGCCTTTTAGAGCAGGAGGAGGGGAGCAGGTGTAGACTGGGGTCGAATCTGCATTTGCATTTTTAAATCAGTTGCGGGCTGCTGTGACACCGTCTTTCTCTATGCTTGTTTGAATGTTGTTTGGAGAAGATTCTTTTAAAGCAGTGCAGAGGGGCAATGGCAGTGGAGCCACCCCGAAAGGATGATAAACATATGTGGACATGTGAAAGTATGCTAGCACTGTTGAGGTGTGAAAATGACACCAAATGTGGACAGCTTTTTTGAAGACGGAGTCAAAAGGCTGGGACACTGGTGGGAAAGACAAATGCAGATTTGGCCTGAGAGGTCCAAACTGTCCAGCAAAGGGTTCTCTCTCTCTCTCTCTCTCTCTCTCTCTCTCTCTCTCTCTCTCTCCTGCCTTTAACTGACAAAAACTATCAGAGCACATTCATTTCTTAAAGCTACAGGTGGTGCTTCTTTTTCTGGGAGGTCATAAGCCTCTATTTTTTTAAGGTTTCAGATTTTCTGTAAACTTGGGCCCTGTTCAGGTTTGTAGAAAAGCCTGTCTTGTTTATGTATGGCCCTAGTCTCTGGCTCTTGGGACATTGTGAGAAATAGATACATAATGAAATTTTTATATATGATTCTTGTATATGGGTGGTATTTGATAATTATAGTTTGTTTCATGTGAATGGAACTATTGCCTTTGTTGGCTTATTCCATTTTTTAAAAAAATAATTGTTCATGCACACAAAGATTCCTAATAAAACTCAGCTTTTATTCTGATTCACTTGAAAATTGTGTAATATATTTTAAATGAATTCCTTGCTGAGCTTTTGTTGCTTAGGCCAGCAAGTCCATGAAAGTTTTAAAAAAAGAAAAAAAGAAAAGATTAGTGTCAGAGAAACAAAGCACACATAATAACACACTCCTGTGCATAATAATAAGGACTTCAGAGTGAAGTTTAAATTAGATTGGGAAATGGCATGCCAATTTAGGGGCACAGATTGCAGTGATGTTCCTTCCTGACATGACTGATTTATAAGAACAGTTGTGATCCTCCTTACTCTTCACAAACACCAGCTCTGCTGAGAGTGACCTTTGGAAATTATTCAGAACTGATATTGAAAAACAAGATTCTCTTCCCTCTGCTTTGGCATTAAAATTTATAGGACAAATATTGGAATGGCTTAAAAAGACATTTTGGGATTCAGTTGATACCTTTTAAATAAGAATGGTTAATGTTTTGTTAATGTATGCTTATTTGTTGTATAACTGAGTAATAAAATTAAAAAAGAATAAACAACAATACAAACATAAACAGGGCAGCAAAATCATAAAGAGAAAGTATATCTAATTAAACCCTTTCCCCTGTTTCAGTTCAAATCACAAAGACAAAGGGTGCAGTCACACGGCAAGACAATTGCTCTTTGTTCCCACTGTAATTAAAACCGGAATATTTTTTTTCTGAGTTGGGATGTTCACACATCCCTCCCTGAATCACAAGCTCACCTTCCCTGTCTGCCCACCTCCCCCCCCCCCGCAACTTTTCAGCCACTGGCCCGATGAAAAGAAAAGAAAAAGGCATCTTTAAAAGAGTTTTCCTTTCTGCCCAATGCCGCTGGCTAGCTGGGCACACTCCCTGGCGCTGGGGGCTCCCTCCCTCCTAATGCCGCAGCCTTGGGGACTCCTGGGGTGGATGCCAAAGCCCGCTCGCCTGACAGCCCGCCTCCCAGCTTCCTCCCCCAGAAACTTTCAACGCCACCTCCATGCCAGGGGACAGTGGGCAGGACTTTTCTCCAAGCAGGATGGGCACTTGTTTACTCAAGCACTCAAAGCCGGAAGGTTTTTTTAAAAAAATGCACAGAGCGGTCAGACGGTCCTAATCGCAATCATTGTGAAAGAAGGCTGTCCAGATGGGTGAAATCGCGCATTCAAAGCACAAGTGCCAGGAAAATACTTGATTTTCCTGGGGGCAGAAAAACCTGGGAGCATTGTGGGAGTGAGCCTGCTTTGTCGCGGGAGACGGATTCGCCTGTCTGATCAGCAAAATTAAATGCAGGAGGGAACAGCGGCGAAATCCAATCAAAAGGACCATGTGACCGTGGCCAAAATCCAGTTGGAAAGTGGATTGAAAGTGGATTGAAAGTGGATTGTTTACTGTGTGTGACCACAGCAAGATAAACACAGGGGGAAGACAGGTAACTAAGCCAGGCATCCTATCTGTCTTTTACATTGTAGCATTCTGGCAGAGTATTTCTGTTTCCTAGCTGGGATCTGGTATGGGCAGTTAGCCCGGTGGAGAGGAGAATGTTGAAAGAAATGGAGTAAGTCAGTGGAAGTGGCAGTTTTCCCTCACTTGTGCACTCCAGTTGCATTTAAAAATAGACCTATCACCCATGGACTTTTGTAGCTAAATGGGGGGTTCATAGGCTGAGTTCAGACTGGCAATTTGCCCTGCTATAGTCACTTTTCAGCCGTGTTTCCCAAGCAGATTAAAGGGTGTGTTCACACAGGCACATCTGCCTGGCGTTTCCCACCTGTAGGCAACCAGTGCTTTCCACTTCGCTCCCACATTAAAAAAAAACCTGACAAAAGTGGTAGCAAATCCTGGAGAGTGCCTTTATCCCACATTATTTGGCTTCCTGGAAGTGCGAATGTGAAGCTGAAAAGCCGGGAGCAACCCACTTCTATAGTGTGCACCAGGTGTTTCTGTGCATAAGGCAGCAGCAACCGGATTGACTGTGGTCTGCTCTACTGCCCAATGCGGTGCCGGTGCAATGGGGTCCACTCCAAATTTGCCAGATGCGCTTATGTGCATGAGCGCATATGCGCCCATGTGCCCATACACAGAGGGAAAAGCCGTTTACAGCTTCACCTCTGGACCAGCAGTCTGAACACTCCTGCGTGCCTCCTCCCAGTATGCTCCCGCATCTGCCAGCCCCATGTGACTGGGAAAACCCGGAACAGTTTATTCCAGGGCTTTTTTGCCTTGACTGGCTCCCGCTGCAAACTGCCAGTCTGAACTTCAAAAAATAAACCTATTAAAAAAAAAACCTGCCAGTCTGAACTCAGCCATAGTAGATGTACAGTGGGAACAATTTGTAAAGGAAAACAGCACGACTGCTTTTTCAAGAAATTAAGACTTCAAAAATACCCTACATTTCATCTGCACAACACTTGCTTATATGGAGGGAGATCCCAGATCCTTCCTTATCAGAGAGATCACTTTCCTTACATTTAAGGGAAACATTTCCCTCTGTCCACATCACCTTTACAGTAGTCTGCTTCCTTTCCAGAGTGCACAAGCAAAAGTTATGTCCCTTTCTTTTGTAGGCATGCTGCCTATCACAGAACAAGAGAGTTACACTTCACTCCTATGCATAGTTACTCCAGCCTTAGCCCATTGAGTTCAAAGGAATTATATGGGATTAATTCTGCATCAGGTTGCACTGTCAACTGCTGCCTCTATTCCCTTCTCAGTCCACGGCAACCTGCCTTCCAGAGCCTTCAATCAAAAGATTCCTCAGTACCTTTCAGATATGCTGCTTACTCTGTGTGTGTGAGCTGGGAGGGCATAACCGCTGCTTCTACCTCCAGACCAATCTGTAGTGCTTATTTCAGAGTATAGTACCCTTATATGGGCAGGCAGGAACAGCATCAGAGCAACACATTAATCTGTCTGTATAATAAATAAAGTGCACTGGAGGAAAGCTTATTGGGACAAGAGAACACTGGCTAATTTTTCTGCCCGGGATGTCTGCCCGCCAGTCAGTATCTGATGCATCATCCTCTCTTTTGGCTGCCTTTCCTGCTTTCCTCCCCTTTCTTCATAAGTGTGAAAAGCAGGGCATCAAATAATCAGGGCTGTTGAGAGCTAATATGGGCCACTGGACAAAGATTCCATCTGCCCCCTCATGTGACCTTGATCAAAACCAAATATTATCAGCTTGCTGCTACCCTCCATAAATTGAGTAATAATTGTTCATTCGGTAACAAACGTTTAAAGGAAAAATGGCAGGGTTATTAAAGAACAGATTTTACTTAACTTATTTACACAGTGCACACTGCAATAAGGTATGGTGCAAAAAAAAATCCCAAACACTTTCAAATAACAACCACCTTGCACATGTCAACATTAAATGAGAAGTGACAAAATCTTGCACATAGCACTCTGCAAGTTCTCACTCTGTCTCACTGATTTGCTTTGGAAAGATGATTATATCAACTGGTGTTCATGGGTACCATTGGCAACCCATTGGTGTGTTCCTTAATGAGAACTTTCTTCTTCCCCAAAAGTATATATTTTTTTTCTGAAACAAAGAACTAGTCCTCGCAGGTGATCAGAGTCCTGCATCTGCACTAACTCTAGAATGCAACTCTAGACCCTTCCCTTTCCTTCTGCTGCTGCCTCCTTAAACAGAGAGAGACCACCCCATCCTCCTCTCCCAGGCAGAGTGTAAGAAAAAAAAATCAAGCTGGTACTGGTAAGGCTGGCCTAGATGAGTAAGATCTAGTGTCAGAGAGAGTGCCAGCTAGTGCCAGCATGTGACTACAAAGAGGCTGGCTATAACCGGTCTGAGGCAGTCCAGCCTGACACTGAGCATTGCACCTGGATTGCATCAGCTGTGTGCTGATTGGCCAGAGGCTGTATATATGTACAGAGTGTACAGTGGATTTAGCTCTTCACTTGGATTGATTGCAGTGGAGCACTTTGACACTGAGAACTGTATATAGGTGGTGGCAGAGTGTAATAAAATTCACTTTGTATTTGCACCTAAGTTCTGGACTCCAGTTTTCTTTGGGTACTCTGACTCCCTTTGGGCACTGACGTACCAGCCAGCATTGTGCACGCCACGACATCCCTATTCTTATGTCTTTCTCTAGTTAGCTGGATCCTGTCCTTGTTTACTCAAAGTGTGACTGACTATGATGGGGCTTAGTTATATGTAAATATCCAGAGGAAGACTGCAGTCTTGAATTCCCTCCCTCATTTCTTCTCCTTGATCCCCCCATCCCCAAATCCATCCAGCACCCATCCCTTTCCATTCACCAGCATCAAATGTCCACCCCCCCACACCCCCTGGCAAATATCCTCACCCAGATCTAGGGTCTGCCAACTTTTCTCTTACTAGCTCCTACTCCTGTGCCTCTCACAGCAGCTTGGACTGCAGGAACAAGTGTTTGCTCTGTTTTGTCAAAAATTCCCTTGCTGATTTCTATAGATCAGGCTGCCATTAAAGGCACAAGTGCAAACCAACCCTCTTTCTTGGTCAGTTGGCAAACTGATCTGGAACTTCCACTGCTTTTTAGACACTGATCTTTCCCCTGTGATGCTTATTCTGAGCAACTGCCTGGAAACTTTTTTTGCCTCTCCAGCATCACAGTGCGAGTCTTAACAGCCCTGCCCCCTCCATCATAATCTGCTCTGGGACATGAGATAATTGAGAAGCCCCCCCCCCACAGTTCTCCTACTGCCTCCAGCTAGGGGCTCATTTACCAGATAATAATTCTGTTTTTGTGGTAGAGAAGCTTCTCTATGCAGCTCAGGAAATGAGACAGGGATTGGAGCAAATGGTCAACTTTTTCCAGGAAGATCACACAAGAAGCATGACAACAGATGAAGTAGTGGCAGAGGAACCACTTGGGCAGAGGAGCATACTTGGGAGAAGGAGCATGTGATGCACATGCTGCCTTCCTAGGGGCAGAGTATGAGGCTCGCTGGCTATGCAGGCACAGGAAAGGGGCAGGCAGAGGAAACGGAGCCAAACCCCAGTATCCATCTCCCTCTATGTTTTATTGGAGTTCAACTCGCAACACAATACATTGCATTTATCCCTGGTTATAACAGCATCCGTTTATCCTGGGACACGTGTGGGGCGAAACCAGGGTGACTTCAATGTAGTGTGGAAACAAGAAATACCCCAAGATAATTACAGGGGTGAACTCTAGTGCAGTGTAGAATATAAGTTTGGGGACAGGGTTGAACCAGGATTTAAGGTCTAGTGTGGAAAGGACCTATGTCTCTGGTGGGTGGGTGGGTGAGAGGGAGAGATATTGCAGCCAAAAGGGCAGAACAGAGGCATTCCAGGGGAAATTAAACTCTACTGTGTTGGCAGTCAGAGAGCCCAGCTGGGCCGCCTGAATTTTGTCCCCTCAGTCCTTCTTTCTCAATGGCCCTGAAAATAATTACCATTTCAAAAACCAAGAAAAAATGCCTTTCAGAGTTTACTACATCACTATATTTTAGCAATCAGATTTGCTGTATTAATAATAGAAGGAATACAATTCAGATGTTAATTAGTTGCTTTCTGAATGCACAGCCTTGTGCTAGACAACAGGCAAAAGACTCCATAATTCATGTTTAATGATTTGTTCTATGAATTCCCTGAATAAGTACATAATCTTTCCTGATAGCATGTTCCCATAATCCTCCATCCACTCACAAACTCTTGCCTGATGCTTTATTACAAATGCAACAACTTATTAAATGAGAGATATTTTGCAAGATAAGCAACTTTGTATTTGTATCACATAACTGCAAGTCTTCTTGACAAATATCATGGGGCTTTCTTCTGGCACACTCAATAACAATTTGACCAGATTATGAATTGTTCTTTCTATGCTCATGAATAGAATCTTGGAAATGCTGTGATTAGACTGATTTTCTGGATCTTCTTTTAGGTTAAATGAGGGTGGATTTAAGAGTTCACTGAGCATTTATATGCTTAGGTTGAACTCAATCCTATAAACTATGTAACATTTGTGCAGCGTTATTCACTTTATATATTAGTCACCAACTTCCTATTTTGCTTCTATTATACTAAATGTCAAAAGAGTGCATGCAAAAAATATTATTTCAGAATGGAAGCACAGAAGAAAATCATAATGTTAATATATTCCCACTGCTTTAGATATGGATTTAATCTTTAAGATTATGAAAGGGACACATATTTCTAAAGCTGCAGGTATAAGGCTCTGATGCTTGCAGAATGGCAAAGAGCAATTTGACCAAAGGCACATAGCCTCAAGGGGTATCCACAGAGCTGTTTACTGCTGGCTGTGATATCTGAGCAGGGTATCAGAATAAAGTTAGTATTCAAAGGCTCAAAGCTTGTGACTCCAGAGATGAAGTGGGAACAGAATCAATAAAAATCAATAAATCAATAAAAATTAATTACAGGAAAATAACAGAAATGAAAATGGATGGCACAGATAACTTTAGTTCTGTTAGCTTTTGAATATTACATAATTAACCCTATCTAATGCTTTTTAGGTACGCACAAATAATATTTCTTCATGTATCCATATGCATATGTTGTATACATGTAGTGCCACCCTGAACAGAATTACACTGTTATAAATCCTTCAAAGTAAATGGGGTTCGAAGAGCATAACCCCGCTTAGGATTGCACTGATAGTAGGCTCATTTTCTGAACAGCTTTTTCCATTCACCCTGATCTTGCTATGACTGCTTGCCTCCCATTCACTTCAGTGAGGTTTACTTCCAAAGAAAGGTACACAGAATCAGGCTATTAGCCCTATATCCAGGAGTGTATCTCAGTTAAAATTCTATTTGTGCTGCTTCATCTCATTGAACATGGTTCCGGCAGACATATTTTTAATTGTAAGTTTGTTTGCTGTTTAAACTGACTACTACAAATGTAAATACTGTTTCTGTGCTGATCTTGCTATTCTGACTTTCTCATTTGCTTTTGCTCACAGTACCTTTATTTACTAAAAAGAAATTAAAAAATGCATCTGATATATGCAGGTCACATGAGGGAATTTCACATTACCAAGTTTCAGCCGGTTTGAAGCCATTTTTGATCCGTCTTGAAGTAAACTGGTACAGGGCTGCCATTTCACACATGGCTTTCCTCTACTGGAAAAGAGCCAGATCAGAAACTTTTCGGCAATTCAGACTGCACCACTTTGTTTTCCCACCATTTCCAGCCCATGCTGTCTTTTTTTTTTTTTTTTTGAATGTTCGCTTTAGAGCGCTATAGTGCTATAGCACTATAACACAACCTCAAAACAGTGATGGGATTCCGATGGGATCGCTATGGCACTGTTTTGATGTGGTGTTATATCGCTATAGCACTCTAAAGTGAAGGTTCAAAAAAAAAAAAAAAGCTGGAGATTGCCCGCACAGGTGAAAAACAGCGGGAAAAAGTGTTTTGGATCTGGGAGAAAAAACTGAAGACTACTTGGAAGCGGTTTACAGGTAAAATGATTCAGCCCCATTTCCTGAACAGGACATGTGTGTGTGGAAGTACAAATATATTCTGGTAGGGAACCGATTCTAAAATGGTTCAGTCTGAAATGTCAGACCAGAAACTGTTTGGGAACTGTTCCTGAACCGGAATATATTGCCTGTCTGAAATTCCCCATGGTGTGGCTTGATTGTTATGAATCTGGAATACATCTTTTTTTTGGGGGGGGAGTCCCATACACAAAAACTTATGTTTATTTCCCAGCAGGGTCACATTTGAATCAATGTGCTCATCAGGTACTAAAGGTTTTTGCTGAACTTTGCCAAGAAAGTTCTGGAAGACTAGTGCTAATGTTACAGACACTGCTACATCATGGTCAGAAAGACTACAGCCAAATTCTAAGAACAGGAAAAGTATGGAATTATATGGCACAAACATAAGAGAAGCCAATGTTGGATCATTTAAACCCTGATTTTAACTCTCTTTTAGCCACAGGAAGGAGGGTTTAAATGGAAGGGATGAGGTGCCTTCCTGGGGGCACTTCACCTCCACCTGTCTGCAGGCTGCAGCTTGTATTGGCTGGGAGAAAGGTGTAAGGGAAGTATCTTCCCAGGGGCACTTCACTCTCACCTTAGGCTGCCTGGCACAGCTCCTTTAAATGGGCTTCATGAGGGAGCCTGAGAATGACAGCTGAGTCAGTGAGGAGAGACTTCTTCACATTGGCCCAGCTGTCTCAGGGTGCTTAGGACAGCCACTTTAAAAGGGCTGCATGAGCAGGCCAAAGACAACTAGGCTAGTATGGAGAAATGTCTCCCTGCCAGCTCAGCTGCTTTAGGCTGTCTGGCACAGCTTCTTTAAATGGGCTGTGTGAGAAGACCCCAGACAACTGGGCCATCTGAAAGGAAGGGGTGAAGTGTCTTGCTGGGAGCACTTCACCCCCACTTTTTTGCTGGCCAGGAAAACCTGCAGCCAGCTGAAAGGAGGGGTTGAAATGCCCCCAGGAGGCACTTCACCCCATATTTAACCCTCTGCTTTTGGAGGGTTTAAATGGCTCCAAGATATTTAAACCCCTGCTTTCTGCCACTCCTTTCACGGGGAGCAGAAAGTGGGTTTTTAAACTTTCAATGGCCCACAAACCTATATGAATGGTTCAGTTCAGGACCAGCATATCCATTTTGTTCATGGTTTGATTCATGGTTAGGCATGAACCACAAACCAAACCACAGAAATGTGGTTCATCCCCATCCGTACGGCTTATACACATTTCACTAATATTTATTTATGTATTTATTTATTTGAATTGATTTTTATTGCATTCGCAAACATGCTTTCTTCCAAGTCTGTCAAGCCTGGAAGATGCCCCCCCTACCTAGATCCTTCTGATCTAGTCATCTGTCTCTATGCCATGGTAACTTCAAGATTAGACATTCTAATGCAGGGTATGTGAGTCTGTCTTTGAAGTCAATGCAGAGACTCCAATTGGTCTAGAATGCTTCAGCCTGGTTATTGTCAGAAGCTAGGAAGAACATTCATATTACTCCCAATCTGCTATCTCTTCATTCATTGCCCATTAGTTAGTAGGTTCAATTCAAGGTACTAGCTAGCACATACAAAGTCCTGAATGGCCTTGAACCCTCCTATCTTCAGAACTGCCTGTTCTCCTATGTTTTGCCATGATAGCTTTGATCATCTCTTCAGGGCTTTCTGCAGATGTCACCCTGCAAATGGGCAAGATCAACCACTACCCATACAGATGCTTCCCTGTTGTGGCCCCCATCTTGTAGAACGTCCTGCTTCTGAGTCAGGAGGACTCTCAAGTGTCTGGCATTTCACAAACTATGCAAAATGGAGTGTGCAGGAGGGCTTTTCTATAACATTAATAGGGCTATTCTATGACAGAATGGTTCAGGAAGACACTCTGTAAAGGGGAAAGGGACTTTGGACTATTCCACACTGTATAGGACATCTCAGTTTACTGCACACATTATCCTGTGACAACTGCATTTTTTCTACTGATATAATACTATTTTTCTGCATTATGTCTGCATTCTGTATTATGTCTAAAATCCTACACTTACTTAAATTTCATTGCTTATTAAATGTCTCATCTGATTGATTGTATCAACTTACGTTGTGTAATCCACTGAGTCTCAGTGAGAAAGGCAGACTTTCATAAAGATGGGGGGGGGATGAAATGAGGTGATTACAGAAGTGGTATGAGAATTCATAAGATAAGGAAACACCTTTTGCTAACTTTAGAGAAGCTTAAAGATAGCTAAATAAAAGCATTTTCTGCACAGGTTACATAATTGTTCAACAATTAATAACAATGAAACGAGCCATACTTTTTGTAGGAGCTTAGACAATGGAGTGGCTAAATGACTGAGCTGTGAGGCAGGAAGTCCTGCATTCAGATGTTACCTTCACTACAAACTTACCACATGGACTTTGGCACACAACATAGGGATCTTGTTGAAGAACCTGACAGAATTTTTGCAAGGCATTTCCATTGCTAAAAATAATAAAAAATATATACAACCATCATATCCATGGGATCTTTTCTAACCACCAATAATGCTGTGCTGAGGATCATGGGGCTTGAACAGACGAAAGCCATGTGGAACAAGGGCTGGTCTGAGGAGGACTGGGTGTAATAGAATGAAAGAGCTGTCTGGATCTAGTTCATTATATGTTGTTATTTAGTTATGTGTTTACAGAACTTATATTCTGCCTTTCTACCCAAACAGGGCCACTGAGGCAACTAACAATTAAAAGTAGAACAAAAGTAGAATATTATAAAATGATCATAAAATCATTTTAAAACTAAGAATAAAGTACACAAATAAAAACTAGGGAATCAGTGAATATTCCTGGGGAGGGAGGTCTACAGTTTTAGTGCCATGACCAAGCAGGCCCTGACTAACCAGCTGGTGGGGCACCCAAAGCAGGGCCTCAGAGGATGACTATAGTAGTCAGGTAGTTTCATAGGGGAGTAGGCAGACCTTGAGGTATGTTGGTCTCAAACTATATAGGACTTTAAATGCCAGTATCTTGTGTTGGGCTCAGAAACAAATCTGGAACAAGTGTAGATGGACCTAAACCGGAGTGATATGGTCTCTACTATCCACTCCTGTCAAAATCCTGAATAGTGCCTCTAAGTGCCAACTCCTAAAGGTGGTCCAGAAAAATACCATGATCAATAGTACAACATTCAAGTTCAGTCGCACCACTAAGACCAACAAAGTTTTATTCAAGGTATAAGCTTTCATGTGCACATACAATGAAATGAAAATGAATAAAAGTTTGTTAGTCTTAAAGGTGCCACTGAACTTGAATCTGGTTCTGTTGGTCTGAATCTATGATCAATAGTAGTGAATGATGCTGAGATGTCCAGAAGAATCAATAGGGTCAGCCAGACTAGTCTGAAGCCAGACTAGAAAAGGATCCAGATAGTTCACTTCATCCAGAAAACCTGAGAGTTGTCTGCCCAACTTTAAATGCTCCAATAAGTGTTAAATATTATTAGGATGCAAGTAGAGAACCATGAGACTCACAGAGGAATCCTATCTTTCCACCCTGACCACTGGACCAGCCATTTGCCAGGTAGCTTGATGCTCCCCTTCCCTTCACCACCAAGAGTCCTGCAGAGGTAGAATTTTGCCGTTCTACTTTCCCTGGGTCTGGTGATGAAGGTGAGACAATGTGTGGGAGGTAGAGGATCCCTCTCCTCTTCACCCAGCTGTCCATTTCCAGCTCTGTAGCCTCAGCAGCTGTTTAGCCAGTGGAGGGGGAGGAAGCAGTTCCTACCTGCCTCCAGCACTGCCACCTTAGTGTTGATTTTGGCATGAGGGGCAGTGGAGGTTTCTACCCAGGTCCATAGCTGTCACCTTAACACCATTTTTGGAGGAGGGGTGGAGATGCTTCCACTCCTCCTTGCCCAGCTACCTGCATGCCTCCAGCAAGGCCCCCTCAGCTGCTGGCAGAAGAGGTGGATGTAGCTCCTAGGAGACAGGTGTTTTTTGGGGGCGTGGGGTTGGAAATCCACCACTCTTTTTAAAGTTTTAGATTTTTCTGTAAACCTGGGAGGTCCATAAATTTGGAGGAAAATCTCCCTTCTGTCAATATGGCCCTGATCTACGGATTTATGAATCCACAGATAGGGCCATGTTAAGAATTAGATATATTGATCCTATAAGCTATGAGTTCATATTATAAAAGTGTAAATTTTAGGAGGAAACATTGCCTTTTTCTCTATTTGACAGCTTTCTTTGACAGTATGAAAAACAGAAACTTTTCTTCTATTTTCTAGTAAAATTGAACAGATTAAATGGATATGTTCTGCAGAACACAAAACATGGCACTTGGCTTTTGATCTCAAAAATGAGACATGTACAAATTGGAGGTTTGTGACAAATAGGCAGCAGAATGCATTTCTAGAGTTCCGGAGACTGCCACTTTTTCATGTAAGATTTTGTCTTAAATAATATGGAAGCTGCTTTTGGTAGTGACAGTTGTTACTTCTGTATTCATGCTTATATCTCAGAATGTGCAAGCATATTCTACTAGACTGTTCAAAATGCTGCGGTTCATTCCTAGGAGAGGTGATTATTTTTCCTGTATTACCTAGAAACTGACTGCTGATTGACTGAGAAAACAGTCTTTGCATTGTGAAATCTCTCACTTGAATCAGGATTGTACAGCCATTGAAATGGAATTTTCAGGTCTGTACAAGACTGAAGAGAATGCTTATTGAAGATCCTCACTGGATATACACTATTATCTTTTTGAATGGCTAATCAAATGACACAGTGGTTCAGAAATATTACATTAAATGTATTCAGGGTTGTGAATCTTGAATCTGACACTTGGTAAAGCATGCCAAAAGGAATGGGAGGAAAAGCACAAAATTAGGAAATCATACAAACCTTTAAAAGTAAGATAATGAATGGTGAGAGAACAAAAGGAAACTGGGCCACTGAAGAAGGATATGAATGAGAAGACAATGATAATTGTAGCATGGCTGAAACAGAAGAATAGGAATAGTTCCAAGATCTGCATAAGGCTGATATTTAGTATGACATTTTTTAAGCTATGGCCAGCCCTACTTAAATATAGATAAACCAAACACATAGTTGCTAAGATCATATTTATATCAAAGCTCTTTTCACTAACTTCATGAATTTTCAAAGAAGTTTCTGGTGATTTTCAAGATAACTTGACTTCCGTACCTAGTATACAGACCAGATACACAAACTAGAGATAGCTACTCTGAGAGATCCAAAAAGTGTTCAGAAAAGAGGCTTCAGTAATATGTACTGCCTCATAATTCATCTTATGTGATAAGAACTATAATCTTCTCAATAGTAGTATCTCATGCTTAGAGGAGCTAGTCCCTAGAGTATGGTGAATATTTTATGAAATAATTATGGCTGCAGACCTAAAGATACTTTCCTGTGAGTAAGCCTCACTGAATAATATGGCTCACTTCTGAGTAGACCCACTTAGGCTTGCTCCCTCTTTCCTACTTGGCCATCTATCCTCAATTAAAATCTATGCTAAATGGACTCTGCTATGATATGATCTATAATTACCATTGTTATCGAATTGTGTTTCCCCTTGTTGTGCTTCTAGGTTTCACACCAAAGTGAAAGGTGTTTATTTCCCCAACAGAAAGATGCATATTCTCCTAATACAGAATATTTAGCTCCCTTCTTCCTCTACATTCTTATCCAAGACAAGAATCTTCTGAGTCTTCCTTGGACCATCCAAAGTGGCACTATTCCCATATTTTTTTCAAGAACTTACTGAATCAAGTCGCTATTAATTAAGAATAGAGGCTTTGTTCCACTTTTCTAACTGGAATTTGTATGTCAAAGCCACAAGATGGATCATGTATTAACTGTAGGCAAAGAATCACAGTTTTATTTTATATCCCCAAGAAATGTACTTGTCATGATTTAAGTAAAATACATGTTTGAGATGGCATGAAATATTCCAACAGAACACTTTGCAAGTAATAATGGGAAAATTCCCTGCAACATGAACAAATATTTACCCAATCTAGCTCCCTCAACTGAAATGAATGAAGCTGTATTGGATAGCATTCCTCTGTAGTATGTTCATTCATTTCAATTATGACTGTATTCATACAGAAGTCCTAATGAAATAATGTTCAAGGAAGCTTTGTAAACAAAGCATAAAATGGAAACTTAGCTTTGTGGGAATTTGTCAACTTTTCTTTGTCTTCTGAATGTCCTTGCCTTGATGTCCTGAAAATGAAATCATAATTCTTTATGAATCATCATCAAGTAGAAGATGATGAGATGGTATGCCAATAGTCACTTTCTGTCTAATAGTGTTAATACAACTAGCACAAGTGGAAATCCACAAGGACTCGCAGGGGACATTTAATTTCTCTCTCCCCTACTATTTCCTATCTCCCTGGAAGCCCCCATAGCTTTCTCTCTTTTCCTTCTTCCTTCTCTCCTTCCCACCAAACAGCTAATCTACCTTTATCTGCCCCTCTGTCTTCAGTTCTCCCCCTCCCAGCAGCATCTAACAAAGAAAACTATGGCACAGTTGTATGGTGCTGGCCACTGGGCCAAGGTCCACTTGAATGGTAGGGAACCCTCAAGGATTTGTGGGGATGCACCTCAGTTTCCCCTATATCCTCCTCCCCACACCATTTCCTCTTCCCCTCCTCCTGTCAATCCCAATATTGTCTCCCCTTTCCCTACCTCATCCCCTTCTTCTCAGCCATTCACCATCCTGTCTTTTATCTGCCTCCCATCTTCAGCTATACTTACTACTTGTTTACATCATTTATATCCCCCCATTCTCTACTGTGGAGACCCAAGCAGCTTACATTATTCTCTTTCTTTTTGTCCTCAAAACAACCTTGTGAGGTAGGTGAGGCTTAAAGCATGTGATGGGCACCACATCACCTATACAGTTTCCATAGCAAACTGGTCATTTAAACCTACCAACAAAAGTCTATATGGTCAAAGCAATGGTATTCCCAGTAGTAGTGTATGGCTATGAGAGTTAGACTATAAGGAAGGCCAAGCGCCAAAGAATAGATGCTTTCAAATTATGGTGCTGGATAAGACTCTTGAGAGTCCCTTGGACTGCAAGGAGATCAGATCAGTCGATCCTAAAAGAAATCAACCCTGACTGTTCCCTGGAAAGCCAGATACTGAAGCTGAAGCTCAAATACTTGGCCACCAAATGAAAACGGAGCACTCACTGTAGAAGACACTGATGCTAGGAAAGATTGAAGGTCAAAGAAGAAGGGGATGGCAAAGGATGAGATGGTTAGACAGTGTTATCAATGCAACGAACATGAAATTATACAAACTCCAGAGGACTAGAATGTGTGACTGAACAACAACAACAACAACAACAACAACAAACATTTAACACTGAAGCACTAAGTGATAACCACTACACCACACTGATTTACATAGGGTGGCTGCTGCTGAAGAGTAGCAAGCAACCAGGCCTAAGTGAGTCACACAGTTGGGTGGTATCTAGTCACCCAGTTTTTGCTGCCAGGTCTCTCCCTGACAAGTCCTCCCTGAAAAGCCAAAACAGCCCTAGAAGGGCCCTGCCCCCCTCCCCCTGCCTTTTACTTACAGAAACCAAGCCTAGAATCCTGTGGTTGCCTAGCAACTTCCACTAAGACCATTTTTCATGTTTATAGAAAGATGTTTTCTCCATTCACAGCTCCAATCACCAGATTTGTACCCTCAGTTTTAGCCAACTTGCTATTAGTATATAGATAACTTAATGACTAAGAGTATTATCTATGAAGCTCTTGGTTCAATTTGTCATGAACTGATTTGCTGGTGTTAGCCACAATACTCTGTTATAGCCTTTAGGCATCAGAGCTCAGTAACAGGGCACATACTTTGCAACTGAAGTTCCAAGATTCAATCTCCAGCATTTCCATTCAAAGAAAAAGTAAAATATCAGGAAGCTTACTTCTGGAGAGCTGTTTAGGAAATACATGTCTAGATGGATCAAACAAAAAAAGTATCATTTTATTTATTTATTATTTCAATTTCTACCCCGCCCTCCCCGCAAGCAGGCCTCCAAGGTTCCATCCTAGAATAGATTCCTCATCTGAGGAAGAGCAGGTAGGGATGGGAACTGTATTTGATGAACACATGGGGATCAGGAGACCCCTAATGCTGCCAGTGCCCTGCAGACCCTAGATCCAGACTCTTCATCAGCCAAGTCACCCCAGTAGGAGATTCTGGTGATCAGTTCTCCATCCCTCAACCACATAGGAGCAAACTTCAAACAAGCAGCCCCCTCATGGTATCCTCCAGCCTAGCCAGATTGTTGCAGATTGCAAACCCATGAGAAAGTAGCTTTGAAAAAGGCAAGTGTAACACTGGCTGATTCTGCAACAGCTTTTCCCTCTGTTGTTTTACAAAATCCACATTGGAACAGGAATTCTCCTCTGCGTTGCATGCTGGTTTCACTCCCTTTGATTATCAGGATTTATGGTAGTGTCCACACTCCATGCCACTTTTGAGTTCTTTGACCATCAGATTTAATTGTACCTTCTGCATAGATTTATAGCCATTTTATGGCCATTCAGGGGTGACTCTGCAGTCAGTATGGCATTACCCCAAGGTATTTGGACATGATTTTGGCCCATTTTGCATCTAGTGTTTGCTCTGTTGTTTTACCAAACCCACACTGGAACAAAAAAAGATGCAGCTCAAAACCACATTTAAATACCCCGAATCAACACCATACTGACTGCAGAGTCACCCTGAATGGGTGTTGGCCACAAATCTATGCAGGCAGTAAAATGGCCACAAATCTATGCAGACAGTACCATAAAACTGAGGGATCAAAAAAAGTAAAACCGGCATATAGTGTGGATGGTTCAATGAAATCCAACAATCAAAGAAAGTGAAAGTGGCATGCAATGTAGAGGGGAATTTCTGTTCCAACGTGGGTTTGGTAAAACAGCGGGGCGAATGCTAGATGCAGAATGGGCCACTGTGTTTGTAGTCTGTGCTTTGGTCACTGAGCCAACTGTTATTCCTGTGTATATAGCTTCTCACAGAATTATGGCCAGATTAAGTATTTGTAGGGCCAGAAACAACATTATGAATAGGTATGGCTACTTCCCTCTAGGACTACTTAAGACTCAGTCATGGGAAAAGCCTTGCTGGTTTAGCATTTTGTATTGATCGGTTCATTGATTTAGTGTTTGCCAGTCTTTTAAACTAGAAAATTAGACTCAGGCCCCAGTGCTTCCCTAATAGGCAGTCCCTCCTGTTACTAAACCCCAGCTAACTGGTTGCCCGGGTGCTTTGTGAGACTCCCTCTTCAGGGATACTCCTATCAAAGGACAGGACAATAATACAGTATTGTATGTATGTGTTCTCTTTCCTGTGTACAATGTGGAAGTCTTAGTTTATATAACTTACTTCATGTCAACATTCTGTTGCAGTTCAATGTAGCAAAGAATTGTTACATATCATTACAAATACAAATATGACCTGGTGATACTTTATAGCTTAAGAAGAAATTTTTTACACTTGCACCAGTGATGGAGATCTACTTGAATACTTTTAATTTCTCATATATAACTATAAGGTGACCATTTTAAGAAACAGTAAAGGGCTGAACTTGACTAAAGCTGTTAACTTGGAAACAAAACTCGTTCACCAGGGAAACGGAGCTCCCGTCCACCTGGCAACAGTGATAGTGGGCGGGGGCTATTTTGCCGCCCCGAAGAATCGGGACAGCAACAAACAGGACGCCGTGCATCCTGACGTGATCGGGGGCAGAGCCAGCTATTTTAAACAGGCTAGGCTCCACTCCCGCCTGGCAGTTGCTCTGTGTGCTCGCCCACCCACCCGCCCTGTTCTTACTGTAGGCTGATGCTGGTTGCCTATGGGGCCAGGTAGGAATTTTTCACTTCCACCCCGATTGGCTGGAGGAGTGGTGGTGTTTTCGCCTACCTTACACTGAGGGCAGTGGACTGGTGTATGTTTGGGGATGGACGGCATTAAATAGGTCAGTCACTTGGCAGGTTTGTGCAAGCAAGAAAACAGAACTGGTGAGCACCTCATGGCATATCCTGTTAGGGAACAGGGGGTCATCAGGAACTACCTTCAGATTTTAGGGACCGGGGTGGGGAATGGTGATCACCTCCACTGGGAACCTTTTAGGGCAGGGTCCTCCCTGCAAGTTGGAAGGCTTCAGGGGTAGGCGCTCCTAGACGGCAACCAGTTTGCTGGGCTGCTGGTCACAAGCCAGAGATCTGGCTCAGGATCAGAGCTGGGTGACCCGCCCTTCAAGGGGAAGGGGGCTGGTCAGGGAGTGACACCTGCCTTGCCTGTTCCATGCTTGCTTTGTTGTTATTGCTGCAATGATCTGTTAAATAATTAATAGAGTGGCCCTTGTTTTATTCCAAACTGTTGTCTGTCTCATTATTCTGGCTGGGGGGGGGGCAAAGGGAAGTGTTTCTCTTCCTTTTCATCAAGTCACTTCCATGGTTGTGGAAAAGGAAGTACCCATAACCTCTCTTCAAAACTGGTAGGCCTTTAGATTGTAATGAATGTTACATATTGTGTTATTATACCAATTACCAAGATAAGAGATATAAAACAGCAAGGATCCACTGTGGAGTGCTGGAATGGAAAGACCCAGGTTCATATTCTTTCTTAGCCACAAAACTCACTGGGGGACCCTGAACCAGACACAATCTCTCACCCCAACTAGGGGTGTGCAATTTTTATTATTGTTTATTATAATGTATTATTTGTATTTATAGCCCACCCATCCCATAAGTGAGTAACATAATAAAAACAGTGCAATAAATACAATTAAAATTAAACAAGTTAGGAATTCAAACAATAATAAACATTAAAACTCAATCACACTTCTGAAAGTCACTAGCTGTACATTTTTTTAGCATATTATTTGGGTTAATAGATGGATAGGTGACAACCACCTCAGGACGGCCATATAAAGACATCCACTGCCTCAGTCAAAGGCCTGGTGGAACAGCTCCATCTTACCGGCCCTGCAGTATTAATTGGTATTTTTCAGTTTGGGTCTATTGGACTGCATACTGGTATGGTATTCTTCTCTGATATCTTTTGGAAATCCTGATTTATTTATTTTTGGTCCAATAGACCCAAGAAGAAAAATACTGGTAAAAAAAAAGAGCCAACCCAATCTTGGGGCTGGCTTGGATTCTCCTACAGCATGGCTTGGCCTGTGCTGCAGGAGAAGTTGGCCCCAGGATCTGCGTGCCACTTTGAGAAGACATTAGAGGGACATTGCACTGATTCACATTATTGTCATTCCTGCAGTGCTCTATCAAGAGACTGGTGATGAACACCAACAGAGAGATAGAATTGATAAAGATATCTGAAACCGCTTGTTAATCCTAGAAAAGTGTATTCCTGGGATTCACACATTTTTAAATGAAGGAGTGATAAATGCTCTTTAGGAGCTTGAAAAACAAAGACTTTTTAGTCTGCTTTTCCACTTCTTAGCTCTATCAAGATGCCTTGAAGAGAAAACATTCCAAGAACATGGCCAGAATAGAGTCAACAATATTTGCATCACGATTTTGTATTGTACTCACATCATTATCTACTGGCTTTACCTATGTTTATGGCATGTACTTCACATTAGGATGATTGTTGGGTAACATAAGAAATTTGCATTCTAAATATTATAAAAAGTACAACCAAGTGTGTTAAAGTCATAGAACAGTGGTTTTCTTTGGTGAGCTTATTTTATTTTTCCCACGCTAATCTTTGAGTGGCAGTTCTAGTGATGTCTTTTGCAGTGCCCAGTGTTAGCAGCAGTTATTTATGGCATGATTCCTCCATTTCTGAGCCAAAATGTGTAGCAGTTGAGCAATTATGAAGACAGATCCACTATGGCACTTCCAGTAATTCTCTGAGGGAAGAGCTGAGACATTTTGTAATGCATTACACTGTGCTTTAATGTACTCTAAAGAAAGATACTTCCCAGTTGCCCTTTTTTGACCTCTCAGTGTTTTCTCTTTTATATCATCGACTAACACAAATGTGGTGCTGGAGCAGACTGACATTAACAGCCATTAATCCAGTCATGTTTAATGTCTTGAATGGATTACAATACTTTGGAGGGCAAGAATTAGAAAAGGATTTTCTCACTTAATTATCTGACCTTGGTAATTCAGAAGGGGAATCTTCCCTGTATGAATAAGTTCTTTAGAATTCAACTTAACATTACTTTGGGCTTAGCATAAAAACCGGCTGTGGGGTTCTAACATATTATTGCCTGCTCCTCTCCTGTACTCCAAACTTTCTGACAGATGAATGTGTCTTCTTGCTTGGAAGATCAGGGTGTGTGTGTGTAAATTCATGGCATGAAAAATAGGTGGGAGGAATATTAAATTGAGAAGATTGGTAGCTGGCTTGTTGAAGCATCCACAGAAGAAAGAACAGGAAAGTTCTGCTATCACCCTTTCCTGTCCTTCTGTGCCTATCACCACTACACTGCCACCATTTCAAATTATTTCTGCTTTCTTGTTTGTATGCAGTGGCCTTTTTAATATCGTGTGCCTGTTTGTCTATGTACATAAGGACATTCTGTGGACAGATAAATGTGTCATCAAGCCCCAAGAACAGTAGTTACACTGTACTGGAAAAAATACTGGCTAGAGGTTAGGAATGATCTTTCCAATGACTTCACTAGGTATCATCAACACTGGGGATGTTTCTGAAACTATTCTTATCTAAATTTCTCCATAGATTTTGGAGTTCCAAATTACTTTGTCTTGTTTCCAAAATGGAGCTGATATGCTAGGAATTTGTACAAATTCATAGATTTGTCACAGCTTTCCGGTTCCTTTACTGCACATGCATCTTTTAAAAAAATCCTCCGTGTTACCAGTGTTCTCATGTGCACTTGCATTGTAATTGTAATACTACTACTGCCATGGCCAGATCGCCCATTGGGCGAACTAGGCGCTCGCCTAGGGCGCGCCGGCCTCAGGGGCGCCAAATGGTGCCCCGCTCCTCCCAAAAAAGCCCCCCACTGCCGCCCTAACCGGGCACCCCTCCGCGAAAAAGCGCCCGGCTAGGGCGCAAGTCGCCCTCCCTGTCCTCCCTGGGGGGGGAGGAGGAGGAAGTGGCAGGCGGTGGCCAGCAGGGTCTCCCTGCTGCCGCCGCGGAAAAGCGCCCACTGAGGGAGCAAGTCGCCCTCCCCCTCCTCCGTGTGGGGGGAGGAGGAGGAGGAGGAAGCGGCTGGCGGTGGCCAGCAGGGTCTCCCTGCTGCCGCCGCCGCGGAAAAGCGCCCACCGAGGGTGCAAGTCGCCCTCCCTGTCCTCCCTGGGGGGGGGAGGAGGAGGAAGCGGCTAGCGGCGGCTAGCAGGGTCTCCCTGCTGCCGCCGCTGCAGAAAAGCGCCCACCGAGGGCGCAAGTCGCCCTCTCCCTCCTCCCTGGGGGGAGGGAAGAGGAGGAGGAGGAAGCGGCCTGCGGCAGCCAGCCAAGGCACAGCTTGCCCGCCCTCCCCCTCCTCCCTGGGGGGGGAGAGGAGGGGGGACGGCATGGCTGGGTCTCCAGGCCCAACCGGGAGGTTGGGATCTGCCCCCGCCTAGGGCGCAGAAATACCTGGAGCCGGCCCTGACTACTGCAAGACTTATGAGTAATTACAGGGAGGGGGACTCTCATTCCCCCTTCCTTTCTCATTCTTTAGTTTGCCTGTGCCCCCTCCTTACCCTTGACATAACTTCCTGTTATTGTTATATTCTTCCCAGTTTTTGTGTTCCAGGATTCTGTATTTTGCAACATCTACACATGCAGACATCACAGAGACATTTCTGAGAAGTTTTATTTTTTAATCTTTCCATAAATCTAGGAGAAACTCCAAGTTTGCGGAACCCCGCTTAATAGTCATGGCTGGCCGTGTTGTATAGACTTTGCTATCCACACAGGGGATCAGGGGATCACTGTTTTACAGTGTTTGTAGCTATGTTTTGATGCAGCTTTACCCAGTGTGCATAAGTGTGCATCAGTAAATTTCAGCACAAATGAGTTTTCATATAATTGTATATAGTCACAGTAAGGTCGTCTTCTTGCAATGTTTTTGCAGTGCAGAGATGGGAAAAGATAAAAGAAGTTCAGTAAGTGAAATACGAGACAACCTATATACAATCCAATTCCAGAATTAATTATAGAAACCCTTCTAAACAAAACAGATTTAAGAAGAAATACAACACATTGCAGAAATAACAATAAAGAAATGGAAAGGGGAAATACACTCATCCCTCAGATGTTTACTATTTCTAACAGAAAGCAAAACAGAAACTAAGAGGGCGGGGGGGGGGTTGGACTGTACAGCTCACACAATTCCTTGTACTTGCCTGGTACAAGATTTCTTGATTCCCAGAGATCATTAATCTTTTAGAGCCATATTTCTGAGAACTTTCCTCTCCAGAGGTGAAACTGGGGCCCTCTATGGGAAAGAAGAACATTTGCGATGGATATAAAATCATAATATTTTCTCTTCCAATAAGCTGAAGAAATGGAAAATTTTCTTTTCTACTGCTCTGTTCCTTTCTCTAGGGTAGATTCCCAAATATTCCACAATGCCTTTACTGAAAAGAAAGATCATAACTGAGGCCACTTTCAAACAGCCTTTGTAGTCTGTTATACTAGCTGGTTGCTAAGGGTATTTTTTTGTGTGTCATTTCAGACAGACCCATTTTAGTAACCAGCTGCTAACAGGTTTTATTTACCTTTTCATACCAAGCCGCTTGCATCTGGTTAGGAAATCATGGTTGTGCCTTTTTGAGGGAAACTGCTTTCTTCCATTTTCACTCTTTATTGTGCTTCTGAACCACTGTGGTGTGATGTTCAAAATGTCTGTAGCGCTTCCTACAATACCACTTTTTCCCTACCCTTTTTTGTGGCACAATCTTCATCTGACTGGTTTTTTTAGTGTTCTAAATTGAGTGCTATAGCACTAAACCAATATAGTGTTACAGCAGCACCATTGAGATGGCTTGACTCCATTGAGATACATTGAGATCTCAGCTGCTGTTATGTGGAAGCAAGAGAAGTAGCTTATCAGGCAGTAGTTGCTCAGGGTCTCTTGTTTCCGTGTAACAACAGCCATGATCTCAATGCATCTCAGTGGAGTCAAAGCATCTCAATGGTGTCACTGTAACACTGGTGGTATATTAGTTTAGTGCTATAGCTTTCAACTTAGAACACTAAAAAAAAAGGTTGAGGTTGATCACACTGCAAAAAAGGGCAGGGGGAAAAGCCGCACTGTTTGAAATGACCATTGCACTTCAGAGACAGCTCATGAATTGAAGAAAATTCACTGTGTGAAACCCTGATCCCTATATCGTTTTACTAGGAATCAGCCCAACAACAGAATTCATCTGGTTTAGAGTGGCGCTGTGAAAGGGGCCTTA